>CM061142.1:450148842-450386406 GCA_030789695.1 Scilla litardierei
AAAGTACTAACCGATTTTAGGTTATAGTTAGCTACGCAGATATTTGTGAAAGGGCGAGATAAAGATGAAAGAAAAGCTTTAGGGCTTGGTATCCACTCCACTGCAGATCGAATATTGAAGTGAACTCGTTTGCATAGTTATTGAATTAATCTTAGGGTGAGGTTGAACCTGATGTGGACACATATCTCCTACTGTCGTAGCGAATGATAGGACGGTCTATCGTATGACAAGGCCAACTGCCATTGTAAATCGACACAGGACAGGTGCATGACGCACAACAATATATCTCCAATCTTCCTTCACGCCATTGTCGTGGATAGAAGTTATGTCATTGTCTGGAGGTTCTAATATAGGTCCAACTGTCGTTGCGACATAAATAGCATGGATCAGTAAAGTGATTGAAAACTCTAGATCAACCCCAACTGTTGATGCCCGCTAGATCTAATTAAACCTGAAGGAGGAAGTCAATATTTATTGATAATAATACTTCCAAGACAAAACCCTAATTGATAATACAAAAGCTAAACAAACAATTCAATCAATACTCATACCACAATAGGGTTCAACACATGCCCTAGATGAAAACTACTCCATATACATCAAAGAAATCAGTACAAAGATAGCACAAGAACAAGTAGAAAATATAATAAAAGAAGAAAATATTTATCTTACAAAATTCGCAATCCAAAGATCTTCAATTGATAAAAGCTTGCATCGGAGAAAAGAAAAGCAAAATACTTATTCTGCTCCTAAACTAATTGCTGTGGAAGAATTGTAGATGACATAAGAATCCCCCCCCCCCAAAAAAAAAACGATGCACAAAACATATGTAAACTCCCTTAAAACCCTAAGGGGTTCGAGAGAAAACCCAACCCAATAGTCGTTACACAACCGTGACGAGCAATCAACACGGTTGTTTTGACTCAACTCATAGAATGACCCTCTTGTTGATCTAGTTGTGTCGGGGGTGACACGGCCATGTCACTGAAATTTTGAGTATCATTGGTTTTGTCGTTTCTGCCAAGACAGTCACGTGGTCGTGTGACTCCTTTTACATGACCGTGTCGATTCTCCTCAACGGCATCACCATGTAAACGGTCGAGTGGCTTGGGCTCAAACTTGACACGACTAAGCTATACGGTCGTGTGTCATGTAACGAACAGCCGTGTTAGTGGCTGCTTAACGGCCGTGTTAGTGGCTGCTTGCTTTTCCCAAATTTCTCATCATTTGTCTTGAATCTTTAGGCATTCTTCTCTTCAAATGCTGCTGCTCAGGCTTCAAGAAAGCCATCCCCGAGAGTTCCAATGAGCAAATACATAAAGGTGGTAGTGTTTTCAAACCCTGCTGCTCGTTTTGGGGAAAAAAAAGCAAAAAAGCAATAACCAAATCAAATTTTGCTTTGCTTCTCAGGCTGCTGCTCTCAATGGCTCTGACCATCTCCGTGCCTCAAATGTTAGTACCAGATTAAATTTCTACTTACCTTTGATTTCTGTGCATGAATTAAAAATTATAAGCTGAATAGCAAAATAGCCGTATCAATCTTGTACCATATCCTTTTGAACATGGGATCGTAGCTAGTTAGCATTATTGTATAGTTCTAATGATAAAGTTTCTAATTACCTTTGAATTCTGAGTACAGATTTAAAGTTATGAGACAAATAGCAAAAGCACCGTATCAATTATTTACCATATCTTTTTTGGTGAATTTTGCAAGTTAGCATTATTTTTCCTTTCACGTATGAGTAGAATTTTGAAATGCAGCAATATTTTTATGTTCTTTTAACTTGTACATAGGGATGGATTGAAAAATGAAATAATATGCATCTTGCAAAATAATTAAATCGTTTATCTCGTGAATGGTTGCATGATTCCATCTTCTCATGTAGAGGAACGACATGGTTGAGTACTTTGTGGAGCAGCTATCTGGGTTTGCATTCACCGCCAATGGTTGCGTGCAATCATATGGTTCACGTCCTGTAAACCCACCTATCATGACCTCTCTCGTCCAAAGAAGGGAATGCTTACCGGTAAGTAAAGCTATTCACTTCATTTCTACATGCCAAGCTGGCATTGTTTTTGAACCACTATAATTAATCAATTTCCACGTACAGGTTTGAGACTTGCTATCAGATTGCTCTTTCCATCAAAAAGGAAGTAGAAGATGTAGAAGCTACTGGCATTATTGTAGGTTTTTTTATTTTCTTTTCATTGCCAGTTTATTCCTGCCGTTTATATTACGTCTGAAACTTTATTAGTTGTCCCAAACACATATCTGTGGTCAATTTGATCTGCCTCTTCACAAATCTGAGCATGCTTTCTATATTGACAAACAGTTAGAGAGGTACATCCTAGTTTGGAAGAGATGAGCATCCGCTATGATACAATTCACAAGCTGGTCTATGCAACACGAAGACTTCGAGAGCTCAAGTTATACAATGAATGCAGAAGCTTCAAGATCTTGCAACAAGCATGATGGAATTGTGGAACCTATAGGATACTCCAATGGAAGAGCAACAACCATTCCAAAATGAAACAAGCAACATAGCAGAGACCAGCTTTTGAATTGTATCATTGCAGAAGCTCATTGATCCTTCACCCTCTTTCAAACTAGGTTTGATCATTTACTCTCTTTCAAACTTGGATGTACCACTCTAACTGTTTGTTTGCATTCTATACGAAGAAATTTGTGATTAATTCTTATGTTTTTTATATTTGATATGATTATTTGTTGCCACTTATTAAACATCATCTATTCAATATTAATATTTTGGACGATTTTTGCAAAGAGGCCAAAAAAATTAATTAGGAAAAACTACCTTTAAAAAATTTAATTAGCAAAATCGATCTCTTTTGTTCCAAACAGCAAAACAGCAAAAGAGCTGACTGGGTCCGTGTGGCGTGTGCCCCCCAGGCCGCATCTTCAGAGTGCGGCGCTCGGCTGCACTTTCAAAGTGCGGCCCTGGGTTGTAGAATGCGGCCCTCGCAAATTATCGTAGTGATATATTCCGGTTTTGCCCTTTTGCGACCCAATTGGAGTCCATGTCATCGTTATTGGGTTAAGTAACCTCCATCCTTTGGAAAGAACCGCATGTTGAATCTTTATATAGATGACGCCAGCTGTTGCAATACGACTTCCATGTGCAACACTTGCAACAAGATTTTGCCAGGAGAACTCAATAGAGTATCCTATTGGATCTCATTCGCCAAATGAAACGATGATGTATACTGGATCTACAAGCTCCGTTTTCTCATAAAGGGATGAGGTAAGTGTTAATTGAGGCTTTGACAATTTATGAGCAGTTCCATCTAACAAGAGCAGAGGCAGGAAAAGAAAAAGCCTTAGTCTTCTCATAAAGAGAGCTTGGAGCTTGCAAGCTAATTGGGGCTCTGAGAATTTCCATCAAACAGGCGCATATGCAAGAAATTTTTAATGAAGAGCTAGCATGGGATAGAGAACCTCAACTCTGTCGGCAAGCATTTAAAATATGGGCAATTGGACGCTTAATTCTGCTCTGAAGAGTGGGGGACCGCACCTGTAGAGTGTGGCCTAGGCTGCACTTTGAAAGTGCGGCACGTGGGATACGCCTCACGGCCAAGTCAGTGGTTTTTTTGCTGCTTGGGACAAAAGAGGTCGATTTTGCTAATTAAATTTTTTTAAGTTCATCTTTCGTAATTAAATTTTTTTCGTCTCTTTGCAAAAATTGTACTAATATTTTTTGTTTATTTCTACATTTTCTTAAATTTCTTGTTGGTAAAAACTTCTTTAGTAACAATCTTCTCCGATTCTTTTAACTTGGGAACAGACTTGCTTTTCTTGCCATTTATTTGGATGAAAACCTTTATGATAAGAAACTTGCCATTTAATTCTTATGTTTTTTTATATTTGATATGATTATTTGTTGTCACTTATTAAACAGCTATCTTAGATTATGGGGGCTTTGCCACGGGTTTGTCCCATATGGCAAAGTCCCCTCAACCGTGGGGACTTCCATAAAAAAAATCTGTCCCCCTGCTTTCCATTAAATTGCACAAAAAACCCCATCCTTTCCCTTTTGCATTTTGGTACTTTTGACTTCTGTATTTGCGTGCTTGCTCCCCTTTTATCATCCGTCGATGCCGACACACACACACCTACAGTTACTGCTCATTCTCGGTTGCTAGCGTATATCGTGCAGTGTTTGTGGATGTTGTTTTTGCTCCGTGCACCAAGTGCACGGGCAATTTCTAGTCATCTATTCAATATTAATATTTTTTGTCTATTTTTACATTTTCTTAAATTCATTTTAACTTCTCATTTCTTGTAGGTAAAAACTTCTTTAGTAACAATCTTCTCCGTTTCTTTTAACTTGGGAACACTTCTTTTCTTGCCATTTATTTTGATGAAAGCCTTTATGATAAGGAAAATCTCTCCTTGCCTCCCAAATTTTAAGTTGAAAAATTCAGTTTAATTAATACTCTAATGCCTTAGCTATACGTTTATCGTTGCTAACACAAAATCGTTGCTAACGCTTTTTGTGTTGCTTGCAGATTTACATCCACACGTGCTACTCCCACTTCAATGATATCATTCACTCAATCATTAACATTGACGCAAATCTATTATACAATTGACGACATTTTTTGAATTTTATCATACATGGCAGTTTTGTCCCTGTCATCTATTATACAATTGACGACGTTTTTTGAATTTCGTCCTACATGGCAGTTTTGTCGCCGTCATATTTTGGGTTGCTGACTGGGACGCCGATGGGACCCCGTGGGGTTGGGTGGGGTTTTGGGCTTGGGTTTGGTGTGGGTTTTTGGTGATCTGTTTTTGCATTTTAGTCCCTACTTTTCCTCCTTTTGCCCCCGACCCTCCTCACACTCACACCCATGTTTTTTTCATTTTGACGACCGCTTCTCTCCGCATTTGTGCCTGGGCGATGACTACCTTCATGCCCTCTGGGCACGGGCAATTTCTAGTCTATTATACAAAACACAACTTTGTCCTATTAGGACAAACAAACAAGTTGATGGAGTGGTTGCCTATATTTGGCCACCTCAGCATTGTGGGCCCACTTGGGGGTGGGTGGAGAGTTGTGTTAGGTTTGGGGTGTGTTTGTGGAGCATCCAAATAAAAGTCCTTCCCATTCAAATGTATTACAAGCTTGCCATTGGAGTTATGCACTTTGCCCACCCCAAGTTTTTTTTGCAATGTAACGCTTGCTTTTTCTCCTTTTATCCCCCGATGATATGAGATACACACATAGTTCTCACTTCTTTTCGAATGCGTTAGACCGCATCCTGTTTGTGGTGATTTTTTTGCGCTGTGCACTGGTTATTTCTTGTCTATTCTATAAACGAGGGTCCTATTAGGACAATGGGTGTGTAGAGATGTGGCCATGATTTGGCCACATCAAGGTGGGGCCCACATGAAATACAAGCTTGCCATTGCTTTTTCATTCAACCAAAAAACACATCCCTCTCACACATCTTTACGTGTTCGTCATTGGTCTTTTTTCACTTTGCCACCCGAGTTCATTTGCGCTTAGGCTTTTCCTTTTGCCCTTTACCCCGAAACGATTCCACACACTCACTTCCCTCTCATTTTTGGTTGTGCGTGGTTTCTGCCTCCATTGTGTAGTTTTTTTCTTTGATGAATGTGCACTATGTGCACATGTAATTTCTAGTGTTGTAACAATCGAGGACTCTATGAGAAGCTTCATTCGGTGTTATATGAGGGTGTGAACTATGGTGCTGGCATGGGCCTTCCTAGGATCCCCTCGACCGAGGAGATTGCTAACCGCATCAAGAAGATGCTTGCCGTCCTCGAGACCGGTGAACTGGGTTGTGTTCTCAAGACTCGCAATTACACTGAGGTCAAGCCAGCCCTCACCAACATTGTTGCTGCTGCCAGGAGTTAGTCAGTGCCAAGTGAGAAAACTTGCAATAGTGATTTTGATAGTTCTCTTAAAAATAATGTATGTTTCAGTTGTGTCGATCAACGCCTTTTAGTTGTCATCTTTTATTTGTGTTTTTGTCTTTTTTTCTTTTCTCGCTACCTTTTTGCACTTTGCCTCCTCTTCTTTCTTTTATTTGTTTTTTTGGTTTAGTCAGCAAAAACGTCCCTCATTTGTATAATATACTAGTAATAATTGTTGTACATAATGTGAGAGTACCGGTGGGAGGAGGCGAGATATGCACAACCGAAAAAGAGTGAGTATCGGTGGGAGGATGCGAGATATGCACAACCGAAAAAGAGTGAGAAGTGTGGGTGTTTGGGGGTATCGTCGGGGGTTAAAGAGGTTAAATTGCAAAAAAAAACTTGGGAGGGATAAAGTGCATAAATTCCAACCCAAGCCCAGGGGGGTTGGGGGGGACATGCGTTAAAGAGCAAAAAAAGTAGGGGCCAAGGTGAAAAAAGATCGATGGCAAACACACGTAAATAAGTGGAAAACGGGGGACATTTGCCTTTTAGGAAAAAGTAATGGCAAGCTTGCAATTAATGGGAATGAGGGGCCATTGTTCAATTGTAAGATAGATATTGTCCACATCCTCACTCCAAACCCAAACCCAATCCTCCACCCCCGCCAAGTCGAGTCCATCTTGCCCAGGTGGTACAATCGAGACCAATCCTTTGCCCTAGTGGGTTTGTCTCCATTCTTCAATTGTAAGATAGATATTTGGGTGGCATGTTTCTGTAGGGTTGATTGTGCTCTTATATATATTGTAGTATTCTGGTGCGAAATGCTGCTCTTCGTGCGAAACCTTTAGCAGCGGCTGTCCGATTACAACCACTTTTTCAGCTAACGTCTGACGGCTAGGGGCTGTTTTTTGCACTTGGTATGGGTCCTAGCTGAGTGAATGTGAGGAAAAAAAATCAATCTCATGCCATGACATAAGAATTATGTAACGGTCGGTATTTCTAGGCGTGTTGATTATTGTATGCCCGAACTTTGTTTTAAACGTCCGAATGTTTTCGTGCGCGAGTCCTATTTCTACGCGTCGATGCAAGTGCGCCGATGATTTTAAATTTTTACCATGGCGTGATTAATTAACTATTAACACTAATTAAATTATCCCTATTCAAATTTTTTTAATTAACCTTACCCTACGAAATGAATCCACCGAATTATGCTGAGATCTAACATCACCTTCAAACTCCTTCCCCACATCCAGCTCTCTCCCCTCAATTGGTCTCCCCTTCAGTATTCTTATAACAGCAACAACAGCAGCAAGGAAGATCAGCCAACATTTCCTTCTCCATGCAATTCCAACCATCTTGAAACACATTCAAGCTAAATCAAAAATTCAAAACAAACCCAAATCAAATTCAGCTCAATCCACACCAAATCAAACCCAAGTCAAACTTTCAACCAACAGCAACCACAAATTAAAAACCAAAATTGAGATTCAAATACAAATCAATCCTCAAATTGAAACCAAACCCAAATCTGAAGTTGATTTCAGATTCAATCAACCCCAAAGTCCAATACACCACAAACCCCCTCGCTCACGTGCATATTCCTCCTCCTAACTGCACCTCAGGTAGCCGCGTCGTCGCCCTCCACTTCCCAGGCCGCCGTCGTCCCTCCTCCCTGCTGGCTGTGCGTGCCGCCTGCAACAGCGCGCGCCGCCGGCTGCTGTGCCTGCGCGCCCCGCCCCGCCCCGCCGCAGGCTACCGTGCCCTGTCGTGCCACCCAGCCGTGCCGCCCTGTTGCCGGATTTCACCCTCTCCCCTCCCATCTGCCAAGCAACAAAGAAGGGGGGGGGGGGAGGAGAGAAGGAAAACAGAAGATAGGAAGAGAAATAAAAGAAGGTATTGGATTTTAAATAAGGCTTATTGGGGTTTGGGCATGAGTTAGGCTTATTGGGTGTAAGTTTTATTGAGTTCTAATCAAGTTGGTATTAATGTTAATATACTAGCTTAGTTAAATAGAAAAAAGGGTCATGTTAATTGGTTAAAGTATTTGTAAGTAATCCTGCATCAGATTAGTATTAATATATTAATATGTTATAATATAGTTAGTTTTGTTAGTATTAATATAAATACCAATACAACCAGCATGTTAGCCTTTGGATGATAGTAATATAGAATACATGTTAGCTTCTGTATATGTCATGTTAGTAGGTTAATTTAATGTTGAATGCATTTTAGTTTAAGTATGTTAGTATATAACGTATAAATTTGAGATATATAATAACACAATTAGTAATGGTAACATAACATTAATTAGTAATGTAAATAATGCTAATAACTATACGTTTTGCTAGTAGGTTAATAATATTGGTTTATAATATCATTCCGTGGACTCAAATCAGTTAGTCTCACATGCGAATTTAATGACGCAGATACGTCGCGTCCTTTCCTACCGTTGCTCGGACACCCAAAACTGTCCTAGTCAGGCAAGTGTGCATTTTCTTACCTGTTGTTAAATATTACTTCATTTAAACTGATTATTACCATGCTGCAAATTAACTGTTAGGGATGCATGCTAGATACATGAACTTGATAATCATAGAATGTTACATGCAGTTGGCATGCAGTTGGCTACCAGATGTTACATGCCGTGGGCTACTAGATCGTGCGGGTCGAATGTCGACTAGCCTGGCTTGTGCCTAGTATTATGGCTATATAACTGATTCTCGCCTGTGGCCCAGAAAGTACATGTGGCTGGGATTGGGTTCGCGGGCACTAGTTGGAAGTAAACGGGTTACCTTTGGGGGGCATTTGAAGGTAGATTCACTTGCCGCCTAACGACGTGAACCTTAGACACATACTTAAACACACTATTGAACAGATACCGAACATGTTTAACTTATAGAACTACTGTTGTTTCTTTGAATAATCTGCCATGTTTTAACTGTTAAATAGAATTGCCATGTTTCCACTTTTACTAGAAATGACATGTTTTAATTTATAGTTGAACTGCCATGCTAGTGTAAATCGTTGAAATTACATTTGTCATTATAAATGCTCTAACTGCCATGAAAATGAATTTAGAAAACCTTGCCAAGGACCATTGCTGACATACATTTCTATGTTATTTGAAATGTATGTTAGGTCACGAGACAGAGTACTTTGAGGAAGAGCAGCTTGACCAGTCTGACCCATTAGACCAGGATTCTGCTGATCCTGACCCATTGGTGTGGCTAGACGTACCCAAGTTTGGGGAACCAGTGTAAAATCTTGTGTTTGCGTTTATTGATTGTGGTGTTTAAATTCCTCTTGTATATATAATCCCGTATTTGCAAGTTTAATTTTTAAATACGTAATTTGTGCCATTACTCTATTTACCCACCTCTAGAATGTTTATTAGTATTGCAAGGTAGATGGTCCTTACAATAAAGAGAATAAAAGATATTTGTGTCGAAGGAAATATTGTAACACTCGGTTCTCTCATTTTTTAACTTTGTGCACAAACGGTTCAGAAAGATAATTCTTTTACTCAAAGCTATCTAATTATTTCAACAAGTGGAATAGTCCATCTACGCAGTTTCTGAAGGGTTTTCTTTGACCATTAGGGCATAATTCTATGCCCATCCTACGTCGGACGGACTATAGAAGCAAAAAGATGCAGATCGTTAAACTATTTAACGATGGTACTAAGGGTACAAGACTCTAAGCCATGATCTATGCTAACTTGGGGTGAATCTGATCACCCCAAGAAAGATCTAATGCTACTGCGACATAATACTAAATGAAAAACTAATTAACCACATACCCAGAGCTTTGCTTGCACCAGCAAGGTATACCGAACCGCCTTTCGCTCCCCAAGCTTGCCGCATCTGCGTCCACGAACCGATCCACCCGTAGCGAGCCGACACTATGCCTCTGGGCCAATCACTTGCTGAAGAAGATTTCACTTGAGCTCGATCGACACCTTAGACTTCAGATCAAAATCCAAATCCTTTTCGTCGTTTGCTAGAACGAACGTGAAGGAAACAGAAGAAAATGGAGAGAATAATTTTCTGTCTCGAATTTTGAGCGTGCTCAAAACTTTTGTGATCTTCTCAATTTTCGGAGACTTGGTGCAAGTTTTCAAGGAGTGTGTTGGCCCCTATCAATTCGTAGAGATATGAATAGTGAACGCATATCTGATGTGAGACTAAATTAAATTTAGAGAATTAATTAAGTTAGTTTGCCTTTCATAAAGGCTAAACTTCAATGAATTAATTCTCTCTCACCGTTGGGCTTCAGAAATGATACAACCTATCAATTCGTAGAGATATGAACAGTGAACGCATATGAACAAACGGCGATGAATTTCGACTTCGTTTGACCCCCTCAAACAATTGCTCAGAGTTGAGCAAAAAGTCAAAATTTGGCTAATTTCGTAGCCGTCACAACCCTCCTAGGGTTTTCGGAAGATTGGGCCCCCAGGTGGGGTCCACGGCCAACTGGGCGCGCCCAAAGGGCGCGCCCAGTCCAATCTGGGCGGCAGCCCGCGCCTGGGCGCGCGGGCTGACCTGCACGCTGAGCGGGCGGGCGGGCCCAGCCCGCTCGCTGGGTGTGCTGGGCTTGCCCCTGCCCAGTTGGGTGTGCTAGCCCTGCCCAGTTGGGCAGGCTAGCCCAGTCCAACTGGGTCATGTCAGAATACAACTGGGTTTGATTTGATGTCACATATAGATGGTTTTATTATATGTAGCTTTTACTTAGTCACAAAACGGGACTAAGTAATATGCTCGCTCCCACTGACTTTGAGAACCGTCTGGTTAAACACTTCAACTTAAATATCTAAATCCCTATTCGTGCTGAATTAATTAAAGTAGAATCTATTAGTGTCAGGTTGTCTTGACGAATAAGTCATATGAAGATCCGTTTATAGGAGTCTTGATGACAACTTACTCAATCAAAAACTTCTTACATTTTTATTTCCTTTTAACTGCATTAATCTTCTAAATTTGAAGGATTAAATGCAGTCCAACAAGAACTATTCTCATTGTGCGTATCAATAAGATTAGTACTTAAATATACCGACTGCTCAGATTAATCTGATTAACTTAGAAGCATTCATGACAGCTCAGAAAAATATACACCAAACCAGATAGCTATACACATTAATTTAAACAGACATTCACAACAAATCACATTATTGACCAGAGCATATATTCCCAAGATATCCATAATTTCCTCCAAAATTAAATAAAACTTGTTCACCACAAAAGCTTTGAGCGACAGTCGCTCAATCATTGTTTAAAACAAAATTTCTATACATTTATTCAAAAATAAAAAAGTATCGTCTGCTTCTTGATATCTCGAAGTTCCTAGGCGGCCCCAGCAGCAACGATTACTTCGAAGCTGACAGTGTAGGGAACTTCTTCCATTTTCTGCTTCACGCACCTGTAGACAGTATACATATGTCTTAGTTAAACATGCTGGTATCTTATACCATGTAGCAAAGCTTTTATGGAAATTTATATGCTCTTAATTGAGATTTGTACCTGAGGTAGAGGCATCACTATGCCCCTTCTTTTCCGCATGGTAGACCTTGCAATTCCTCTTCCAATGGCATGTCTTGTGGCAGTGGAAGCATTCAGATTTTGACGACGCCCCTTTGTTCTTCTTCTTCCCCTTCTTTTTTTTTCGAAGGTTGATGGGCATGCCTCTTCTTTCCCTTGCCCTTGGGCTGGTGGGAAGGGGCATGGCCTACAACCGACGCTGTTGTTGGCTTCTTCTCGATCTCCTCGAACTGTCGGAGCATGTAGACAAGACCATGAAGATCCACTTCAGTACTGTTCATTATGAAACTCGTAATGAACGGATTGAAGTCAGGAGTTAAAGATCTTAGGATTATGTCCATGCTTATTTCATTCTCGAGGACAAATCCTAGTTGGGCCGCATCCTCTATGTAGCCGATCATTTTTATAACTCCTGCACAGGGCCCGTCGTCATCTTAGCTCCCCAAAGGTTGCGCGTGGCCTCAAACCTGTCAGCTCTAGAACGCTTGCCATACAATTCCTCAGCATTCAGAAGCATGCTACGAACATCCATATGTTCGTGCTTCCTTTGCTGGTCATTGGTCATAGAAGCCAGAGTAAGGCACCTGGCCTTCTCTACATCCCTTTAGTACTGCTTGTAGGCATCACTCTCCTCGTTGGTGGCATCCTCGTCTGGTCTTTCCAGAGCGTCCTCCGTCAGTATGTAGCCAATCCCAGCTAGCACGAGGACCAGCTTTATGTTCCTCAGCCAATCCTTGTAGGTCGTCCCATCTAGCACGTTCTTTTTCGATTATGAATTTTAGACCTGACTCAATACTGCATTATTAATAGACATGAATTAGCATATGTTCTGGTATAGTTTAAGAGGTTTTTCTTAAACTATATTCTCCCACTATTTTAAAAGAATTTTTAAGCCATAATAATAAATAATTTATTATAATTAAAATTTTGTGGGAGAGGGATCCAACCACCTTGAGTCTAACAACCTTGAGTGTGCTCAACAAGTTGTTTGACTCTGCAATCGGTAGATGAACTCTTCATCAATCATATAAAATATGACTCCCTTTATAATCTTGCCCCTAGCCACTTATGATCATGAGTGTGCTCATCCAAATCATAATGGCTAGCCTATTTGGACCCTTGTTTTCGTGCCTAGCTTAACTTGCACCGGCGCTCGGTGTATTCACGATACGACGGTTTGGGTCAAGTCTTACACTACATCATATGTAATAAGAAGTTGGTTTCTATAAGGTTGCCCTGTCATAGTTTGAGTGTGCTCAACAATTGTAACATGGATCCTATAGTTGCCAAGCTCTAAAATAAGGAGTGCTACGTTTTATCTTGAAAAAGATTATTAACGTATTAGACTTAGGTATAGTTCAGGGTGTCATATAATCATAATTCGTGCCATTGCGGTCCAGCGGACACGGCCAGGAATTGACTAAGCCAGGATCACTAACTCCCAGTCTAGTTAGGGTGACCCAACAAACTTTGCCAAGCACATTGACCGGTCACATGGTCCATTGAATGCGACTTATCATTTATACATGTGTGCCGTAAACTAAAAGGCTTTTATTAAAACTAGTTAACCCTATCAACTAGTGGAATCCTTAAATTCAAAATTTATTAGGATTCGTTAATAACTTTTATTAAGTCCTTATCAACTATAAGGTTCATTTGTATTTACGTGCTACTCTTATCATCATTAGGATTTTAATAAATATAGATTACAACACTTTAAAGTGTAGTCATTTAATGAAAATTATTATAACGATTAAAATAATAATCATCGTTAAAGGACTACCCTAATCGGGAATTAGGTTATGAAAAGGTTGTAAGATTTATTAAAACATAACATGTCATTTAAAATTCATCTTTTAAGTTTTAATCCGGTATTAATGGTTTTCTTGACCCTTAGGGCACAATTCTATGCCCGTCCTACGTCGGACAGACTACAGAAGCAAAAAGATGCATCGGTAATAAATAAATCGTTAAACTATTTAACGATGACCCTAAGGTTATAAATAAATCGTTAAGCCCGGATCTATGCTAACTTGGGGTGGATCTAACCGCCCCAAGAAAGATCTAATGCTACTGCGACATAATAATAAATGAAAAACTAATTAACCACATAGCCGGAACCTTGCTTGCACCGGCAAGGTGTACTGAACCGCCTTTCGCTCCCCAGGCTTGCCGCCTTTGCGCCCATGAACCGATCCACCCGTAGCGAGCTGACACTGCGCCTCTGGGCCAACCACTTACCGAAGAAGATTTCACTTGAGCTCGACCCGACGTCTAAGACTTCAGATCAAAATCCAAATTCTTCTCGTCGTTTTACTAGAACGAACGTAAAGGAAACAGAAGAAAATGGTGAGAATAATTTTCTGTCTCGAATTTTGAGCATGCTCAACTTTAGTGAGCTTCTCAATTTTCGAAGACTTGGTGCAAGTTTTCAAGGAGAGTGTTGGCCCCCTATTTATATAGGCGGCTGGCCCTCCACTTCTCATCATATCCGATGTGGGACTAAATTAAATTTAGAGAATTAATTTAGTTTTTCTTTCATAAAGGCTAAACTTCAACGAATTAATTCTCCCTCACTGTTGAGCTTCAGAAATGATACAACCTATCAATTCGTAAAGCTATGAACGGTGAATGCATAGGAACAAACGACGACGAATTTCGACTTCGTTTGACCCCTCTAACAATTGCTCAAAGTTAAGCAAAAAGTCAAATTTTGGCTAATTTGTAGCCGTTACAACCATCCTAGGGTTTCCGGAAGATTGGGCCCCTCAGGTGGGGCCTACGGCCAATTGGGCGCGCCCAGTCCAATCTGGGCACCAGCCCGCACCTGGGCGTTCAGGCTGACCCGCCCACTGTAGTGCGGGCGTGTTTGACCCGCCCGCATAGGCGGGCTTGCCAGCCCGCTGGGCGGTCGGGCTAAGCCCGCTGAGCGGTCAGGCTAAGCCCGCCCACGAGGCGGGCGGACTCGCCTGCCCGTAATGCGGGCTGGCTCGCCCGCATTAGCGGGTGGGCTCACGCCTGAGCCCGCCAAGCAGGCTCTGGCCTGAGCCCGCCTGTTTGGTGGGCTGGGCTAGCCCCTGCCCAGTTGGGCGGGCTAGCCCTACCCAGTTGGGCAGGCTAGCCCAGTCCAACTGGGTCAGGTCAGACTAGAACTGGGCAAAAGCCCAGTTTTGGCCTTTTGAGCCATAACTTGAGTTCTGGGCCGATTTCAGATTCGTTGGAAAGCTTGGTTAGAATGGGACCATCCCAAAGAGCCATCTATCCATTTCTATGCATTTATATGTTTCAAAATATCATTATAAACTATTTATAATGTATTTTAAACTTGTTTGCATCATATGCAATAATCCCATTCAACTTTCTACAAATGCTGAAGTCGCAAACATTTTGCGACTATATTAAATCTCATTTAAAAGTTGAAAACTTATGCGACCTTTTTAAATCTTATTTAATATAGGTCGACTTAATTTTATAGAGACTTTACTTATTCTCGTGCACCTGAGTGCACTCCTCCTAAATTCTTCCTATTACTAAGACGTAAAATGAACTCGGTGTGAGACCCTACAGCCTGACCCTACTACAGGTTGGGGCTCGAAACCCCTAGACGACAGTAACCACGAGCAGTAGGTGTCATCCCTGCTTCAAAATCATACTTACGTGATTGATCCATCGACAAAATGTCGTCGGGATCACTATGACTATGTCAGCGATGAATACCGCAGTTATAGTCCCTTCGTCATAACTATGTCCATGTATAGCCTAGGGTATGGTAAACTGTCAACCCTACTTGCCAGCATTGGTTAGTATACAGCTGTCTTTGTTATATACACGTACATCCTACAACGTATCTCGGTCGCGGTTTAGCACAAACAACCGTACTGAGCATGTGACATTAACTTCCCTTTAACGGAAAAGACGAATCCCATCTAAGTGTTTTACTTACCTCGTATGCTTCAGTTATCACCCAACCTAAGACCATTCAATAGGCCTGGCCTCGAAGCTAGATCATAGATCTAAGTGACACTGTTCACATACAGATTTGTACAAAGACTTCAGGTCTTAAGGATCAACTATCCTATCATCACTATAGAGGTATTTAATGACGGTATAGTTAAAGTTTAACCATTTAATAACTCTTAATTTGGGTCGTTCAGTGAACTCATTCTTTAATGAGCACATGTGCCTTATCTCCGACTTCGCCAGCTCGAATGACTATGAGATCATCATTACCCTACAGGATAAGACAAATACACAATGGTCTGCTCGATGTGCAGATATCCTTTTCTCGACACATCTTTGACCACGAACGTTTTAAAGACTCAAGTTCTTTTCGGTCATTTATTTCTCACAATCGAGATCTACATCTAGATACGTAATGACCTCACTTTTAGTCTAAGAAAATTATCTAAGTATTAAGGAAATTATCCAAGTATGTGATTCATACAATTTGTACTAGGACAATTATTACACTTTGTATTTACGAACAAGATGTTATATTAGGATAAATTGCCTCAAAGGCACATATCTTCCTACAGTTTCAGAACAAGCATGCAAATAGCATTATGAGTAAGACATCGAGGTATTGCTTCAGTTATTGAACTAATGATGCATGAATACTTGGTGTGTTTCCATTGAAAGCATACTAAAAATGCTACTCCATGCTTTCAATTTCATAAATCTTCAAACATTCACAATTTTGAGATGTCAAAAGAAATTTTAGAGTACTAATACTATGAATCATGTGAAAAACTCACAAGCAGTGGCAAGAAAAATTTTCAAAATTGGTGTGTGAAACATGCAAAAACGTGGCGCACTCCCCCAAGCTGAACAACATAGTGTCCTCAATGTGTTTGGATATGAAACGGAGAGTGCAATGACAAAAATCAAAGTTACACATCAAAATATCTCCCTCTCCCCCAAGCTATTTCAGAAGGTGCCTGGTGTGGACAGATGGGCACAACAATTGGGGAGGGGAGCAGAGCAAAAACAAGGATCAATATTAGGGTGGGCAATCATCACAAAAAGAAGTTTGGGTGCAAAAGATTTTTGTTGCCATCATTAATGGTGAATTTATTTAAACTAACTAATCAAGCAAATCTATACGGTCCTCTCGCTGTTGAGAGGATTCGTGTTTATTTAAAACAATAAAATTTTACAATATTAGATTAGAATACACCTGGTTCAAATGGCGGATTCAGTATCTTCAGCGGTGCACTAGCTATCCTATCAGCACATTCCGTGGATCCACTGCTGCATGTAGCTAATAACACCAACGGATCCCAGCAACGCGGCTCCCGGCATGACTCTCTAAGGACTCCACCTATACCATGCAAGAGACAAGCCGCATCAATTTGATGGGAAATTTTCTACCCCGAAATATCTGTATTCAAGATAAGATCATCAAAAGAGATATGGAAGATAAATAATGGTCGATGATACTTTCTTGAAAATAGATCTCTACTCGTGCATTACGTTTGCCAACTCCTCGTTGCTCTCCTTAGTTTCGTCAAGTAACGCTTCCTCGTGGTCTACTTCAGGCTCTTCGACGGTGGACACATCCCAAGGTACGTGCTACTCCTCGTTGTCCTCCTCATATACATCCCATCGTACCTGCTGATCATAATCACACGCATCTGTAGTAGGTAGCTCCTCGTTATCTTCCTCATGTACGTCCCAATGCGCCTCCTGGTCATATATGCATGTGTCCTGCAAATAATGTGGTGTCAGGGACATCTGAATCAAGAATAAGATAGTCATCAAAAATAGGAGGGAAATTAAATGTAAATGACGAGGGTGTAAAAGATTCTCCCTGAGTGGGAGCAGTAAACTACGGTGGATGGTCCTCGGCTGCAGTGAATGGTGGAGGTGGCTGTGGAAGCTCAACTGAAGGTGGGCAATACTCAGGCTCCATGTGAATATCTGTATCCTCATCGCGAATAGCGTCCTCAATGACCTGCTCCGGCTCCGCTAGCACGGCCTCCTCAACAATGTCCTCTGGTGCTGCAGGCTGCTCTAACTCGTGTGGCTGGCAGTAGGGAGTGACGATGGCATGCACTGGCTCTACAGCGACACCTCCCAAGTGTCTCATCGCAGTTGTCTCATCAGAGGTAGCCGCATCAGTGCCAGTTGTCGTCGTTCCGTCTTTGGTGGCAATATGTAAACGAAGAGTATCTCCCCCATGCTGAAAGTGAACGTCCTCAATTGTACCTGCAACAGACACACGTTTCATGATAAAATTTAGGGTATTTAACATATTCGTCCCTTAAATCTTGCGTATTTTGATATTTGTCCCTCAAATCTTCATATTTGCCCTCAAGTCCCACAAAAGTTTGTATTTAACCTTAATAGTCCCTCTCACTAACTATCTGTTAAAATCTTAACGGAAATGGGAATATTCCGTTAAATTAAGAGACTATTAAGGTTAACGTTTAAAATTTAAGGGACTATTAAGGTTAAATTCTAACTTTTGATGGACTTGAGGGCAAATTAAGGTTAAATACCAACGGAATATTCCCATTTCCGTTAAGATTTTAACAGATAGTTAGTGAGAGGGACTATTAAGGTTAAATACCAATTTTTGAGGGACTTGAGGGCAAATATGAAGATTTGAGGGACAGATATCAAAATACTCAAGATTTAAGGGACAAATATGCTAATAACCCTAAAATTTATAACTTCTCGTTCAAATGGCCCACCTATCGTGACAACTAATGAACCAATAGAGCAAGCCTCATATAACATGCATCCCAAAGCTGCTGCCAAATGTAAATCGTTGAATGTAGTCACTTTCAGCCACCTTAAGAATTCCACTGAAGGCCCCCGCAGTCCTTTAGTGAATAAATGGAGTAATCTTGAGTCATCAAACCGTTGTCCTGGCACATTTTTCAATAAATCTTCGAACCACTCCAAGGCTCGCCAGAAGGATTCTCTATTAGCCTGCTTGAATGTGGTGATCATCGCTTGGTCTAGAAAAAGGTTTTAACTTGCACACCTTCACTCCAAATGGGGCTGCCATTGTTGCACCAAATACACATTATCAAACAAAGATAAATAACCTGGAAAAGAACGTCAGTGGCACAAGAAAGAAATAACGAAGATAATAGTGTGGTGATGTGGATAAAAATCTCTTTTTATAAATTTTTTATTTTTTTATTATTATTATTTTATCGTAATCTAAACAACCTAATTGTGATAACCTAACTCAAACTGAACTACCTCCCCACCGACAGTGCCATTTGTTGACACGAGAATGCGCGCCCCCAAAAAGGTATGCACACACTCACCCCCAAGTGCAAGGATGTCAGAGCAATATATTCCCGATGAGTTCAGGGTCGAATCCATGGGGAGGTGGTGAATCTGAGTACCGGCAAATACTAGGCTGGTTCATTAGACTACGGTTTAATTAATGGAGATGGATTACGAAGGGAGTCGTAACGGTTATGGAAGTGAAATGCGAGGGTGTCACGTTAGCAAAACATGACCTATTTACTCCACAAAAGATGACTGTCACTAAAATGATGAATCACTAGGATGTCGGTCTTCCCATTACCGCATCGGACGTGAAAAAACGATGTCGCGGTGCCACTCTCTTGGATCACCTAGCTACGTAGTGATGGTGCCACTCTCTTGGATCACCACAATACCACTCTCGTGGATCATCTCACTACAAAAATCTAGATCCGGTGCCAATACCTTGGATCACCGTCTCTAGCACAATTATAGGCCTAAGCAATAAGATCAACCTAATCAAAGCAATAATTCTACTCAAGCAAAGCATATATGATAATAAAATCAACACAAAGCAAAAGCCATCATCTTAAAAATCTTCAAAAGGAACAATAAACACTTGGCTTAAGAGAAGATACAAGTTCCACGGAGGGGGCAACGGCCTAGCCTCCAAAATCCTCCAAGAAATATCGTTTTTGAACCAATTGGGGAACCCCCCAAAAAGACGGCTACAATATAGTCTCCACAAACCCTAGCAGTTAATTCCTTAAAATCCCTAAAACCCCCCATCAAAATCCGCCCCCAGATCTGCCCCTGCGTTTTAGTTGCGGCCCCCCTGCCAAATCTGCCCGAGTGCAGATTTCAGTACTGATATGTCATCTTACAGAAATTCCTTAGGACTCATCCGACCTCCGTTTCGCATGTTCTTGGCAGCGTTGGAACCTTCAAGACATTTACTATCTACGAAAAAATATAAGAAAAATGCTTTGCCAGATCGAACGATAACAAAACTTCAAAGAGTAGGAGGGTGTCTTGAATTCTGCAGTTTCTACTGTGCTCGGGCGAGCGGCCTGGTCGCTCGGTCGAGCGCGCCCTAGCGCTCGGCCGAGCGCATCTTTGATGCTTCATCTGGGCAACTTTGGCTTGGAAGGTGACTCGACCGAGCGGGATGGCTGCTCAGCCTAGCACCCCTTCGCTAGGGCGAGCGGCCATGGTGCTCGTCCGAGTTAAGCAGATAAAGAATTACAGAAAGTTGAGTGCCTATTAGGGGGGTCACTCGGCCGACTGGTTGAGACAGCTCGGTCAAGTGACATCTTGCCAATCAGCTCCATCTTTTCCTTCACTTTCTTCCTCTCTTCATGGTATCAGCTCAGCCGAGCGGGTCATGCTCTCGGCCGAGCGGTCTGGAGTTTCAGCCTACTCCAGATCAGCTCTCTTCCTCTTCTTTATTATTTTGCTCCTCTGGCATGATGCCATTAAAGCTCCGACATATGTGTTCATGTCCTTCTCTCCAATATTCTTCAAATTGCTCACTATTCCCTGAAAATACGATAAACACTCTGAAAGTCAGAGTTCAGTAAATATTTGAAATAATGAAATAATTAGGATTTTGAGTAATCATTTTGACGTGTAAATATATAGATAAAATGTGGAATATTATGACATATCACATCCATGTTGGCATTAGCTGCAAGGGAACATTTGGGAGAGCGCCAGCACGCCCAGTTCCAGATGAAGTATCAATATGTGGCTACATGCATGTTTATGGCATCACCACGTTCCAAAAGTTCATAGGCATGTTCTGGCTGTGACATTGCGTATTTGCAAAATCTACTGCAAAGTAAGTTTTTTTTCTTTCCATGATATTGTGAAGTGGTACACATACAAAAGGGGCAATAGAGGGGTTGATGGTTCGGTGATGCGAGCAATAAGCTTGAAAGGGTCCCTTCCAGAACACTCTGAGCATGTATGGGCTGCATGTTTCTTATTGTTCAAATTTGATGTTGGTCCAGTGGTTACTCATCTTTCAATCCATGTCCTTCTATTGTTCATCCAGAAGTTTGTTCTCCCTTTAGCGATGCACATCTCTGTTATATATTTCTGTTGTAATGCAGCTATTGAACTTCTTCGCGTCATAGAAACATTAAAAGACAGAAACTTCTATCCTTTTCAAAATTCAATAACAGTCACGGTAATCCATCCTGCTTGATAAATACGGGCTCTACATCAACCCTACAATCTAACCCACTTAATTACCAGAAATTTGCACATATGAGATCCACCCTGTTGGGAACGAGGTCGAAGATTATGCTGATATAGGTGGCTTGTATGACATTGGAGAAGTGCTTTGCAGGACATCGGTCAGTATCAAAGAAGTCATTTACGGCTGGGAGCATCCTAAAACAGTGTGTAGCCGTGAAACCCTGGAAAGGCTAATGTAACTCAAGTTTTTGACTCATTTCCACTTAATACCCCCGGTATCGGTCGTATCATTTTAGGTTTTAAGGTAAACTGAATCGAAACGACCATGTGAAATTGATATTACCCGAAACCATAATGTTTCAGTCAGTTTCATCAGTACTGGTCGAAACTGACCGAAACCCTATAGTTTTGCCTGGAAACAGAGAAAGAAGAAAACGAAAGAGTTCTTCGGTAAAAAATTGATTCAATATTCAAGGGTTCAAAAGAGCATAAAAAATATAAGAAAAAAACTTATCTTGAGAGGTTGAATTATTTTCTTCGCTCCACCGATTGCAGAAAAAGAATCGATCCGTCGAGTTGCTTCACCCATTCAATCAACTTCATCGAACAGCTCCATCGATCAGCTCATTCGATTAGCTCCTCAATGTCTCAGGTAAAGAGAATTGCCCGAGGACTCCGTTTAGGAAAGATAAGTGCCGGTAGCTTTTTTGTGCGAAAAAGAAGAGACAATATCTATGGTTTAATTTTTAAGGGCGAAATCTGTTGAAAGATGTATGCCATCGAGGTCAATTATCTGTAATTACACGTCTTGTTTAAATATAATAGTATGCTATTTGATACCCTTTGTCTAAGTATATCTAATCTATAAATGAGAGAATTACCATCATGCCATTGTCCTACTAGGATAAAAAGGTTGATAGAGACGTGGCCTAGGTTTGGCCACATCATCATGGTGGTGTCCACTTTGGGGATGAGTATGGGGTTGTGTGTTATTGGGTGTTTTAGTGTAAATCCCTTGGAAAAACCCTCCCAAATTCCCTTTATTCTCATGATCGACATTGTTTTTTCATACAACACAAATGCCCCCATCCACCGCTATTTACGGGTTTGCCATCAGACGTTTTGCACTTTGCACCATGTGTTTTTTTGCACTTAGACCACTACTTTTTTGCCCTACATTTTTTGTGCTTTTTCCCCTTGTTTTCCTCCCCTTTTATCCCCCGATGCTGCGCCCACACACCCAATCTTCTCACTCTTTCATCGGCGCCCGTGCATCACATCCGTCTTATGGGTTTTTTGCTCCGTGCACTATGTGCGCAGGTTATTCTAGTATATACATAAATGTTTGTCCTCATTAATACTTAGATAAAGTCCTTAGGCTTAATACGAGATCAAACGTATACTGAGATATAGATCGATCATGGGAAAGTGTTTTGATCGTCAGAAGCATAAGCCTGAAATTGTTCATAGTCGTAGATGCATCAAGATGGGACATGATGCATCATATAGACTATTGTGTTTCTGTATTCACCAAGTGTTTGTGAAGATGATATCATGATCGTTCAAATTGGCAAAATCTGGGAAGAGACACACGTGCTCATTAGATAATGAGTACTCTGAACGACCCAATGAGAGATGCCATGTGGTGACACATACCAATCTATCAATGGTAGCTCTCAGTGATGCTAGGCAAGCTAATCCTCTGACTTGAGGTCACTGTACGAGCCTGAACTTGAACAATATCACTTAGATCTTTGACCTAGCTTCGAGGCAAGGCCTGTCGAAAGGTCTTTGGTTGGGTGACACTTGAAGCGTACAAGGGGAGTAGTGGCCGAGATAAGGATTCATCTCTCCCGTTGTGGCAGGTTAGTATCGTAGAGTCAGTATAGTCCTTAGCGAAATCCTTGACATAGGTATGTTAGATATGATCCAACAATGATAAGCTAAGACCGAATGATACTGACCTGGTCGCAGAGCGATTAGGGGTTGAACTCAACCATACCCTAGGCTTCACAGTAGCATAGTTATGAAGAAGGGATTAAAACTGTGGCATTCATCATTGGCATAACTATGGTAGTCTTGACAACACTCATGTCAAAGGGGCAAGACAATGTAAGGATGATACCGAATCAGGGACAACACCTGCTGCTCGCGGTCACTGTCATCTAAGGCTGTGAGTTCCACATGTAGTAGGATCATGTTGTAGGTCCTACAAAGGCTGGGATCTTTGTTCAGGTATCAAGAGATAACAAGGTACATGCATACGATGCATGAGAACTAAATCATCGCAAAGTGTTTGTGAAGAAGGTTTCGGTCATATAGGATGTGATAAGAGAATTGAGCCATTTAAAAGAGCATAGAAAACCACATTACCCGGACCCAGCTTCTTTAGCTCGAGCGCACACTCAGTGTAACCCCCTCTAAAGTAAATATATGATATGTTACGTACGTATTTTTCGATCGTATTTATACGTGTATGTCCTTATGTAGTTTTGGTATTTTTCCTATTTTTTTTCTAAAAATTATAATATTTCAAAACTATTTTTAAATAATTTAAATCTTTATTTGTAATAATAATATGAAGGTATTTCATGGATTACATTATACTAAGTATGGATGTAGGAAGATATATGCCCTCGAAGAATATATATCCTTACAAACATCTTGTTCAAATATAAATGATACTAATTATCTTAGTATAAAGTAAATGGGTTTTAAATACTTGGATAATTTCCTTAGACTTAAAGTAAGTTTATACACGTATCTAGATGGAGATCTCGATTATGGAACGTGAATGACCGATAGGAACTTATGTCTTAAAACGTTCATGGTCATAGATGTGTCGAGAAAAGGATATCAGCACATCGGATAGACCATTGTGTCTTTGTCTTAACCTAAAGGGTAATGATGATCTCATAATCATTCGACCTGGCGAAGTCGAAGACAAGGCACATGTGCTCATTGGAGAATGAGTCTACTGAACGACCCAATAAAGAGTTATCAAATGGTTACCCTTAACTAAACTGTCATTGATAACTCTCTAGTGATGATAAGCAAGTTGGTCCTTTAGACTTGAGGTCATTGTACGTACATGTATGTGAACAGTGTCACTTAAATCTATAGATCTAGCCTCGAGTCTTCACTCATTGAAAGGTCTTAGGTTGGGTGACACTTGAAGCGCACGAGGTAAGAAGTGACTAAGATAGGATTCATCTCTTCCGTTAAAGGGAAGTTAGTGTCACAGGCTTAGTTCGGTTCTTTGTCCTAAAACTCAGCCGGAGTTTGTTGTAGGAGGTACAACATGGACATACCAAGGACCGAAGAATACTGACCAGTGCTTACTAGTAGGGTTGACAGTTTACCATACCCTAGGCTATGCAGTGACATAGTTATGACGAATGGACTAAAATTGCGGTATTGACACAGTAAAAGTGATTCCGAAGACACTTTTGTCAATGGATCAATCACGTAATTATGATGCCGAAACAGGGGCGACATCTACTGCTCGTGGTCACTGTCGTCTGGGGGTTTTGAGCCCCAACATGTAGTAGGGTCAGCCTATAGGGTCTCATACTGAGTAGGAATTGCGTCTTAGTAATAGAAAGGATTCAGGAGGAGTGCACTCGGGTGCACGAGAATAATTGAAGTCACAAAGAGTTTGTGATAATAAGTCTATATTAAATGGGATTTAATAATGTCGTAAAATGTTTGCGATATAAGCATTAGTAAAATGCTATAAGGGATTATTGCATATGATGCAAAAGGGTTTAAAATACATCGTCAAATGTTTACTGAAATATTTTAAACAATGTGATGCATAGAAAAGGTTACATTTGTTCTTGGAATAGTACCATCCGAACCATGCTTTCAAATGGATCTGGAATCGGCTCAATCAGAGCTTAATAGCTCAAGTTATAGCCCAAAATGCCAGAACTGGGCGTTTACCTAGTTCTGGCCCAGCCTAACACAGACTGGGCAGACTAGCCCAGACCATGCTGGCTGGGCTAGCCCGCCCAGCCTGGGTGGGCGGGTCTAGCCCGCTTGGTGGGCTGAACCCGCCCACCAGGAGGGCAAAGCCCGCCCGCTGATGCGGGCAGGTCCGAGCCGCCTGCACAAGCGGGCGCGCCCAGCCTGGGTACGACCAGCTGGCCGGTGGGCCCCACTAGGAAGGCCCACACTTCAGAAACCCTAAGGGGTAAATGACGGCTGCGATTTTCAGCCAATTCGTGACTTTTGCTCAACTTTGAGCATTCGTTTGAGGGGTCAAACGAAATCGATCGTCGTTTGTTTCTATGCGTTCACCATTCATAGCTCTTCGATTTGATAGGTTGTATCACTTGCGAAGTTCAACGGCGATGGAGATAAAATTTGTTGAAGTTTAGCATTAGTGTAAGGCAAAACTAATTTAATTTTTCTCCCATAATTTTTGTCCTATATTGCTCGTGAGTCGAGCAAACGGTCCGGCCTCCTATATAAATATCTGTTGACACCTCTTGGAAAAAAATGCACCAAGTCTCCAAATCGAATAGCTCCGAAAAGTTTTGAGCACGCTCGATCCTAGACAAATTATTCTCTCCTCAATTCTTCCGTTCCTCCGTTCGTGTCTTAGCAAAGACGAGGAGGAGGATTGGATTTGATCCAAAGTCTTTGATGGGATCACACTCACTTGAAACTTTCTTCGACGAGTGATTGGCTCAGGGGCGCAGTGTCGGCTCGCTTCGGGTGGCCCAGTTTCGGTGGTGCGGAGGCAGCTTGCTTCGGGGTGCAAAAGTAGTTGCTTAAAACGACGCTTTGTTTTCTACTGAAGCAAAGTTTCGGATATGTTCTTTTAATGCTTTCATATTTATATTGTTGCACTTAGTTTTAGATCCATCTTTGGGGCTGGTCAAACCCACACCAAGATAATAGATTTTCTGGCAAGGTCATTGACATCCTTAGGGGCCATTTATTAAAGTGTTTAATAATTATTATTCCGCTGCTGTTTATGTTTCTATCGTCCGTCCGACGTAGTAAGGGCATAGATTTATGCCCTATGGGTCCCTCAAAACCCAACATTATTATCAGAGCCTAGGTCTATTTTGATCTAAAACCTGCAAAGGATATAAATGCATATATGTTTGCTAAGAACATGCTGATAATGTGATTATCAAGTTTTAAAATTATTAGATAATTGTTGATCATGCTACAACAAAATTTTATAAGATAAAATTTTAGATGCTTGATATTATATTTATGTGATAAATCTTTTAAGTTGCATGCTACATTTTATAAGATAAATTTCGTTGATGCTAATGCTTATAATTACGAGATAAATATTAAAAAGGATAGTAACTTAATTTTATGCGATATTTTAAGTTGCTAGTCATCATACTAATTTTATGAGATAAAATTTAGTAGATGTATTTTAATGGTTATTTTAATTTCTTGCATATTATATGATAATTCAAGAAAACCTCTTAGGATAGCCATTAAAAACATCTAAAACTTGTGAGATAAATTTTAGATGGACATGCTATGTTTAATAAATTGGTACAACAATCAAAATCCTAATTCCTGATTTGGGTAGCCCTTTTTCCTGCAATTATTATTTTAATCGTTCTAATAATAATTTTGATAAAAGGCTATATTTTAAATTGTTGTAATTTGACTTTATTAAAATCCTAATACATGATTAGGATAGCACATTGAAACCTATAAATCCTTATAGTTGATAAGGACTCTAATAAAAGTTATTAACCAATCAAAAAAATTTTGAATTTCAAGATTCAACTAGTTGATAGGATTAACTAGTTTTAATGAAACCAATTTTAGTCGATGACACACATATGATTAATAAGTTTCCTTTAATGGACAATGATCCGGTCTAGTGTTTTTTGACTATGTTGTGGATCACCCTAGCTCGACTGGGGATAGTGATCCTGACCTAGCCAAATCCCTGGCCATGTTCTGCTGGACTGCAAGGATGCGAATTATGATTATGTGATACCGTCGACTATATCTAGTCTAATACGTTTAAAATTTTCTTCATGATTAAATGTAGCCCTCCTTATTTTTGGATTAGGAGACTAAAAGACGCATGTCGTTGTTAGTGAGTCTCCTCAAGATATGACATGGTCTCTTTTAGAACCCGACTACAAATACATATGATGTAGTCTACTCTTAACCCAAACCGCTGTGCCGGGTCTCCTCGAGTGTCGGTGTAAGTTAAGTTTTAGACATGAAAATAAGGGTTTGACTAGACTATTAATTATGATTTATTGAGTCTCCTCAAGATCATAAGTGACTAGGGGTAAAAACTTATAGGGAGTCACATGTGATGTGATCGATGAAGAGTTCATCTACCAATTACAGAGCCGATCAATTTGTAGAGTCTCCTCAAAGTTGTGAAGCTCTGGGTGGTTGGATCACTCTCCCACAAATTTTAAATATTATAAATTGTTAATTATTATGGCTTAACTGTTCATTAAATTAGTGGGAGAATATGGTTTAATAAAAACCTCTTAAACTATAAAAGAACATATGCTAATTCACACTTCTATTAAAATGCAGTATGGAGTCTGGACTTAAGTTTATCATCGAGAAGAATGTGCTGAACAAAACTAATTATAAGGACTGGTTAAGGAACATCAAGCTTGTTCTCTTGTAGCTGGAATCGGTTATGTACTGACGGAAATTGCTCCGGAGAAACCCGACGACAAAGCCACCAATGAACATAAAAAGTCCTACAAGCTGTGACAAAGGGATGCAGAGAAGGCCAGGTGCCTTACTCTAGCCTAATGAACCTTGATCTGCGGAGAAAGCATGAACATATGGATGTTCAGAGCATGCTTTTAAATGCAGAAGAATTGTATCGTAAGCATTCTTGGGCTGCTAGATTCGAGGCCACTGCAACCTTTGGGAAACGAAGATGACGACAGGCTCTGTCCATGATCATGTGATAACGATGATCGGGTACGTAGAGGACGCAGCCCAGCTAGGGTTTGTCCTTGAAAACACACATGGGTCAATTTCTCATCACCTATTTTTTTGTTGGGTGTTGGAGGGATGATATCGGTATTATATGACCTGCTTCTTCTTAGTTTCTTATTGATGAATCAGGGTTGGGATTTCTATCTTATTCCCGTTTAATTATTTTTTTTTGAAGAGTAGTTTAATGAATCAGAGTTGGGATATCGGTATTATATGACCTGTTTTAAAAGGTTGCTGTCGATTGCCAATTGGCAACGAAGGTTGTAATCTTCCTGAAACAAAGAACTGGGGTTCCTCTTCACACATATTTGTCTCAAGAACGCACAACTATAGATACACAGAAATTAGACATATATTTAGTAACTTCTACATTAATCACAAAGCAGTGGCATTTTGGTTGTGGTTCATATGCCATTTATAGTTGAACACTTTTTAAGGGTAAGTGCTTTTAAATTGAAATTGCCTTCTCTTCAATTTTGTGTTAAGAAGTTATTGTGCTTCTAACTATCATCAGTGTGAATTATTGCTATCATGACGGCATCTTCTCGATAAAAAAGGTAATTACATGAAGAAGAAAGAGAGAAAACAAGATTGTTGCTGAAAGCCTGAAATATGAATATTGGGATGGATAAGTAAGAATTTTTTCATCATCAGAAGTTAGAGTAAGCTTCACTTCCGGATCATATGCATGGGAGTGGATGTAGGTATTAGCTGATACCTCTGGTATCGGCCGTATCATTTTGGTTTTAAAGGTAAACGGAATCGAAATGACCATATGAAATCGATATTACCCGAAACCATGTTTCAGTCAATTTCATCAATACAGGTCGAAAGTGGCCGAAACCCTACAGTTTTGCCATGAAACAGAGGACGAAGAAAACGAATGAGTTCTTCGGTAAAAAAATTGATTCAATATTCAAGAGTTCAAGAGAGCATAAAAAATATAAGAAAAAAACTTATCTTGAGAGGTTGAATTATTTACTTCACTCCACCAATCGCAGCAAAAGAATCGATCCGTCGAGTTGCTTCGCTTGTTCAATCAGTTTCACCGAACAGCTCCATCGATCAGCTCATTCGATCAGCTCTTCGATGTCTTAGGTAAAGAGAATTGCTTGAGGACTCCGTTTAGGAAAGAGAAGTGCTGGCAGCTTTTTTGCGCGAAAAAGAAGAGACAATATTTATGGTTTAATTTTTGAGGGCGAAATCTGTTGAGAGAAGTATGCCATCGGGGTCGATTATCTGTAATTACACATCTTGTTCAAATATAATAGTATGCTATTTGATACCCTTTGTCTAAGTATATCTAATCTATAAATGAGAGAATTAACATCATGCCATTGTCATACTAGGATAAAAAGGTTGATAGAGACGTGGCCGAGGTTTGGCCACATCATCATGGTGGTGTCCACTTCGGGGATGAGTGTGGGGTTGTGTGTTGGGTGTTTTAGTGTAAATCCCGAGGAAAAACCCCCACAAATTCCCTTTATTCCCATGATCGACATTGTTTTTTCATACAACACAAATGCCCCCATCCACCGCTATTTACGGGTTTGCCATCGGACGTTTTGCACTTTGCACCATGTGTTTTTTTTGCACTTAGGCCAATACTTTTTCCCCTATATTTTTTGTGCTTTTTCCCCTTGTTTTCCTCCCCTTTTATCACCCGATGCTGCGCCCACACACCCAATCTTCTCACTCTTTCATCGACGCTTGTGCATCGTATTCTTTTTATGGGTTTTTTTGCTCCCTGCACTATGTGCAAATGTTATTCTAATATATATATAAACAAATGTTTGTCCTCATTAATACTTAGATAAAGTCCTTAGGCTTAATGCGAGATCAAACGTATACTGAAATATAGATCGATCATGTGAATGTGTTTTGATCGTCAGAAGCATAAGCCTGAAACTGTTCATAGTCGTAGATGCATCAAGATGGGACATGATGCATCTGATAGACTATTGTGTTTCTGTATTCACCAAGTGTTTGTGAAGATGATATAATGATCGTTCGAATTGGCAAAATCTGGGAAGAGACACGTGCTCATTAGATAATGAGTATGCTGAATGACCCAATGAGAGCTGCCATATGGTGACACATACCGATCTATTAATGGTAGCTCTCAGTGATGCTAGGCAAGCTAATCCTCTGACTTGATGTCATTGTACGAGCCTAGACATGAACATTATCACTTAGATCTTTGACCTAGCTTTGAGGTAAGGCATGTGGAAAGGTCTTTGGTTGGCTGACACTTGAAGCGTACAATGAGAGTAGTGGCCGAGATAAGGATTCGTCTCTCCCGTTATGGCGGGTTAGTAACGTAGAGTCAGTATAGTCCTTAGCGAAATCATTGACCGAGGTAAGTTAGATATGATCCAACAATGATAAGCTAAGACCGAATGATACTAACATGGTCGCAGAGCGATTAGGGGTTGAAGTCAACCATACCCAGGCTTCACAGTAGCATAGCTATGATGAAGGGATTAAAATTGTGGCATTCATCGTTGGAATAATTTAAATCTTTATGTCCTTATGTAGTTTTGGTATTTTTCCTAATTTTTCTAAAAATTATAATATTTTAAAAATATTTTTAAATAATTTAAATCTTTATTTGTAATAATAATTTGAAGGTATTTGATGGAATACATTGTAGTAAGTATGGCTGTAGGAAGATATATGCCCTCGAGGCAATTTATACTTGAAAACATCTTGTTCAAATATTAATGGTACTAATTATCTTAGTATAAATTAAATGGGTTTTAAATACATCGATAATTTCCTTAGACTTAAAATAAGGTCATAAACGTATCTAGATGGAGATATCGATTATGGGAAGTGAATGACCGATAGGAACTTAAGTCTTAAAACGTTTATGGTCATAGATGTGTCGAGAAAAGGATATCGGCACATCAGATAGACCATTGTGTCTTTGTCTTAACCTAAAGGTTAATGATGATCTTATAATCATTTGACCTGGCGAAGTCAGAGACAATGCACAGGTGCTTATTGGAGAATGAGTCCACTGAACGACCCAATAAAGAGTTATCAAATGGTTAGCCTTAATTAAAGCAAGTTGGTCCTTTAGACTTGAGGTCATTGTACAAACCTGTATGTGAACGGTGTCACTTAAATCTATGATCTAGCCTCGAGTCTTCACTCGTTGAAAGGTCTTAGGTTGGGTGACACTTGAAGCGCACGCGGTAAGAAGTGACTAATATAGGATTCGTCTCTTCTGTTAAAGGGAAGTTAGTGTCACAGGCTCAGTACAGTTCTTTGTGCTAAACCTCAGCTGGAGTATGTTGTAGAAAGTACAACATGGACATACCAAAGATCGAAGAATCTTGTCCAGTGCTAACTAGTAGGGTTGACGGTTTACCATACCCTAGGCTATGCAGTGACATAGTTATGACGAATGGACTAAATCTGTGGTATTGACACAGTCGGAGTGATCTCGACGACACTTTTGTCAATACATGTAATTATGATGCTGAAACAGGGGCGACACCTGCTGCTCGTGGTCACTGTCGTCTAAGGGTTTCGAGCCCCAAAATGTAGTAGAGTCTGGATATGTGGTCTCACACCGAGTAGGAATTGCGTCTTAGTAATAAGAAAGATTCAGGAGAAGTGCTCTCGGGTGCACGAGAATAATTGAAGTCACAAAGAGTTTGTGACAGTAAGTCTATATTAAATGGAATTTAATAATATTGCAAAATGTTTGCGATATAAGCATTAGTAAAATGTGCTGCTCGTGGTCACTGCTCGTGATCTCGACGACCCTAGGCTATGCAGTGACATAGTTATGACGAATGGACTAAATCTGCGGTATTGACACAGTCGGAGTGATCTCGACGACACTTTTGTCAATCACGTAATTATGATGCTGAAATGTGCTGCTCGTGGTCACTGCATGGACATACCAAAGATCGAAGAATCTTATCCAGTGCTAACTAGTAGGGTTGACGGTTTACCATACCCTAGGCTATGCAGTGACATAGTTATGACGAATGGACTAAATCTGCGGTATTGACACAGTCGGAGTGATCTCGACGACACTTTTGTCAATACATGTAATTATGATGCTGAAACAGGGGCGACACCTGCTGCTCGTGGTCACTGTCGTCTAAGGGTTTCGAGCCCCAAAATGTAGTAGAGTCTGGCTATGTTGTAGACAATCACGTAATTATGATGCTGAAACAGGGGCGACACCTGCTGCTCGTGGTCACTGTCGTCTAATGGTTTCGAGCCCCAAAATGTAGTAGAGTCTGGCTATGTGGTCTCACACCGAGTAGGAATTGCGTCTTAGTAATAAGAAAGATTCAGGAGAAGTGCACTCGGGTGCACTCGAATAATTGAAGTCACAAAGAGTTTGTGACAGTAAGTCTATATTAAATGGAATTTAATAATATTGCAAAATGTTTGCGATATAAGCATTAGTAAAATGCTATAAGGGATTAGTGCATATGATGCAAAAGGGTTTAAAATACATCGTCAAATGTTTACTGAAATATTTTAAACAATATGATGCATATAAAAGGTTACATGTGTTCTTGGAATAGTACCATCCGAACCATGCTTTCAAACGGATCTGAAATCGGCTCAATCGGAGCTTAAAAGCTCAAGTTATAGCCCAAAAGGCCAGAACTGGGCTTTTACCCAGTTCTGGCACAGCCTAACACAAACTAGGCGGATTAGCCCACCCCATGCGGGCTGGGCTAGACCACCCAGCCTGGGTGCGCGGGTCCAGCCCGCTAGGCTGGCTGAACTCGCCCGCCCAGCGGGCGGGCCCGAGCCGCCCGCACGGGCGGACTCGCCCAGCTGGCTGGCGGGCCCCACTAGCAGGCCCCACACTTCATAAACCTTATGGGGGTAAATGACGACTGTGATTTTCAGCCAATTCGTGACTTTTGCTCAACTTTGCGCATTCGTTTGAGTGGTCAAACGAAGTCGGAGTCGACCATCGTTTGTTTCTATGCGTTCACTGTTCATAGCTCTTCGATTTGATTGATTGTACTTGCGAAGCTCAACGGTGAGGGAGATAAAATTAGTTGAAGTTTAGCTTTAGTGTAAGGCAAAACTAATTTAATTTTTATCTCATAATTTTTTGTCCCACATTGCTCGTGAGACGAGTAAGGGGTTCGACCTCCTATAAATATGGGCTGACACCTCTTGGAAAAAATGCACCACGTCTCCAAATCGAATAGCTCCGAAAAGTTTTCAGCACGCTTGATCCGAGACAAAAATTATTCTCTCCTCCTCAATTCTTCAGTTCCTCCGTTCGCGTCTTAGCAAGACAAGGAAGAGGATTGGATTTGATCCGTTCTCTTTGATGCGGATCACACTCACGTGAAACTTTCTTCGACAAGTGATTGACTCGGAGGCGCGGTGTCGGCTCGCTTCGGGTGGACCAGTTTCCGAGGCGAGGAAACGGCTTGCTTCAGGGAGCTAAAGTAGTTGCTGAAAACGACGCTTTGTTTTCTGCAGAAGCAAAGTTTCGGGTATGTTCTTTTAATGCATTCATATTTATATTGTTGCAGTTAGTTTTAGATCTATCTTTGGGGCTGGTCAGACCCATCCCAAGATAATTGATTTCCTGGCTAGGGTCATTGACATCCTTAAGGGCTTTTTTATTAAGGATTTAATGTAGAAAAGCTGCCACTGATCCGATGGATCAGGTGGCAAGACACAAAAAGGTTGAGAGTACAAGCCCCCACATGGGCTTGTACTCGCGGGGCCCTCCCCTTTGTGTCTTGTACCTGATTCTTTGGATCAGGTGCCACCTGCTATACATTAATCCCTTTTATTAAAGTGTTTAATAATTTATTTTTTCACAGCTGTTTATGTTTCTATCGTCTATTCGACGTAGGACGGGCATAGATTTATGCCCTAAGGGTCCCTCAAAACCTAACGTTAGTATCAGAACCTAGGTTTATTTTGATCTAAAAACTGCAAAGGATATAAATGCATATATGTTTGCTAAGAATATGCTGATAATGTGATTATCAACTTTTAAAATTATGAGATAATTGTTGAACATGCTACAACGAAATTTTATAAGATAAAATTTTAGATGCTTGATATTATATTTATGTTATAAATCTTTTAAGTTGCATGCTAAATTTTATAAGATAAATTTCGTTGTTGATAATGCTTATAATTATAAGATAAATATTAAAAAGGATAGTAACTTAATTTTATACGATATTTTAAGTTGCTAGTCATCATGCTAATTTTATGAGATAAAATTTAGTTGATGTATTGTAATGGTTATTTTAATTTCTTGCATATTACATGATAATTCAAGAAAACTTCTTAGGATAGCCATAAAAAATATTCTAAAACTTATGCGATAAATTTTAGATGGACATGCTATGTTTACTAAATTGTTACAACAATCAAATTTCTAATTCCTGGTTAGGGTAGACCTTTTTTCAACAATTATTATTTTAATCGTTCTAATAATAATTTTGATAAAAGGCTATATTTTAAATTGTTGTAATTTGAATTTATTAAAATCATAATACATGATTAGGATGGCACGTTGAAACCTATAAATCCGTATAGTTGATAAGGACTCTAATAAAAGTTATTAACCAATCAAAAAAATTCAAATTTTTGGATTCAACTAGTTACTAGGATTAACTAGTTTTAATGAAGCCAATTTTAGTCGATGGCACACATATGATTAATAAGTTTCCTTTAATGGACCATGATCAGGTCTAGTGTTTTTTGACTAGTGTTGTGGATCACCCTAGCTTGACTGGGGATAGTGATCTTGATCTAGCCAAATCCCTGGCAGTGTGCTGGTGGACTGCAAGGATGCGAATTATGATTATGTGACACAGTAGAATATATCTAGTCTAATACGTTTAAAATTTTCTTCAAGATTAAATGTAGCCCTCCTTATTTTTGGATTATGGGAGTAAAAGACGCATGTCGTTGTTGAGTCTCCTCAAGATATGTCATGGTCTCTTTTAGGAATCGACTACAAATACATATGATGTTGTTTAGTCTTAACCCAAACCGTCGTGTTGGGTCTCCTCGAGTGTCTGTGTAAGTTAAGTTTAGACATGAAAATCATAAGTGACTAGGGGCAAAAACCTATAGGGAGTCACATGTGATGTGTTCGATGAAGAGTTCATCTACCAATTACAGAGCCGATCTATTTGTTGAGTTTCCTCAAGGTTGTGAAGCTTAGGGTGGTTGGATCTCTCTCACACAAATTTTAAATATAATAAATTGTTAATTATTATGGCTTAACTGTTCATTAAATTAGTGGGAGAATATGGTTTAACAAAAACCTCTTAAACTATAAAGAACATATGCTAATTCACACTTATATTAAAATGCAGTATGGAGTCTGGTTTATCATCGAGAAGAATGTGCTGAACGGAACCAATTACAAGGACTGGTTAAGGAACATCAAGCTTGTTCTCTTGTGAGCTGGAATTGGTTATGTACTAACATCTTTCTTTCGTAACAACGGCCCCTTATAAGTAGCTCCTTACTTTTCATTTCCCCCGGAAGTAGCTAAAAATTAATGGAAAAAGTTCTACAAATTAATATAAACCATTTCAGGTGCTTTTCATGATTGTGGTGTTTGATTGGGCACGTGTGTTTCTGTCCTTACTTAGAGGTAAGCCACCTGTCTATCGAAAGGGGGATTTCCCAGTTCGGTGTATGTTTTCGAAAGAAGGAAACTTTCCGATCCGGGAAGGAAGCTTCTAGAAAGTGGCTGTCAACTTCTAGCTTAGCTAGGGATTGATGAAGTAAAGAAAGCACAGCTTTATTAGTAGGGGAAGAGCCATATAGTGTTGAACGTCATTATAAATTCGATTTATAGTATCATAAGTTGCAGAGGCATAAACACGAGTTACAGTTTCTAAGTCAATGGGACCAGTCATCTAGCAGAAGACCTAAGGAGAACCTTTTCATCTTGTTAACATCACAGATGCCAGTGATTCGAAAACAACCTACGTATTTTCTTAATTATACTGTTCAAAATCTACTAGCATGGGTAACATTGAAAGGTGGCATTTCTTACTATTTAGAAAAAGTATAAACTTCTAATGAACAGAAGGAGTCCTACAAGCGGTGAACAGAAGGAGTCCTACAAGCGGTGAACAGAAGGAGTCCTACAGGCTATGAACAGAAGGAGTCCTACAATCTGGCAGCCTGACGACAAAGCCACCAATGAACAGAAGGAGTCCTACAAGCTGTGTCAAAGGGATGCAGAGAAGGCCAGTTGCCTTACACTGACCTTAATGAACAATGATCTGCAGAGAAAGCATGAACGTATGAATGTTCAGAGCATGCTTTTAAATGCAGAAGAATTGTGTGGTAAGCGTTCTAGGGCTGCCAGATTCGAGGCCACCTGCAACCTTTGGGAAACAAGGATGACGACGGGCCCCGTCCAGGATCGAGTGATAAAGATGATCGGGTACGTAGAGGACGCAGCCCAGCTAGGATTTGTCCTTAAAAATGAGATGAGCATGGACATAATCCTAAAGTCTTTGACCCATGCCTTCAACCTGTTCATTACAAGCTTTATAATGAACAACACTGAGGTGGAACTTTCAGGTCTCCTGAACATGCTCCAGCAGTTCGAGGAGAGAATCGAGAGGAACCCACCAGTGTTGGTTGTCGGCTCTGTTTCTTATCACCAGCCTAAGGGCAAGGGTAAGAAGAGGCAGATCCCTCAACCTGCCAAAGGGAAGAAGGGAAAGAAGAAGAAAGGGGCGTCGTCAGAGTCTTAGTGTTTCCACTACCATAAGCCTGTACATTGGAAGAGGAACTACAAGGCCTACCTTGAAGAGAAAATAGGGCATGGTGATACCTTAACCTCAGGTACGAATCTTGTTAAAGAGTATATTAATTTCCATAAAGCTTAATACGTGGTATGAGATACCTGTATGACTACTAAACATATGTATATTGTCATCAGGTGCTTGAAGCTGTGGATGGGTGAAGTTGCGGTACGGTCGGCAATCAGAGTAATCATTGCTGCTGGGGCCGTCTAAGGACTTCGAGGATCAAGGATGTTGTCTTAATTTTATTTTAAATAAATAAGGCGATGCGATTTTGAACAATGATTAAGTGAATGTCACTTAGAATGAAAATGTTGTGAACAATTTTCCTTTACATAAAGTCATTGTTTTTGATATCTTGATGAGTATGCTCTAGTTTTTTGAGTTGTGTTTGTTTCTGAGTTGATGCAATTGATTGGAGCAGTCAGTATTTTAACAAATCTATTGTAACGAGTATATCCCAAGCGCATATAAATTAAATGTGATCTTGATTATGCGCACAATAAGAAAATTTTTTGTTTGCCTACATATAATACTTAAAGTTAGAAGATTAATGCAGATAAAGGAAATAACAGAGTGGGTAGTTATGATTGAGTAAGTTATCATCAAGACTCCTATAAACGGATTTTGATATAACTTATTCGTCAAAACAACCTGATACAAATTCATTCCATTTTAACCCATTCAGCACAAATGGGCTGGTTATACTTAATAGTCAACATTCTAAATGAGATTTAAAAAGTCAAGTTGAAGTATTAAGACCATACAGTTCCCAAAGTCGGTGGGATCTAGCATATCGCTTGGTTCAGTTTTGGACTAAGTAAACGTTCCAAGTTATAAAACCATCTATATGTGACATACAATCAAAGATAGTTTTATTTATGTCAGAGATATAGAATATTTGGTGTCATTAATGTGCTTGACATAAATGACATATGAATATTGGAATGTGCTATGACATGACTGACTAGTATGAAAAGATACACCTATATAAAGTAGTATATGCTAATCGTTAGCTATACAGAAGAAGAAAAAATCGTTGGTTAAGATCCAAAGACTGTTTCGTGGAATAACCCTGTGTGATCAATGGTGTATAAGTAACAAGACTCCGTAATACTACATAATAGATATGTTTTAGCAGATCCCTTTTAGGCTCTGACATATGAACGTCCGTAGTGACTGATATGTTATAGCGGTATGAGATACCGAGATAAATAGCCTGAATGCAAGTGGGAGATGTAGGAAGATATATGCCCTCGAGGCAATTTATCCTTGAAAACATCTTGTTCAAATATAAATGGTACTAATTATCCTAGTATAAGTTAAATAGGTTTTAAATACTTGGATAATTTCGTTAGACTTAAAGTAAGGTCAAACATGTATCTAGATGGAGATCTCGATTATGGGAAGTGAATGACCGATAGGAACTTAAATCTTAAAATGTTCATGGTCATAGATGCGTCGAGAAAAGGATATCGACACATTGAATAAACCATTGTGTCTTTGTCTTAACTTAAAGGGTAATGATGATCTCATAATCATTCGACCTGGCGAAGTTGGAGACAAGGCACATGTGCTCATTGGAGAATGAGTCCACTGAACGACCCAATAAAGAGTTATCAAATGGTTAACCTTATCTAAACTGTCATTGATAGCTCTCTAGTGATGATAGGCAGGTTGGTCCTTTAGACTTGAGGTCATTGTATGAACATATGCGTGAATGGTGTCACTAAGATATATGATATAGCCTCGAGTCTTCACTCGTTGTAAGGTCATAGGTTTGGTGACACTTGAAGCGTACTAGATAAGAAGTGACTAAGATAGGATTCGTCTCTTCCATTAAAGGAAAGTTAGTGTCACATGCTCAGTACGGTTCTTTGTGCTAAACCTCGACCGGGGCATGTTGTATGAATCACAACATGGACATACGAAAGACCGAAGAATACTGACCAGTGCTAGCTAGTAGAGTTGACGGTTTACCATACCCTAGGCTATGCAGTGACATAGTTATGACGAATGGACTAAAACTGCGGTATTCATCACAGACACAGTCAGAGTGATCCCGAAGACACTTTTGTCAATGGATCATTCACGTAATTATGATGCCGAAACAGGGGCGACACTTACTACTCGTGGTCACTGTCGTCTAAGGGTTTCAAGCCCCAACCTATAGTAGGGTCAGGCTGTAGGGTCTCACACCGAGTAGGAATTGCGTCTTAGTAATATTAAGGATTCAGGAAGATTGTACTCGGGTGCACGAGAATAATTGAAGTCACAAAGAGTTTGTGACAATAAGTCTATATTAAATGGGATTTAATAATGTTGCAAAATGTTTGCGATATAAGCATTAGTAGAATGCTATAAGGGACTATTACATATGATGCAAAAGGGTTTAAAATACATCGTAAAATGTTTACTGGAATATTTTAAACAATATGATGCATAGAAAAGGTTACATGTGTTCTTGGGATAGTCCCATTCGAATCTTGCTTTCAAACGGATCTGGAATCGGCTCAATCGGAGCTTAAAAGCTCAAGTTATAGCCCAAAATGCCAGAATTGGGCCTAACCCAGACTGGGCGGACTAGCCCAGCCCATGCAGGCTGGGATAGCCCACCCAGCCTGGGCGGGTCCATGTCACTAGGCGGGCTGAGCCTGCCCGCAAGGCGGGCTAAGCCTGCATGCATGCATGCAGGTCCAGCGCGTCTGGTGGCTTGGACCCGCCCGCTGAAGCGGGCAGGTCACTGGCTCGAGCCCGCCTGCCCAGTGGGGGTCCAACCCGCCTGTACGGGCGGGCGCACCCAGCAGCCTATGGGCGTGCCCAGCTGGCCGGTGGACCCTACCAGCAGGGCCCACACTTCAGAAACACTAAGGGGTGAATGATGGCTGCGATTTTCAACCAGTTCGTGACTTTTGCTCAACTTTGAGCATTCGTTTGAGGAGCCAAACGAAGTTAGAATAAATCGATGTTTGTTTCTTTGCGTTCGCCGTTCATAGCTCTTCGATTTGTTAGGTTGTATCATCTGTGAAGCTCAACGGTAAGGGAGATAAAATTAGTTGAAGTTTAGCCTTAGTGTAAGGCAAAACTAATTTAATTTTTCTTCCATAATTTTTTGTCCCCACATTGCTCGTGAGACGAGCAAGGGGTCCGGCCTTCTATATAAACATGGGCTGACACCTTTTGGAAAAAATGCACCAAGTCTCCGAATCGAGTAGCTCTGAAAAGTTTTGAGCACGCTCGATCCGAGAAAAATATTATTCTCTCCTCCTCAATTCTTCGATTCCCCCTTTCAAGTCTTAGTAAGACGATGAGGATGATTGGATTTGATCCGAAGTCTTTGACGCGGATCACACTCGCGTGAAACTTTCTTCGGCAAGTGATTGTCTCGGAGGCACGGTGTCAGCTTGGTTTGGGTGGACCAGTTTCGAAGGCGCGGAGGCGGCTTGCTTCGGGGATCTAAAGTAGTTACTAAAAACGACGCTTTATTTTCTGCGGAAGCAAAGTTTCGGGTATGTTCTTTTAATGCTTTCATATTTATATTATTGCAGTTAGTTTTTGATCTATCTTTGTGGCTGGTCAGACCTACCCCAAGATAATAGATTTCCTGGCTATGATCATTGACATCCTTAGGGGCCTTTTATTAAAGTGTTTAATCATTTATTTTCCACGATTGTTTATGTTTCTATCGTCCGTCCGACGTATGAAGGGCATAGATTTATGCCCTAAGGGTCCCTCAAAACTTAACAATGGCTACTAATAATATTGGTGTATTTTTCTTTTTCAAAAATTATAAAAATTGGATTTTTGTATGCATGCCACACTAGCCATTAGGTGTCACTTTCTGATTCCATTTGCATCTCTTCATGCCACTAGCCCCCACACATGGAAATCTCTTGGTTAATTAGGTGATGATGCGGATGATGTAGATTTTAAAGAAAAGAAGAAGAAAAGAAAAATCAAGGAAAACGAGAACACAATAGCACAAAGTTTTACCATCCCCACTCCTTTTCTCTCATAGGTCGAACCTTAAGGGGGTTCCTCCCCTTGCACCACCAAGCCAACCACCCCTTCCTCCTCTTCCACCCCTAGATCTCCTCCTCCTCCACCCTAGGCCGAAATTCCCTCCACCATCTTCCCTTGAATTGAAGAAGAAGGAAGAAGAAGGTTGAAGATCTTGGAGAAGAAATCTAGGAGGGAAAAGCTACGTGGAAGGCTAAAGATAGAATAATGAAGGAATTTTGAGGTAGGAGACTACCAACTCTAGTTAGAGTATTAGGCTTGAAATTGTTGTAGGAATTGGTTTAGTAGCATTCTAAAATTGTACTATGCTTCCAAGTTCATTTGTTAGTATACAAATATGTTAATATGCAATATGTTAGTATGCCATATGTTACATGTTAGTATGCCTTCCATATGTAGTAGCCCATTTTTAGTGTGCTACATGTTAGTATTCCTTCCGTATGTAGTAGCCCATATTTAGTGTGCTACATGTCAGTATGCCATCCGTATGTAGTAGCCCATTTTTAGTGTTCTACATGTCAGTATGCCATCCGTATGTAGTATCCCATTTTTAGTGTTCTACATGTATGCCTTCCGTATGTAGTAGCCCATTTTTACTGTGCTACATGTCCGTATGCCTTCCATATGTAGGAGCTCATTTTTATTGTTCTACATGTTAGTATGCTTGCCGTATGTAGTAGCTCATTTTTTGTGTGCTACATGTTAATATGCTTGCCACATTTTAGTAGCTAATTTTAGTATGGTACATGTTAGTATGCTTACCGTATGTAGCAGCTCATTTTTTGTGTGCTACATGTTAATATGCTTGCCACATTTTAGTAGCTAATCTTAGTAGCTAATTTTAGTATGGTACATGTTAGTATGCCATCCGTTTGTAGTAGCCCATTTTTAGTGTTCTACATGTCAGTATGCCATCCGTATGTAGTATCCCATTTTTAGTGTTATACATGTATGCCTTCCGTATGTAGTAGCCCATTTTTACTGTGCTACATGTCTGTATGCCTTCCATATGTAGGAGCTCATTTTTATTGTTCTACATGTTAGTATGCTTGCCGTATGTAGTAGCTCATTTTTTGTGTGCTACATGTTAATATGCTTGCCACATTTTAGTAGCTAATTTTAGTATGGTACATGTTAGTATGCTTGCCATACGTTTGTAGCATGTTATAGGTTAAATGTATGCAATATGCTCGCTAATGGTTAGTTCCATTTATAATTGTTGTTAGTTTCATGCTAAATGTTAGTTCATGCTAATTGTTAGTTCCATTCATACTTATTTCATTATGGTTGGTTGTTCCATGATAATTTATTGATATGTTCCATATTAGTTACTAGTATGTTTGACATGTAATAGTATCACACTTTTTAGTATGCAATAGGCTAATGGTTTCATTCGTTAGTAGCTTGTCATGTAGTAATATGCCATGTTATGCTTCATGTGCTCATATTAGTATACTCAATGTTAGGATACTTCTATGAGAATATGCCATGTTTATGTTTCATGTACTCATATTAGTAGACTCCATGTTAGAATGCCTAGGTTTATGTTAGCATATTCATGTTCTATGTTTACACCTCTTTATTTATGCCATGCTCCATTTATTCCATGTTAGAATGCCTAGGCTCATGCTAGCAATGTTTATGTTCCATGCTTAGGTTAGTTTATATATTTATGATTTGTTGCATATTCAGGTTAGTTGTTACATTTATGTTAGTTTCTACATTTATGTTAATTGTCATGATTATGCTCATGTTTACGATCGTTGCCATATTTATGTTCTAAGTTCCCATGTTATGGTGATGTTAGTATGCTCATGCCTTTATATTGATGTCCCATGTTGTGATACTTATGACAAGATGATAATGACATTTCACTTCAAGATAAGATATGGTTAGGTGATGTGATGATGATCGCGTGTTTTCAATATCAATGTGGTGATAGTAGTGAATGAGATGAAATGACATGAATTGCGGTAAATGAGACTGTGGAAAAATGAATTTAATAATGGATTTGTTCCATAAACTGAGAGTGAGGATTTGAGCATGATGACAACATGGAAATCTCGGTTTACTTTGAGGTAGGTGGTATTCCAGGCATTGGGTTTGGGGGAGACACTTGCAAAGTGTAGGTTTAATGACTGGATGATGTATGTATCTCACTCGCGCTCTTGAAAGGGGAAGTTAGACAGAGTTGGAGAGGTTTATGGTGTACTCGTGATGCACCAAGAGGTAATTGATGTTACACCATTCTCACTCCCGGAAGGGTGAGTTACGAGAGGCCTCGTGATGCGGCAGTGCTCGTGCTGCTGGCAGGGTACCACCTTTTCGCCCACCTTGGGTGAAGTCCAGTTCCTTATATCCAACATTTTACCCGAGTTTTCGAATCACAGTTATAACTGAAAATATTTGACGAATAAAGTTCTAAGAAATTTCCTTGAATTATTATCTGTGGATGTTCATTTACTGTTGTCTACCTTTCTTTATGCGTATTATCCTTGTAGTGTTTTCCTCTTATGTTCAATACATGTCTGTGATGTCCCTGCTTTACTTTTATGTACTTAATATGTTACAATGATTATCACCAGTAATCAGACATTTAGTTAGGTAGAACAGTTTTGAGACTGGCATTTCTACCAAGGGTGGTTAGTTTCCTACTGGGTCACACGTTGATGTGTCTCTCCCCCTTTCCCCAGAATTCGAGACAGAGCAGATAAAGCATGACTTGATTCAGGAGACTACCCCTAGCTTCGAGCTTGAGATGGAGCCCTCGGAGGGTGACTTTGTTGAGTTGGGTTCTCAGGGGTAGTTTAGGGAGTGCGTTGTACTGGGGTGTGGGCACTGTTTCTTTTGTGGGCTTGGGAGATCTTCTTTTTGTTATTCCCTTTTGGACCCCAGTACAACTGATATATATGTAATGTACTCTTTATGTTAATGTATATTAATGTTTTGTGATCTCTGCGTTGTTTGTGGATTATTCTGTGTTGGAGAACTTTTCTATTCTTATCTGTATTATTCCAGTGTGTCAAAGTGGCCTGTGTGAAGAAATTTTTCTGAAATCACGATTTACGCTTAGTAGTATTTTGAGTCAATGTTGGGAGATTGGTATGCCCTCGAGGTAATTTATCTATGTGTATGTGTACAAACATCTTGTTCGAAATAACAATAAGCTGTTTGGTAAGAATTTACCTAAGTTAATAATAATGTAGTCATCATTAGAATATAGGTAAAGTCATGAGACTTGATGCAAGGTCAAACAAGTATCAAGATGAGGATATCGATCATGGAGAATTATTTGACCGTTATTAGCATAAGTCTGAAATCGTTCGTGGTCGTAGCTGTTTCGAGAAAAGGATATCGAAACATCAGATAGACCATTGTATATTTGTCTTCACCATGGAGTGGTGATGATGATCTCATGGTCATTCGACTTGGCGAAGTCAGAGACGAGATATAGGTGCTCATTGAAGAATGAGTTTACTGAACGACACAACGAGAGATATCACATAGTTAACATAACTTATTTGTCAGTGATAACTCTCAGTGAAGATATGCTAGTTGGTCCTTAGACTTGATATCAGTGTACGAACATGTACGTGAACGGTGTCACTTTGATCTTTTGACCTAGCTTTGAGGCAAGGCCTTTCGAAAGGTGTTTGGTTGGGTGACACTTGAAGCGTGCGAGTAATGACCAAGAGAGGATTCGTCTCTCCCGTTTATGGGGAGTTAGTATTGCACGTATTGGTTCTGTTTTTAGTGAAAAACTTTAGCCAAAGTATGTTGGAAGAAGTCGAACATTATTTAACTAAAGACCGATGGAGACTAACCAAGTGCAAGCTATTAGGGTTGACAGTTTGACCGTATCCTAGGCTTGACTAAGCGACATAGTTTTGACGAAGGGACTAAAACTGCTATATTCATCACGAACACAGTCAAGGTCGTCCCGACAATACTCATGTCTATGAGTTAACCACATACTTATGATACCAAAATAAGGACGGCACTTACTGCTTGTGGTCACCGCCGTCTGAGGTTTGGAGCCCCACCTGTAGTAGGGTCTGGATGTAGGGTTTCACACAAAGTGAGACCTTCGTTAAGTAATTAGTAGAATTAAGGGAAATAATACATATGGTGTATGGGAATTTATTAAGTCGCAAAGAGTTTGCGATAATAAAGATATGGATTTAATTGTATTTGATGCAATGGTATTTAAATATGTTGTATAGTGTTTGTGGGCATATTTTAAATAATAGATGCATATAAATGAAGAGGATTTTTCCACTAAAGTCGGGGAGAAAACTACGCTCAAATCGGAATCCAAACAGGTCCAGTAAACCTATTTAAAAGGAGTTTTATATAGAGGGTAAGCCGAAAGGCCCAAAGAGATTAAAGCCCTGTTTTTTTTTGAATTTAAAAAACAAATTGAGTAACTGCGGGGCCCAGGCCGCGTCAGCTGTCGCAGCCTGCATGTTGACGCCGGCTGACGCCCGCGTCAGCGGGCCCGCCCCGCGTCAGCAGGGCAGCCGCCCGTGTCAGCGGGCGGCGTGGCACGCTTCCAGCATGCCACGTGGCACGTGCTGGGCATTTGGACGTGTGGGACCCAAACTCTTGGGCCCCACGTTCTAGGTTTTTGAAACCTACGATGGCGGTTGCAGTTTTGTGCGAAAATACAATTTTTGGCCATGTTTGAGACTACGTTTGAGGGGTCAAACGAAGTCGAATGGAGCCCCGTTTGTTTCTATGTGATCATCGTTCAGTGCTCTTCGATTTGATATATTGATCACTTGTGAAGCTCAACGGTGAGGGATGAAAAATTTGATAAAGAATGATCTTTGTGAAAGGAAAAGTTTAATAAATTTTCTACTCCAAATTCTTTAGTCCCACGTTGGAAATTGAGAAAGGGGAGGAGTCAGCCACATATATAAATAGGGGACAACCACCCTTCTTGAAAGTTGAACCACTCTCCAGATCAAGAAGCTCCATTAAACATGAGCAAGCTCGGATCTAAGCTTAAATTAATATTCCCTCTTCTACCTAATTCTTCCTTGCTCCTGTCGGGCTCTAGCAAAGCTACGAAGGAGCTCGGATCGGATCCGAAGTCTTGACGAAGGAACCATTCAAGGTGAAACTTTCTTTGGCACGTGATTGACTCTGCGACAAGGGTGTTGCTCGCCTCGAGACGCAGTTCCACTCGGGAGAAGCGGCTCAGCCCCAACGCGGGGCATTGCTTCAAAGAAAAAGAATTGTTGCTGAACACGATGATTCGTATTCTGCGGAAACAAAATTAAAGTTATGTAGTTTAATTTACATGTCTTTATAATTGTTGTTAGATAGATCGATCTTTAGGGGTTTGTCGGACCCAACCCCGGGATAATAGAGATTCTGGCTAGGGTTGGTTCTTTAGGGCTAGACTTAAAATTGTTCTAAGTTGTTATTCCGATGCTTTTATGATTTCGTTGTTTGTCCAACTTAGGCCGGCCGGCGATTTAATAGCCCTAATGGCGCATAAAACTATTCAGTGGTATCAGAGCCAAATTTACATTGATCTATGTTTTGCAATTAAAAATTGCATATGATGTTGTATGTTTCTCCATCAGATGGAGGTTTTTAATTAAGCTAATTAAATTGTCGTTCCATTTGATGGTTTTATTTTTGAAAAATTGTTTATTTTTGAAAATTAGCTCTAATTTTAAAATTCATGTGATAATTTTAAAAAAAATTAGATCTTTATAATTATTTGATAATTATTAATGTAAATTTGTTGTGAATGGAAAAGTATGGAAATAGGTGTAGAGGGTTAAGAGCCCTCTACCCTCATATTTATAGCTTTCAATGGTGGGCTGGATACACAATGGGCCTCATGGGCCTATTCATAACACTTCCCCTTATCCAACCAATATTGAATAAGAGGTAAATTCTTCAGGATCCGAGTTAGGATAACTGCCTTGTTAAAGAAAGAACAGTTAGTCCATAACTTCCCCTGTTTTAGGGATGTGTTTAGGAGTGGATACTTAGGATCCAGAGTCAACGAGGTTGCCTCGTCAAAACCTTGACTACGGAAAACCCAGTGGGAAAAAACCAGTAGCCAAGGGAAAAGCGTACATCTGCAGTTGACTCCCCCTCATCTGACCTAGCTTCAGGCTTGTAGATTTCCTATGAATCTATACATCAGTCTCCTATGTACCTATGAGTTCATAGTCCTCTCATCCTGGCCCAGTTTACATTTCCTCACTCTCCTCATCCCAATCCCATATACAAGTTTCTCAAAGATACTAGTAGGCAGGGATTTGGTAAATAAATCCGCCAAGTTATTACATGATTGGATCTTCTGTACCTCAATCTGTTTCTGTTTCTGAAGGTCATGCGTCCAGAAGAACTTGTGGGAGATATGCTTCGTCTTGTCGCCTTTGATGTAGCCGTCTTGTAGCTGGGCTATACATGCTGCATTGTCTTCATGAAGTGGAGTAGGCGCAAGGATGCCCGTCATCAAGCCGGTGGAGGTGAGGATGTGCTAGATCACAGAGCGTAGCCAGAAACTCTCCTTGCTTGCTTCGTGGATCGCTAGGAGCTCTGAGTGAGTGGATGAGACGGTCCTCATGGTCTGCTTTACAGATCTCCAGGATATGGCTGTGCCGCCATAATTAAACATGTATCTTGTCTGAGACTTCTCTGTATGAGGATCGGACCTGTAACCTGCATCAGCATAACCAACTAAACCAGTTGATGCCCCTTTCCTGTAGAATAGACCTAAATCTATGGACCCTTGGAGGTAGCGCAGAAGATGCTTAACTCCGGCCCAGTGCCTCTGTGTAGGTGCAGCGCTATATCTGGATTGTAAGTTGACTGCAAATGCTATGTCAGGGCGAGTGCAGTTAGCCAGGTAAAGGAGTGCACCGATTGCACTTAGATAAGGCACTTCGGGGCCTAGTACTTCCTCCACCTCTTCCAGCGGCCGAAGGGGTCTTTATGTACATCCAATGATCTGACGACCATTGGAGTGCTGAGGGGGTGGCACTTATCCATCTGAAACTTTTTCAATAAGTTCGATGTGTAAGTTGACTGATGTAACAGGATCCCATCGTTAAGATGCTCTATTTGAAGACCTAAACAGAATTTTGACTTTCTTGGGTCTTTCATCTCGAAGGTTTCTGTCAAGCTTCTAGAAATCTCTGCGATCTCTTCAGGAAATCCGATGAGGTTCAAGTCGTCCACATAGACGGCTATGATTACAAATCCTGTTGCCTTTGCTCTTATAAAGATGCAAGGACAGACTGGGTCGTTTGTGAATCCTTGTTTTGCAAGGAAATCGCTCAGTCTGTTATACCACATCCTTCCAGATTGTTGTAAACCATATAATGATCTTTGCAGTTTCACTGAGTAGATGTCACGTTCTCTCTCTTTTAGTGCTGCAGGCAAAGAATAACCGTCAGGCAATCTCATATAGATGTCTCGGTCTAGGTTGCCATATTGGTATGCAGTAACCACGTCCATACGCTGCATATCTAAACCCTCTTGGGCTGTTAAGCGAATGAGGAATCGGAAGGTGATCGCGTCCATGACAGGGGAGTATGTGGCTTCAAAATCCACCCCTGGATGTTGGGTAAAACCATGCGCTACAAGCCTTGCTTTGTCGCGAACGATCTCATTCTGTTCATTTCGTTTTCTAACAAATACCCATTTATAACCCACAGGTTTTACACCTTTTGGTGTCTGGACTATGGGTCCGAAGACCTTGCGTTTGGTGAGTGAATCCAACTCCACTCCTATTGCTGCTTTCCACTTTGGCCAATCATCTCTGCTTTGACATTCTGTCAGAGAGCGTGGTTCAATATCATCGTCGCAGTACGCGACGTTGATGGCAATATTACACGCAAATGTGTCATCTATGGTTGTGCTCTTTCTGTCCCAATACTCCCCAGTTCGTACATAGTGTATCGAAACTTCATTTTCTCCCGGTTTTTCCTCTTCATGAGAGTTTGGGAGAGATGTGGTAGTAGGGCTTGTAGTAGCATCATGTGGTGGTATTTTTTTACCATTGCCAAGGGTCCTACTCTTTCGAGGGACTTGATCCTTGGATCCCGGTGGTCGCCCTCTCTTTTTGAGAGGTCCAACCATTTCTGCTGCAGGCGGGTTGCATCCATTTTGCGGTATGTCAATCCTAGCTGGAGTGTTAGCAGCAGGGACGTGTGATTTGACAATCTTCTGGTTGTCAGTAAATTTGTCCGGCAAGAGATGGACAGTGTTTTGGATGTGGAGAATCTTCAGGACCTCCTCCTCACACTGGCTTGTGGGCGGATCAAAGTGACATAATGTCTTTGTATCCCAAGTGATACAGTCTGAAGCTTCGGGCTTCTTTGTCTGTGAGCCTAGTCTTGGAAACGATGTTTCATCGAATTCACAGTCTTTTAGACGTGCCTTGAAAACGTCTCCTGTAAGGGGTTCTAGGAATCTAATTATGGAGGGGGTGTCAAACCCAACATAAATTCCTAGGCGACGTTGTGGACCCATCTTTGTCCTTTGTGGTGGTGCTATGGGGACGTATACTGCACAACCAAATATTCTCAAGTGTGAGACAATTGGTGGGGCTCCAAGTGCTAGTTGCATTGGAGAAGATGACTGACCTCCAGAGGGTCTTAATTTTATTAAAGATGCAGCATGCAAAATTGCATGACCCAATGCATTCACTGACAGCTGGGATTGAAGTAATAATGGACGAGCAATCCATTGCAGTCTCTTAATTAGAGATTCTGCTAATCCGTTTTGGGTGTGAACATGCGCTACAGGATGTTCGACTTCAATTCCCTGAGCTTGGCAATAGTCTAGAAAGACTTGTGACGTAAACTCCCCCGCATTGTCCAGACGAAGTTTCTTTATCTGGTAGTCGGGGAAGTGGGCCCGTAACTTGATTATCTGAGCTAAAAGCTTAGACAGTGCTAGGTTATGGGTGGATAGTAGACACACATGTGACCACTTAGTAGATGCGTCTATCAGGACCATAAAGTACCTGAACGGACCACATAATGGGTGTATCGGCCCACAAATGTCTCCGTGGATTCTTTCCAGAAAGCTTGGAGACTCCACGTCCACTTTCAGTGGAGAGGGTCTTGTAATCAGTTTACCCTTGTAACAGAATGGACATGGGAATTTTCCTTTTTGAAGAATCTTCAGGTTCTTCAAGTCTATACCCCTGGAGCTTTTTATGATGCGGTACATCATAACAGATCCAGGGTGTCCCAGTCTACTGTGCCAGAGTTGGAATTCTGGTGTTTGGGGGCACTGCAGGTGCTCCGCCATGGATGTTTCTGGAGTTTGTATACCTGTTTGGTAGAGTCCTGAGGGGAGTCCCTTGAAACGTTCCACAATGGTTTTTGAACCATTTGTAAGAGATGTTACAAGCAAGTATTCCCTTTTATCTTCCTCGACCTCTCTAAGTGATATCCGTTTAAACGGATATCTTTAAAGCTTAGGAGGTTTCGAATAGATTTAGGGGAGTATAACACATTTTTAAGTGTGATTTGTGTGTTACCGGGGAGTAATATGATTGCTTCCCCTGATCCTTCGATTATGTTAGCTGGTCCTGAGATTGTTCTCAGTGGACCAGAGTAGCTACTTATGCTCGTGAAGTAGTCTATGTTTTGAAGGATCGAGTGCGTCGATGCACTGGCCACTAGGCAATTTGATTCCATATCTCTATAAAAGAAAGACATTCAAGCAGTAAATAATATGAAAAAGAAAAGATCTACTTTCATTTGAAAATGCTCAAAGAAAATGTTTTGACATGGAATAAAAATTATGTACTATGCATAAAAGGAAGATACATTGCTAGCATATAAAAATGGTCCATAACTAGAGAGTGTCATCTCCCATGAAATCTTCAGGAGTCCATGAGGTCTCTGGCAACGTTGCGCTCTCAATCAGGTTTGTCTCAGCTCGAGGCTTGAGGCTTGCCTGGTAGAGGTCCTGGAGATGTTTCTGGGTGCGGCAGATTCTGGACCAGTGGCCCGTCATTCCGTATTTGGAGCACTTATCCTCCCAGTCTTTCTTGGGAGTACCACCTTTTGACGTCCACTTCTGCTTCTTTTCCACGAACTTCTGGTTCTGAGGAGGAGCTTGGGGAGTGGCTTTCTTCTGCTTATTCTGTTCTTTCCATTTTTGGAATTTTGCCTTCTTGTCCATCTTCTTCTTCTGGGAAGACTGGAAGTGTGCCTCTGCAGGAGGTGGCAGTGGAGCGGAGCCAGGAGGGCGCAGGTTGTGAGTAGCAACCAACAAATCTCTGTTCTGTTCAGCCATTAGCAGGCATGAAAGCAGATCAGAGTACTTCGTGAACTTCCTCTCACGGTATTGTTGCATAAGGATCATGTCCTTCTCGTGGAAAGACGTGAACGTCTTTTCCAGCAACATTTTCTCCGTCACCGTTTCACCACACAACTTCAGGCGTGAGGTGATACGGAAGAGTGCTGAGTTGTACTCCGCTACAGATTTGTAATCCTGTATGCGGAGGTGAGTCCACTCGTACTGCGCACGGGGGAGTATGACATCTCTCTGATGTCTGTACCTCTCCTCAGGTGTGTCTCACAGCTCGTAAGGATCCTCCACAGTGAGGTACTCGTCCTTCAGGGTCGAGTCTAAATGTTTACTGATATAGATAATGGCTTTCACCTTTAGTATATCGGAAACTTCCTCTGTATGAGGTGCTTCTTTAGAAGCATCCTTGTCGGCTGGGGCAGTACTTGTTCTTGCCTTCTCAGTCGGTGTGGGACTGAAACCATGAGAGCGCAGATGGAACTTCAGGTCCAACTGCCAACTCAGGTAGTTTGACCCATCGGCCTTCAGGACCGAAAAGTCGACATTCGCAAGTCTGGCCATTGAATGATCTAGCAATATAAAGACAACATGGATCATTAAACTAAATAAAAATAAACATCCATGCATGTATTTTAAGCATTGCCATAACATGAATTTATTAAAGAAAATTTAACATCCATGCATGCTTTTTGACGGTATCATAACATGAATAATTAAAAGAGATTAACATCCACGCATGCTTTTTGACAGTTTCATTGTAACATTAACATGGCATGAAAATAGTTAACATCCACGCAATTAATGTATAAGCAATGAAAAAAATAACTTAGGACTATGTGGATCAGCCAGCCGACACCGAAAAGAAAAAGACAGTCCGAAAATACATCAAAAGTTGCATGAAAGAATAAGTACAACTCGGGAACTTCAGAGAGAAGCCCCTTTCATCTTTGTGCATATTCCTTTAGCTCCTTTTTGGTGTTCGTCGGTCTTCTTTTTACATTTATATCCTAACTTACAAATTTCTCTCAAAAGAAAGGAAAAAATTGCAGGAAATTAAAAGGTGTCGGAAACCTGGCTGATCCCTAAAAACATAGCCTAATCGCACATCCACGCAGATAATATATGGAAAATATACAACCACGCAGGTAATCATATCACATGCATGTAAAGATTAATTAAATAATCTAAATAGTGTGTGACGTGCTAAAATTATTTTTGAAAATTTTTTTTACCTTTGATCCATATTTTTAATGTTTTGTTTACCGCTTTAAACCCTTTTTATAAAGTTTCTTTAATTATTTTTGGTTTTTAAGGCCAAAAATAAAAAAAAGAAAAATTATTTGTGTAAATGTGCTAATTTTCCGGCTTTTTGGGCCATGAAAACAACACATTAGGGTTAATTGGGCCTCTCCCAAAAAATTGGGCCGTTTAGGGCTAGGGTTTCCGAAAAACCCTAGGGGGGTCCGCGGCGTGCTGCCGCGACGGCTGGCCGCACAAGGCGAGGCCACCGTGGCGGCGGCGGGCCGCGGCCTGAGGCCGCGGCCCTGCAGGCCGCAGCTGCTGGCCGCGGTCGCCGCGGCTTCAGGCCGTGGCCTATGGCCGCGGTGTTTTGGCCGCCGGCGGCGCTTGTGAAGCGCTGCCGTTTCGCCCTTCGGACGTGCGGAGTATGGATCAAGGTCGGGGGGTAAAAAACGGATTTTTCAAGCATTTAGATCTCTAAAAAACTGATTTTTATTGTTTTTAGACATGCGGATCTAAATAAAAAAAGTGATTTTTACCGTGTTTTCAAACCTTTTGATCTTAAATCATGCAGATCTATGTGAAACGCAAGTTTTAAGATCTAAAAAGTTTTGATTTTTACCTCTAGATTCGACAAGGGAATCTAGTCGACGGTTGGTGAAGGATGCTCTTTTCGCTCCCCGTTGAGAAGATTACGATCTTCTTGAATCTGAACGATTGATGGATCTCCTTCTTCGCGAGCCGCCGTCTTCTCCAACGAGCGTGATCGTGCTAATAACGTGTTGTGAAGGGAAAATTAGGGAAATAGGTGTAGAGGGTTAAGAGCCCCCTACCCTCATATTTATAGCTTTCAATAGTTGGCTTGATACCCAATGGGCCTCATGGGCCTATTCATAACAAACTTAAATTTATAAGATATTTTTAAGTTGCTTTCATAGCTAAATTTTATGAGATAATTTTCGTTGATCAGCTATCATGCTAAAATGTTTAGTTGATAATTTTAATGGTTATATTATTTCTTGTTGATTATGTGATAATTCAAGAAAAAACATTTAGGATAGCCATTAAAAGTTTTCAGAAAATTATAAGATAATTGTTTATGGACTTGCTATGATTTAAAATTATTACAACAATTTAACTCCTAATAATTGATTATGGACACTAATTTATAACTTCTACAATTTTGTGTTAAGAAATTATTGTGCTTCTAACTATCATCAGTGTGAATTATTGATATCATGATGGCTATCTTCTGGATAAAAAAGGTAATTACATGAAGAAGAAGACGAAAGGGAGAAAACAAAAATGTTGCTGAAAGCCTGAAATTTGAATATTGGGATGGATAAGTAAGAATTCTTTCATCATCAGAAGTTAGAGTAAGCTTCACTTCTGGATCAAATGCATGGGAGTGGATGTAAGTATCGGCCGATACCCCCGGTCGGCCAATACCCCCGGTATCGGTCGTATCATTTTAGGTTTTAAGGTAAACTGAATCGAAACGACCATGTGAAATCGATATTACCCGAAACCATAATGTTTCAGTCGGTTTCATCAGTACTGGTCGAAACTGACCGAAACCCTATAGGTTTGCCTGGAAATAGAGAAAGAAGAAAACGAAAGAGTTCTTCGGTAAAAAATTGATTCAATATTCAAGGTTCAAAAGAGCATAAAAAATATAAGAAAAAAACTTATCTTGAGAGGTTGAATTATTTTCTTCGCTCCACCGATTGCAGAAAAAGAATCGATCCGTCGAGTTGCTTCACCCATTCAATCAACTTCATCGAACAGCTCCATCGATCAGCTCATTCGATTAGCTCCTCAATGTCTCAGGTAAAGAGAATTGCCCGAGGACTCCGTTTAGGAAAGATAAGTGCCGGTAGCTTTTTTGTGCGAAAAAGAAGAGACAATATCTATGGTTTAATTTTTAAGGGCGAAATCTGTTGAAAGATGTATGCCATCGAGGTCAATTATCTGTAATTACACGTCTTGTTTAAATATAATAGTATGCTATTTGATACCCTTTGTCTAAGTATATCTAATCTATAAATGAGAGAATTACCATCATGCCATTGTCCTACTAGGATAAAAAGGTTGATAGAGACGTGGCCTAGGTTTGGCCACATCATCATGGTGGTGTCCACTTTGGGGATGAGTATGGGGTTGTGTGTTATTGGGTGTTTTAGTGTAAATCCCTTGGAAAAACCCTCCCAAATTCCCTTTATTCTCATGATCGACATTGTTTTTTCATACAACACAAATGCCCCCATCCACCGCTATTTACGGGTTTGCCATCAGACGTTTTGCACTTTGCACCATGTGTTTTTTTGCACTTAGACCACTACTTTTTTGCCCTACATTTTTTGTGCCTTTTCCCCTTGTTTTCCTCCCCTTTTATCCCCCGATGCTGCGCCCACACACCCAATCTTCTCACTCTTTCATCGGCGCCCGTGCATCACATCCGTCTTATGGATTTTTTGCTCCGTGCACTATGTGCGCAGGTTATTCTAGTATATACATAAATGTTTGTCCTCATTAATACTTAGATAAAGTCCTTAGGCTTAATACGAGATCAAACGTATACTGAGATATAGATCGATCATGGGAAAGTGTTTTGATCGTCAGAAGCATAAGCCTGAAACTGTTCATAGTCGTAGATGCATCAAGATGGGACATGATGCATCAAGATAGACTATTGTGTTTCTGTATTCACCAAGTGTTTGTGAAGATGATATCATGATCGTTCAAATTGGCAAAATCTGGGAAGAGACACACGTGCTCATTAGATAATGAGTACTCTGAACGACCCAATGAGAGATGCCATGTGGTGACACATACCAATCTATCAATGGTAGCTCTCAGTGATGCTAGGCAAGCTAATCCTCTGACTTGAGGTCACTGTACGAGCCTGAACTTGAACAATATCACTTAGATCTTTGACCTAGCTTCGAGGCAAGGCCTGTCGAAAGGTCTTTGGTTGGGTGACACTTGAAGCGTACAAAGGGAGTAGTGGCCGAGATAAGGATTCATCTCTCCCGTTGTGGCAGGTTAGTATCGTAGAGTCAGTATAGTCCTTAGCGAAATCCTTGACATAGGTATGTTAGATATGATCCAACAATGATAAGCTAAGACCGAATGATACTGACCTGGTCGCAGAGCGATTAGGGGTTGAACTCAACCATACCCTAGGCTTCACAGTAGCATAGTTATGAAGAAGGGATTAAAACTGTGGCATTCATCATTGGCATAACTATGGTAGTCTTGACAACACTCATGTCAAAGGGGCAAGACAATGTAAGGATGATACCGAATCAGGGACAACACCTGCTGCTCGCGGTCACTGTCATCTAAGGCTGTGAGTTCCACATGTAGTAGGATCATGTTGTAGGTCCTACAAAGGCTGGGATCTTTGTTCAGGTATCAAGAGATAACAAGGTACATGCATACGATGCATGAGAACTAAATCATCGCAAAGTGTTTGTGAAGAAGGTTTCGGTCATATAGGATGTGATAAGAGAATTGAGCCATTTAAAAGAGCATAGAAAACCCCATTACCCGGACCCATCTGCTTTAGCTCGAGCGCACACTCAGTGTAACCCCCTCTAAAGTAAATATATGATATGTTACGTACATATTTTTCGATCGTATTTATACGTGTATGTCCTTATGTAGTTTTGGTATTTTTCCTATTTTTTTAAAAAATTATAATATTTCAAAACTATTTTTAAATAATTTAAATCTTTATTTGTAATAATAATATGAAGGTATTTCATGGATTACATTATACTAAGTATGGATGTAGGAAGATATATGCCCTCGAAGAATACATATCCTTACAAACATCTTGTTCAAATATAAATGGTACTAATTATCTTAGTATAAATTAAATGGGTTTTAGATACTTGGATAATTTCCTTAGACTTAAAGTAAAGTTATACACGTATCTAGATGGAGATCTCGATTATGGAAAGTGAATGACCGATAGGAACTTATGTCTTAAAACGTTCATGGTCATAGATGTGTCGAGAAAAGGATATCAGCACATCGGATAGACCATTGTGTCTTTGTCTTAACCTAAAGGGTAATGATGATCTCATAATCATTCGACCTGGCGAAGTCGAAGACAAGGCACATGTGCTCATTGGAGAATGAGTCTACTGAACGACCCAATAAAGAGTTATCAAATGGTTACCCTTAACTAAACTGTCATTGATAACTCTCTAGTGATGATAAGCAAGTTGGTCCTTTAGACTTGAGGTCATTGTACGTACATGTATGTGAACGGTGTCACTTAAATCTATAGATCTAGCCTCGAGTCTTCACTCATTGAAAGGTCTTAGGTTGGGTGACACTTGAAGCGCACGAGGTAAGAAGTGACTAAGATAGGATTCGTCTCTTCCGTTAAAGGGAAGTTAGTGTCACAGGCTTAGTACGGTTCTTTGTCCTAAAACTCAGCCGGAGTTTGTTGTAGGAGGTACAACATGGGCATACCAAGGACCGAAGAATACTGACCAGTGCTTGCTAGTAGGGTTGACAGTTTACCATACCCTAGGCTATGCAGTGACATAGTTATGACGAATGGACTAAAACTGCGGTATTGACACAGTCAGAGTGATCCCGAAGACACTTTTGTCAATGGATCAATCACGTAATTATGATGCCGAAACAGGGGCGACATCTACTGCTCGTGGTCACTGTCGTCTGGGGGTTTTGAGCCCCAACATGTAGTAGGGTCAGCCTATAGGGTCTCATACCGAGTAGGAATTGCGTCTTAGTAATAGAAAGGATTCAGGAGGAGTGCACTCGGGTGCACGAGAATACTTAAAGTCACAAAGAGTTTGTGATAATAAGTCTATATTAAATGGGATTTAATAATGTCGTAAAATGTTTGCGATATAAGCATTAGTAAAATGCTATAAGGGATTATTGCATATGATGCAAAAGGGTTTAAAATACATCGTCAAATGTTTACTGAAATATTTTAAACAATGTGATGCATAGAAAAGGTTACATTTGTTCTTGGAATAGTACCATCCGAACCATGCTTTCAAATGGATCTGGAATCGGCTCAATCAGAGCTTAATAGCTCAAGTTATAGCCCAAAATGCCAGAACTGGGCGTTTACCTAGTTCTGGCCCAGCCTAACACAGACTGGGCAGACTAGCCCAGACCATGCTGGCTGGGCTAGCCCGCCCAGCCTGGGTGGGCGGGTCTAGCCCGCTTGGTGGGCTGAACCCGCCCACCAGGAGGGCAAAGCCCGCCCGCTGATGCGGGCAGGTCCGAACCGCCCGCACAAGCGGGCGCGCCCAGCCTGGGTACGACCAGCTGGCCGGTGGGCCCCAATAGGAAGGCCCACACTTCAAAAACCCTAAGGGGTAAATGACGGTTGCGATTTTCAGCCAATTCGTGACTTTTGCTCAACTTTGAGCATTCGTTTGAGGGGTCAAACGAAATCGATCGTCGTTTGTTTCTATGCGTTCACCATTCATAGCTCTTCGATTTGATAGGTTGTATCACTTGCGAAGCTCAACGACGAGGGAGATAAACTTTGTTGAAGTTTAGCATTAGTGTAAGGCAAAACTAATTTAATTTTTCTCCCATAATTTTTTGTCCTATATTGCTCGTGAGTCGAGCAAACGGTCCGGCCTCATATATAAATATGTGCTGACACCTCTTGGAAAAAATGCACCAAGTCTCCAAATCAAATAGCTCCGAAAAGTTTTGAGCACGCTCGATCCTAGACAAATTATTCTCCCCTCAATTCTTCCGTTCCTCCGTTCGTGTCTTAGCAAGACGAGGAGGAGGATTGGATTTGATCCAAAGTCTTTGATGGGATCACACTCACTTGAAACTTTCTTCGACGAGTGATTGGCTCAGGGGCGCAGTGTCGGCTCGCTTCGGGTGGCCCAGTTTCGGTGGCGTGGAGGCAGCTTGCTTCGGGGTGCAAAAGTAGTTGCTTAAAACGACGCTTTGTTTTCTACTGAAGCAAAGTTTCGGGTAAGTTCTTTTAATGCTTTCATATTTATATTGTTGCACTTAGTTTTAGATCCATCTTTGGGGCTGGTCAAACCCACACCAAGATAATAGATTTTCTGGCAAGGTCATTGACATCCTTAGGGGCCATTTATTAAAGTGTTTAATAATTATTATTCCGCTGCTGTTTATGTTTCTATCGTCCGTCCGACGTAGTAAGGGCATAGATTTATGCCATATGGGTCCCTCAAAACCCAACATTATTATCAGAGCCTAGGTCTATTTTGATCTAAAACCTGCAAAGGATATAAATGCATATATGTTTGCTAAGAACATGCTGACAATGTGATTATCAAGTTTTAAAATTATTAGATAATTGTTGATCATGCTACAACAAAATTTTATAAGATAAAATTTTAGATGCTTGATATTATATTTATGTGATAAATCTTTTAAGTTGCATGCTACATTTTATAAGATAAATTTCGTTGATGCTAATGCTTATAATTACGAGATAAATATTAAAAAGGATAGTAACTTAATTTTATGCGATATTTTAAGTTGCTAGTCATCATACTAATTTTATGAGATAAAATTTAGTAGATGTATTTTAATGGTTATTTTAATTTCTTGCATATTATATGATAATTCAAGAAAACCTCTTAGGATAGCCATTAAAAACATCTAAAACTTGTGAGATAAATTTTAGATGGACATGCTATGTTTAATAAATTGTTACAACAATCAAAATCCTAATTCTTGATTTGGGTAGCCCTTTTTCCAGCAATTATTATTTTAATCGTTCTAATAATAATTTTTATAAAAGGCTATATTTTAAATTGTTGTAATTTGACTTTATTAAAATCCAAATACATGATTAGGATAGCACATTGAAACCTATAAATCCTTATAGTTGATAGGGACTCTAATAAAATTTATTAACCAATCAAAAAAATTTCGAATTTCAAGATTCAACTAGTTGATATGATTAACTAGTTTTAATGAAACCAATTTTAGTCGATGACACACATATGATTAATAAGTTTCCTTTAATGGACAATGATCCGGTCTAGTGTTTTTTGACTATGTTGTGGATCACCCTAGCTCGACTGGGGATAGTGATCCTGACCTAGCCAAATCCCTGGCCATGTTCTGCTGGACTGCAAGGATGCGAATTATGATTATGTGATACCGTCGACTATATCTAGTCTAATACGTTTAAAATTTTCTTCATGATTAAATGTAGCCCTCCTTATTTTTGGATTAGGAGACTAAAAGACGCATGTCGTTGTTATTGAGTCTCCTCAAGATATGACATGGTCTCTTTTAGAACCCGACTACAAATACATATGATGTAGTCTAGTCTTAACCCAAACCGCTGCGCCGGGTCTCCTCGAGTGTCGGTGTAAGTTAAGTTTTAGACATGAAAATAAGGGTTTGACTAGACTAGTAATTATGATTTATTGAGTCTCCTCAAGATCATAAGTGACTAGGGGTAAAAACTTATAGGGAGTCACATGTGATGTGATCGATGACGAGTTCATCTACCAATTACAGAGCCGATCAATTTGTAGTCTCCTCAAAGTTGTGAAGCTCTGGGTGGTTGGATCACTCTCCCACAAATTTTAAATATTATAAATTGTTAATTATTATGGCTTAACTGTTCATTAAATTAGTGGGAGAATATGGTTTAATAAAAACCTCTTAAACTATAAAAGAACATATGCTAATTCACACTTCTATTAAAATGCAGTATGGAGTCTGGACTTAAGTTTATCATCGAGAAGAATGTGCTGAACGAAACTAATTATAAGGACTGGTTAAGGAACATCAAGCTTGTTCTCTTGTAGCTGGAATCGATTATGTACTGACGGAAATTGCTCCGGAGAAACCCGACGACAAAGCCACCAATGAACATAAAAAGTCCTACAAGCTGTGACAAAGGCATGCAGAGAAGGCCAGGTGCCTTACTCTAGCCTAATGAACCTTGATCTGTAGAGAAAGCATGAACATATGGATGTTCAGAGCATGCTTTTAAATGCAGAAGAATTGTATCGTAAGCATTCTTGGGCTGCTAGATTCGAGGCCACTGCAACCTTTGGGAAACGAAGATGACGACAGGCTCTGTCCATGATCATGTGATAACGATGATCGGGTACGTAGAGGACGCAACCCAGCTAGGGTTTGTCCTTGAAAACACACATGGGTCAATTTCTCCTCACCTATTTTTTTGTTGGGTGTTGGAGGGATGATATCGGTATTATATGACCTGCTTCTTCTTAGTTTTCTTATTGATGAATCAGAGTTTATCAGTAAGGGAGTCAAATTCATTCTTGAGTTTATCATGTTCTTCATGCAGAATCTTATGCTTTTTGTCTAAAGTTTTGTGTTTCTTTGACAGTCGTTCATATTCTCTATAAAGATTTTCATACGCACTTGCAATATCAAATTCGTTTTCTTCATTGGAACTAGAATCACTTACCTCGTTCTTGTCATTCTGACGAGCCATCATGCATACTTCTTTTCCAATTTTTTTATCTTTGGCTTGAGGTGTCTTCATGGGCGTTTGGATCTCAGTAGATCTTGATCCGAATCTTTCGTCCAACAAGTTTAAGATTTGGTGTGCGGTTTCAGCTTTTCTACAAGATCTAGCATTTGATCAGTTAAACCAGTGTAAAGTAAATGCATTACCTTTATGTTGTTGAAGTAGGCTTCCTCTTGATCAGGATTCCATTGAGTGAGGAGTGGTTGGAATCTCATATTGTTCTTTGAGAGATCTTGAGTAATTTAAATCTTGTGCTTCCAAGAAGATCTCCATTCTCCTTCTCCATTGGGAATAAAAGTTGTCGTCAAATATTGGAGGAGTATGAGTGTTGTAGAATGTTGTTGATGCCATCGCCTTTGACCTCGCTTTGATACCAAGTGTTGGATCCTGTGGATGGCAAACAACACTAGAAGAGGGGTTGAATAGTGTTGTGTAAATATAAACTTTTTCGTTCTAATTAGTTAGCACAATTCATAACCTTCTAATGTTGCCTAAGAAACCAAATAAAGCGATCTACGCTTGGTTCTTTATCAACTTAGGTAATCTTAAAATAAATCACAGAGAAAACACTTCTGGTAGTCGACTCCCTATGAACAGTAGTCGACTCCCAGAGAGATTTTATGCACATCTCTGCTAAAAGAATGAGATAGATATGATTACAAATAATACCAATATTATATCTTTATTCACAGCAGATAAAAGAGAATTAATCTTTTCAATAGATGTCCAACAATCAGCAGATAATAATGTAAGTGCAAATATAAACAAACACAGAAAGAATCAAACGCAAACACACGGATTTTTATCCTGGTTCCCCACAACCTTGGGTACGTCCAGTCCCCGACCAATCCGGTACAAGATTTCCACTATCTGCATTGGCAAATACAAGCACCTAACTCCACTCGTTAGGATTTCCCACACACCTAGCCTTGACTAGGATTTCCGGCTGCAACACTGCAACACCTAGACTTGTCTAGGATTTCCAACACCCTTACAACAAAGGGTAAATCACAAAATGAAAACCAATATCCAACTCACCACAATATTTAGTGGAGTTTGAATTTACACCCAAATTCTATAGCCAAAGTAATAAATAAAAAAGTGTATTCGTGGCTAAATAGAATTCAAAATCGATCGTTAGATCACACAAAGATATGAATTTATTCTTCGTGATCTAGATCGTTGTTTTAAAAAAAATCCTTTTAAATAAAAAATAAGGAACTAGATTTTGAAAAACGTTAGCCAAATAAAATTGATCGCACAAAAGAAAATTAACAGCTAAAAATAAGAAATCAGAAATTTAGAGTAGATTTGGCGAAATAATGAGAGCAAGAAAATTGAGAGATCTTTGAGAGTTTTAGCACAAGAATGAATTCTTCAAATTGATGTATATGAAAAATTGATCTCGTATTCTCCTCTATTTATAGTAATAAGAGAGAATTTGAATTTCAAAACGGGTTTGACTTTTGCCCCGAAAATCATGGAAGCAATGAATTGGAGAGACAATTAAGACAAGTCAAAACGTTGAAATTCGACCGCTGGTAGTCGACTCCCTAGCAGTGGTAGTCAAATCCCAGAGCGTTTCAGAAGAGGATCAATTTTCAGCTGGTAGTCGACTCCCACTTTTTGGTAGTCGAGTCCCAGAACATTTTCTCCTGAAACTTAGCTAGCAAACGATGTAATTAACTCCAGGGTGTAATGGAGATTAATTACTTAGGATAGGAAAAAAAGCTAGCAATTTGCTCTCAAGATTTTTTCAAATGCTTTGAAAATATTTGAAAACATTTTAACTTTGAAATCATTTTGAGTGTGTGTGTTATAATTACTTTTGGCTTTAAAATAATCCTAAGAAAGACACAACTCACACACTATAGACTTAGGACGAGTCTTCATGAAGCTTGATCCAAAGATGAAGTAGATGCGAGCTTTTCTTTGAGCTTCTTCTTCTTTTGAGCGTGAGCTTCATCATTTGAATTTAGCAACGTCGTCTTTGTCTTTACTAAGTGTAGTTTGTTCTTCTTCGGAGTATGCATAAACCTTTTCATTCAACGCATAACCTGCACACTTTAGATGTAGTGTAGTTAGTACACTAACTTCATTTGGTGTGCTCATCATCAAAACCACTCGGGGGTGAAATTCAATTACCATCACTCTCCCCCTTTTTGATGATGACACCCAAATGAAAAATGAAGTTTAAGTAAAAGTATGACTTAAAGAAACTTACTCCCCCTGCTTAGATGCGGTACTCCCCCTGCATCAAAGCCGTTAGTAAAGTAGTATAATATTCAATAAGCATTTTTGCATTTCATACTTTTCTCCCCTTGTCATCAGTCAAAAAAATAACATATAATGTGACTATAAATTAATGTTTATTTAATTATTTTGAAAAATATTTCGAACTCACGAAAGGCATCATTCTTATGAGTTAAGAATAATACTCATGCATATCGAGTAAAATCATCAACTATGACAAATACGTATTTAGAGTCATAAAGAGACTGAGTTCTAGTCGGGACAAACAAATCCATATGGAGTAGTTCAAAGGGCCTATTCAAGCTAAGAGCTCCAATACTCTTAAATGTACTTTTATGCATTTTGCCTAGTTGACATGAATCACATATTTTATCCAATTTAAAATTCAATTTAGGAAGTCCTTGCACCAACTCTTTCCTAGATATCTTATCCATGTTTTTGATGTTTACATGACCAAAACGTATGTGCCATTGTAGAGGGTCATTTATTGAAACAATCAAGCATACATTTGAATCATACTCAGTTATTCTAAGCGCATAAATATTTTCTACTCGCTTACCTTTAACAAGAATGTCTTTCATATCCTTGTCACAGACCAAGCAAGAGTCAAGTGTAAAAATGACTTTCATACCTTTATATCATAATTGGTTTATGCTCAACAAGTTGTGCTTTACCCCACTTACCAAGCTTACGTCTTTGATGAGTAGTTTTGAGGGATCGTCGATGTTACCTATACCAATAATTTTACCTTTCTTATTGTCTCCAAAAGTCACAGTTCCTCCATCATACATTTTTAGAGAGCTAAGAAATTTTGCGTTCCATGTCATATGTGCGGAGCATCCGCTATCCATTATCCACATGTCCTGAAAAAAGATGATTTGACATGTTTGGTACCCACTGATGATTGGGTCCGATTTGTTATGGGAAAAAAAATTTCTATCATTATGTACAGTCTTAAATGTTGGGTATCAAAGAGATATACATAAAGCATGCAGATACCCTAATAGATGCACATATGGGAGGATCATTCATTAGGAACCCAAATTCGATTTGAATTTAATTTCATATGTGCAATTTTTAACATGGTAGAAACATAAATATTCTTTTCATGTTTGCTTAAATGTTTTGGTACCCAAATTGTATTATTAGCAAAACTATTAGAACCATGTATGTGATGTGCATTATGTGTAACATGATTGTGACGAGAGATTTTGTGATAGGATTATCATAGTGGTCATGGTGAACATTATGCTTAGCATTTTTTGCTATAAACAAGAGTATTTTGTCTCACATTTTTATGAGCAACATTTTGAACAGTTTTATCATAAGAAGTAGATACACACATACAAGATACGATAGCTTTTACATTTGGTTTGTTCTTAACCCTTTCAAGTCGCAGAACAAGCTCCTCATGTTTGAGCTTACATGAAGCTAAATCACTTGCGAGAGTGGTGAACTTGTCATTCAAGGTAGAAACATACCAAGCATACTCAGATTTCAAAACATCATGATCACACACTAATTTATCATATTTGTTGATCAATTCTTTTTTATCATTACAAGAGAGTTTTAGAGACTCATGTTCATCAGTAAGGGAGTCAAATTCATTCTTGAGTTTATCATGTTCTTCATGCAGAATCTTGTGCTTTTTGTCTAAAGTTTTGTGTTTTTTTACAGACGTTCATATTCTCTATAAACATTTTCATATGCACTTGCAATATCAAATTCGTTTTCTTCATTGGAACTAGAATCACATACCTCGTTTTTGTCGTTCTGACGAGCCATCATGCATACTTCTTCTCCAAATTTTTTATCGTTGGCTTGAGGTGTCTTCATGGGCATTTGAATCTCATTAGATCTTGATCCGAATCTTTCGTCCAACAAGTTTAAGATTTGGTGTGCGGTTTCCGCCTTTTCTATAAGATCTAGCATTTGATCAGTTAAACCAGTGTAAAGTAAATGCATTACCTTTATGTTGTTGAAGTAGGCTTCCTCTTGATCAAGATTCCATTGAGTTTGAGGAGTGGTTGGAATATCATATTGTTCTCTGAGAGATCTTGAGTAATTTAAATCTTCTGCTTCCAAGAAGATCTCCATTCTCCTTCTCCATTGGGAATAAAAGTTGCCGTGAAAGATTGGCGGAGTATGAGTGTTGTAGAATGTTGTTGTTGCCATCGCCTTTGACCTCGCTTTGATACCAAGTGTTGGATCCTGTGGATGGCAAACAACACTAGAAGAGGGGTTGAATAGTGTTGTGTAAATATAAACTTTTTCGTTCTAATTAGTTATCACAATTCAAAACCTTCTAATGTTGCCTAAGAAACCAAGTAGAGCGATCTACGCTTGGTTCTTAATCAACTTAGGTAATCTTAAAATAAATCACAGAGAAAACACTTCTGGTAGTCGACTCCCTATGAACAATAGTCGACTCCCAAAGAGATTCTATGCACAGCTCTGCTAAAAGATTGAGATAGATATGATTACAAATAATACCAATATTATATCTTTATTCACATTGGATAAAAGAGAATTAATCTTTGCAATAGATGTACAACAATCAGCAGATAATAATGTAAGTTCAAAGATAAACAAACACAGAAAGAATCAAACGCAAACACACGGATTTTTATCCTGGTTCCCCACAACTCCCTGACCAATCCGGTACGAGATTTCCACTATTTGCCTTGGCAAATAGAAGCACTTAACTCCACTCTTTAGGATTTCCCACACAACTAGCCTTGAACATGATTTCAGACTGCAACACTGCAACACCTAGACTTGTCTAGGATTTCCAACACCCTTACAACAAAGGGCAAATTACAAAATGAAAATCAGTATCCAACTCACCACAATATTTAGTGGAGTTTGGATTTACACCTAAATTCTATAGCCAAAGTAATAAATAACAACGTGTATTCGTGGCTAAATAGAATTCAAAATCGATCGTTAAATCACACAAAGATATGAATTTATTCTTCGTGATCTAGATCGTTGTTTAAAAAAATCCTTCTAAATAAAAAAATAAGGAACAAGGATTTTGAAAAACGTTAGCCAAATAAAATTGATCGCACAAAAGAAAATTAACAGCTAAAAATAAGAGATCAGAAATTTAGAGTAAATTTGGCTAAATAATGAGAGCAAGACAATTGAGAGATCTTTGAGAATTTTAGCACAAGAATGAATTCTTCAAATTGATGTATATGAAAAATTGATCTCATATCCTCCTCTATTTATAGTGATAAGAGAGAATTTGAATTTCAAAACGGGTTTGACTTTTACCCTGAAAATCATGGAAGCAATGAATTGGAGAGACAATTAAAACAAGTCAAATGTTGAAATTCGACAGCTGGTAGTCGACTCCCTAGGAGTGGTCGTTGACTCCCAGAGCGTTTCAGAAGAGGAGCAATTTCCAGCTGGTAGTCGACTCCCACTTTTGGTAGTCGACTCCTAGAGCAGTTTCTCCTGAAACTTAGCTAGTAAGAGATGTAATTAACTTTAGGGTGTAATGGATATTAATTAGTTAGGATAGGAAAAAAGTTAGCAATTTGCTCTCAAGAGTTTTTGAAATGATTTGAAAATATTTGAAAGCATTTTAACTTTGAAATCATTTTGAGTGTGTGTGTTATAATTACTTTTGTCTTTAAAATAATCCTAAGAAAGACACAACTCACACACTATAGACTTAGGACGAGTCTTTATGAAGCTTGATCCAAAGATGAAGTAGATGCGAGCTTTTCTTTGAGCTTCTTCTTCTTTTCAGCGTGAGCTTCATCATTTGAATTTAGCAACGTCGTCTTTGTCTTTACTAAGTGTAGTTTGTTCTTCTTCGGAGTTTGCATAAACCTTTTCATTCAACATATAACATGCACACTTTAGATGTAGTGTAGTTAGTACACTAACTTCGTTTGGTATGCTCATCATCAAAACCACTCAGGAGTGGAATTCAATTTTCATCAGGGTTGACAGTTTGACCATACCCTAGGTTTAACTAAGCGACATATTTTTGACGAAGGAACTAAAACTGCTGTATTCATCACAGACATAGTAAGGTGGTCCCAACAATACTCATGTCTATGAGTTAACCATATAATTATGATACCAAAACACGGACAACACTTGCTGCTTGTGGTCACTGCCGTTTGGGGTTTCGAGCCCCACTTGTAGTAGGGTCTGGATGTAGGGTCCCACACAGAGTGAGACATTCGTCAAGTAATAAGTAGAATAAAGGGAAAGGGAATTTATTAAGTCGCAAAGAGTTTGTGATAATAAAGATGTGGATTTAATTGCATTTGATGCAATGGTATTTAAATTTTTCGTATAGTGTTTGTGGACATATTTTAAATAATAGATGCATATAAATGAAGAGGATTTTTCGACGAAAGTTGGGGAGAAAACCACGCTCAAATCGGAGTCCAAACATGTCCCGAAAACCTATTTAAAAGGAGTTTTATATAGTGGGTCAGCCAAAAGGTCCAAAGAGATTAAAGCCCTATTTTTTTTGAATTAAAAAAACCAACTGAGTGACTGCATGGCCTAGGCCGTGTCAGCTGCCGCAGCCTACATGCTGACACAGGCTGATGCCCGCGTCAGCGGGCCCGCCCCCATCAGCAGGGCAGCCGCCCGTGTCAGCGGACGGCGTGGCATGCTTCCTGCTTGCCACGTGGTGCGTGATGGGTATTTGGGCATGTGGGGCCCAAACTTTTGGGCCACACGTTCTAGGTTTTTGAAACCAACGATGGCGGCTGCAGTTTGGTGCGAAAATACAATTTTTGGCCATGTTTGAGACTACGTTTGAGGGGTCAAACGAAGTCAAAATGGAGCCCCGTTTGTTTCTATGTGATCACCGTTTAGTGCTCTTCGATTTGATATATTGATATCACTTGTGAAGCGCAACGGTGAGGGAGGAAAAATTCGCTAAAGATTGACCTTTGTGACAGGCAAACTTTAATCAATTTTCTCCTCCAAATTATTTAGTCCCACATCGGAAATTGAGAAAAGGAAGGGGTCAGCCACCTATATTAATAGGGGACAACCACCCTCCTTGAAACTTGCACCAAGCTCCAGATCTGAAAAGCTCCATTAAACATGAGCAAGCTCGGATCCAAGCTTAAATTAATATTCCCTCTTCTACCTAATTCTTCCTTGCTCCTGATCAGGCTCTAGCAAAGATACAAAGGAGCTCGGATCGGATCCGAAGTCTTCATGAAGGATCCACTCAAGGTGAAACTTTCTTTGGCACATGGTTGGCTCGGCGACAAGGGTGTTGCTCGCCTCAGGACGTGGTTTCGCTCGGGAGAAGCAGCTCAGCCCCAACGCGAGGCATTGCTTCAGAGAAAAAGAAATGTTGCTGAAAAACGACGCTTCGTATTCTGCGGAAATGAAGTTAAAGGTATGTAGTTTAATTTACATGCATTTATAATTGCTGTTAGATATATCTATCTTTAGGGGATGGTCGAACCCAACCACGGGATAATAGAGATTATGGCTAGGGTTATTTCTTTAGGCCTGGACTTAAAATTGTTTTAAGTTTTTATTTCGATGCTTTTATGATTTCGTTGTCCGTCCGACTTAGGCCGGACGACGATTTAATAGTCCTAAGGACCCATAAAACCCTTCAGTGGTATCAGAGCTAGGTTTACTTGATCTATGTTTTTTGCAATTAAAAATTGCATATGATGTAGCATGTTTCTCCATCAGATGGAGGTTTTTAATTAGGCTAATTAAAGTGTCGTTCCATGTGATGGTTTAATTTTCGAAAAATTGGTTTTTTTGAAAATTAGATCTAAATTTAAAAGTCATGTGATAATTTTAAAAAATTAGATCTTTATAATTATTTGATAATTATTAATGTAGCTTAAATTTATGAGATTTTTTTAAGTTAATTTCTTAGGTAAATTTTATGAGATAATTTTAGTTGATCTGCTATCATACTAAAATGTTTAGTTGATTATTTTAATGGTTATATTATTTCTTGTTGATTATGTGATAATTCAAGAAAAACTTTTAGGATAGCCATTAAAAGCTTTCAGAAATTTATAAGATAATTGTTTATGAACATGCTATGATTTAAAATTGTTGCAACAAATTAACTCCTAATAATTAATTAGGGTAGCCTTCTCCAATAATTATTATTTTAATTGTTCTAATAATAATTTTAAAATAAGCTATGATTTAAATTGTTGCAACTTGAATTTTAAATCCCTAATACATGATTAGGATAGCACCCTAAAATCCTTATAGTTGATAAGGACATTAATAAAAGTTATTAACCAATCCTAATAATTTCGAATTTTAGGATTGTTAGTGCACGGGTACGGATCACGAAGGAGTGTCAGAATACCTGACCCATTAGTGCCAACGACCTGAAACCCGTCATTAAGGCGGAGTATTACCTAGTCAAACAAACGACACACTCGACCGTTAATCTCCTGCCGATACTCAGGGGGAAGTTAATGAGACCGAGTAAATGGGCAGCCGTTATCACCAATCCCAGAGAAGATCGCGCCCGAATCAATGAGTGGCGGTTACTTGCAATCATCAGAGAACTGCCTATAAATACATGAAAAGCCAGTGGTAAGGGGTTCCAATTCCCAAGGTACGAGATCTAAGACATGGACTCTATATATTTCTTACATTTCTTCCACTAAAGAGCTTGCGACACGAGATCTGAGACGAACCGCCGTGGGTCGATCTCAGCTGCTCCAAGCTCCCTCCCTTCCTTAAGTTCCCTTTCTAACTTAAGCATCGGAGTGGATTTGGGTCGGAAGCCAGATCCGACCCCCTGACGTTATCTTATGGTGTAGATTGTCGAGTCTTGATCTCCTATGAGGGTCGCCGCAGAGCTTTCCAGCCTCGAGTTATCGACCTACAGGTTGCTCGAGGGTCGATCGAGCATCGCAAGCCAATCCTCATCCATTAACCGACCCTGGTTCTTCCAACCTATGGTCCCACTCAACCGGCTGACGAGGCTCTGACTCAGCAGGAAGGGTCCACGTCAGTAACACAATTGTTTCGGTCATTTTTGGCCTGAACAGTTTGGCAACGTCTGTGGAAAATCATGAGTCGACATCCCAATCGACGAAATATCTCGACCATGTTGGCTCACCCATCAACACCCTCCGGTGATGCCGTGCCACCCATAGTGTCAGCTCCATCAACATGATAATGGGAGGTCCTCTGTACCTGGAACTGTCAACCTTGTTCCAAAGCTCCTATGTCGGAAGGTTGATGAAAATATCCGTAGGGCAAAAGTGTCCCAGAGATTCTACACCTCATATATCCTTCTCAGTTGAAGATCTTAAAGGTGTAGAACTATCACATGATGATGATGTCGTCATCACAGCCACCATCAACGAGATTTTCATAAAGAGGTTACTCGTCGACATTGAAGCTCGTGCGACATACTTTTCTTCACCACATTGGAGAGAATAAGGATATCCTCAACGGAGTTGAAGCCTTTTTCAAGACCTCTTGTAGGATTCACCAAACACTCCGCTCCAATAGCAGGCATCATCACCCTACCGGTGACCCTATGTACGCACCCACGAAAAGTCACTCGCCTGACCAATTTCATAGTGGTAAAAATCAATTCGGCTTACGACAGAATCATTGACAAACCACTACTAAATGCTATAGAGGCGGTGGTCTCAACTTTCCATCAAATGATCAAATTCCTGACTCCTGAAGGAGTTGGGAAAGTGAGAGGAAATCAGAAGCAAGCGCGGTTGTGCTATACTCTGTCCACTGCTTTGAGAAGGGTTGGGCAGGCGGACCCAGTCGATCCCAAGGGCGAGGATCGATGACCTGCGGCAGTCGAAGAGACGGAGAACATCCGAATCTCTAAATAAGAAGGGAAGACTGTCTCCATTGGGTCAATGCTCCCTCTCGACCTAAGGTAGCAGTTGATCATTCTCTTGAGAGAACATGCAGACGTTTTCGCCTGGTCCCCGAAGGATATGCCCGGCATCGACCCCGAGGTAATATCCCACAAGCTGGAAGTTGACCCGACTTCCAGACCCATGAAGCGGAAGAAGAGGAACATGGGGGCAAAAAGATGAAGGCCGCAATCGAGGAAGTGGATCGACTTCTGGAGGCGGGCTTCATTCGAGAGGTCAAATATTCCGATTGTCTCTCGAATGTCGTGATGGTGAAGAAGGCGAACTGCAAATGGCGAATGTGTGTCGACTTTACCGATCTCAACAAAGCCTGCCCGAAGGATAGTTACCCCTTCCCCGGATCGACCATCTAGTCGACAGTGTTTCGAGGTTCGAACTCCTCAGCTTAATGGACGCATTCTCAAGCTTAACCAGGTCCAAATGGTACCAAAAGACGAAGAAAAGACTTCTTTCATCACCGATCGAGGTATTTTCTGTTATACAAAAATTCCATTTGGTTTGAAGAATGCAGGGGCCATATACCAACATATGATAAACGGAGTCTTCGAGGCTCAAATCGGGTGGAACCTAGAAGTCTACGTTGACGACATGATGGCCAAATCGAGGAAGCCAGCAGATCACATTGCAGATCTCCGAGAGATATTCGCACATATCCGACGATACAACCTTTGGCTGAACCTTGACAAGTATACCTTTGGGGTTTGATCATGAAAGTTCTTCGGTTTCATGCTGACGAATCAAGGGATCGAGGTAAACCCCGACAAGATCGCGTCAATCGTTACGATGAAGGAGCCATCAACCATCAGAGAACTCCAGAGACTGAACATGAGGATAGCTGCTTTGGGTCGGTTCTTGTCTAAGTCGATCGAGAGATCGTTGCCTTTCTTTAAAATATTGAGAAATGCGATAGCATCCGCCTCAAATGGCAAGAGGGTCATTGAGTGGGATGCAGACTGTAAGAAAGCTTTCTTCGAACTAAAAGAGTGCCTCTGCAGCCCATCGCTCCTGACTAAGCCAGACACAGATGACCAACTCATCATTTATCTGGACGCTATCATGGTCGTAAGCTTGGTGCTCGTCAAAGAGGACTCAGGAGTGCAACGACCTATCTACTACGTCAGCCAAGTCCTCCGAGACGTAGAAGTAACTTACTCAAGAATAGAGAAGATGTCGTTCGTGCTGAACCAATCTGTGAGGAAGCTACGACCATACTTCCAAGCGCATACCATCTTGGTCCTCAACGATACTCCCTTGAAACAGACCCTAAATAGGTTGGATTGTTCGTGGAGAATGACGAAGTGGGGAGTCAAGTTGAGCGAATTCGACATCCAGTTTAAGCCAAGGACTGCCATCAAAGGGCAAGCTCTCGTCGACTTCATCGTCGAACTCACTTACGACAACAACCCGACGGAAGAGGTACATGTTACTAACATACAACCCGATGCTACCTCTTCACCCTCGACAGGTCTCAATTCGTCAACCGATACAATTGAAGACGAGGGAACAGAGATCGTACAAGTTGACGGTTCGGCCACTCAAACCGGAAGCGGGGTCGGAATAATTCTCCAAACGTCAGCATGCAACATATGTTGAGTATTGATTCCCCGGATTTGGTTTTGATGATGAGCAAACATAAATATTGTGAACTAACACTTTGTGAGCGCATTTATGGAGATCGTCACCAAAAGTCTACGTATATCAAAAGCGACGTCTCAAGACTTTTCAAAGCGCGTGATCGTGTGCCTGAAGCTTCGTTGAAGCTCTAGGAGCATTATTGAAGTCAAGAAGTGAAGATTGAAGCTTTGAAGACGGTTCGTCATGTTTAATTCAATGTCTTCTAGCTTCATAGAATAGAATGTTAAGCCTTGAGTAGGACTTACATTATAATCTTCTTATCGCTCATATCTTAGAGCTAGGATTATCATAGAAGCCCATAGAAACTTTACCGAAGCCTATCGTTTCTTCCCTCGGCTTCTAGTGCATCTTAGTTGGTTCAAGTAGAAGAACCAACCGACTAGATGACGATCTAGTCGGTCGGCAATTCCTCTTGAACCGACTAGATATCCTTGCTCAATTAAGCCTAGGCACTGTTGATCAATTAGTCGGTCAAAGAAGGTTCACCGACCGACTAGATGACGATCTAGTCGGTTAGGAATCCTTCTCAGTCCGACTAGTTATCATTGCCTCATTTCAGTCTGAGCTACTGTTTCTAGTTAGTCGGTCTAAGAACAATCTTCGATCGACTAGTTGTGGAACTAGTCGGTTGGAATTTGTCCTCAGACCGACTAGCTCTCTTTGTTATCAGCCATTGAACTTCAACTCTTAGTCGGTCAAAGAAGAATCACCGACTGACTAGTTGTGAAACTAGTCGGTTGGCAAGTCTTCTTAGACCGACTAGTTCTCTATCTCCTGAACTTTTCATATTGGCTGTTCTCCAGTTAGTCGGTTCATGTTGAATCACCGACCGACTAGTTGAGAAACTAGTCGGTCAGTGATCCTTCTTTGACCGACTAGACTGCTTCAGAATAGAGCCGTTGGAGCATTTATTGCCACGATTTTTCCTCTCTTTCCTCTATCCTATATATACTTGGAGGGGTTCTTTCCTAGTATCCAAGGCTGCATATTTTGGAATTTAGAGAAATCAAAGAGAAGCAAATCAACTCCATTCTAAAGCTCTCTTTTCTTGCTAGAATCTCTCCCTCACTCTGATTCCTCAAGAGAGATTCATTGATTGTGAGCCATTCAAGCCAAGAGCTTGATTCTAGTCACCATCCTCCATCCTAGCCTTCGATCGCTGATCATATTGGTGGAGCTTCGGTTTGGTGACATCTTCCTCCTCAAAATCCATTCTTGCCCTAATTTGGTAAGTATACTCAAGGCATAGGATTTTGTGGTAAGTGTTTCATTATTTCATCTCATTTGTTATTTGAGTTTGTCTCTCGGTTGTGAGAGTATGTGTGATCCTGGGTTGTGGGAGTCTGATGTCATTTGTGTATGATTTGGTCTTGTAGAGGGTTTTCTACAAGAATTTCAAGTGCAAAGCTTGGGTTAGTGGTTTCTAACTCAAGTATCCGGAGGGGATCCGGGTGGTTGGGACGTAGGATCACCGGTAACAAGTCGGGGAGACTTGGGTGGATCCAAACCTGTTACATACTTTGTTTGCATTGTCTATTCTTATTGTTTGTAGTCTATTCCGCATTGTTGTTTGTGTGTTTGCACAATAATTAGGAATAACACTCTTGATTATTTTAAAGTACTATTCACCCCCCTCTAGTACATGTGCAGTAGCTACGCAGGGCATTACAATTAGTATCAGAGCCAAGTTCATAGCTATGACAAACAACGACTACATCGTCTTCAAGAATCGTGAAGGAGCTTCTTCAGTTATGGAAGGACAATCCTCAGTTAGGCCTCCTCACTTCAATGGTACCAACTACGGGCACTGGAAATGCCGGATAGAAACCTTCCTCCGGAGCGCTTCACTATGGAGAGCCACGTTGACGGAGTATGTCGAGCCCGAAGAAGATTTCACGAAGTGGACTACCACGGAGGTTGCCGCGGAGGTAAACAATGCCAAGGCAATGAATGCCTTGCAATGTGTGTTGGAGCCCGAAGACTTCAACAAGATATGCACATGTAAGAGTGCATATCAAATTTGGAACCAACTCCTCATCTTGCACAAAGGAACGAGTACGGTAAAAGACTCTAAACTCGTTGTTGCTAACAAATAATTCGAGTTGTTTCATATGGAACATGGTGAAACTATGAAGGAGTACTATGCTCGCTTCGTGGATATATCCAACGAATTGGAAGCTCCTGGGAAGATCTACACCCAAAAGGAGAAAGTCGCAAAGATTATTGACGGACTTCCTTCTTGTTGGGAAAAGCGTACCTTCGCCATCGAGGAAGGTAACGATATGAATAAGTATACTGTTGTACAATTAATGGGTACCTTGATGTCTTATGAGGTACGCAAGGAAAGCAAGATCAGGATGAAGGACAAGATGAAGGAATACTTGAAGCAAGACGAGCCAAAGAAAAAGGCGATTGCGTACAAGGCCGCTCCATCTACCGATGATGAAGAGTCGGAAGACGAGTTGGACATAGAATCCATTGCCCGTATGACAAAGGAGTTCGACCGATTCTTCCGAAAAGGTAACTTTAGGAATAAATCTAAAGTTAGTTTGACTAATGCTTCTACTCCCGTGTGTTATAATTGCAACAAGCCAGGACATATCAAGCCGGATTGTCCTTTCAATAAACACAAGGAGAAGTTGAAGGCATCAATGTTCGACAAGTCAAAGAAGTACAAGAAAGGGTACAAGAAAGGGCTTGTCGACACATTCACCGACTCCGAAGAGGACTCCTCAAGTGGAGAGTCGGATGATGAACAAGTGGAGAAAGCACACACGTGCTTCATGGGAAAAGAGGAACGTGATCAAGAGACCTCCTCCGATGAAAGCGAGGATGGAAGCGAGGATGAAAGCAAGGATGAAGGCGAAGAGGTAACTATGGATGAACTTAGATTAGCTAACGAACAACTTTGGTATAAGTTTTCTAAATTGGCTAATAGATTTATTAAGACTAAAAATGAGCTAACTAGTCTTCAAACCTCGCCTAAGCCTATCATCGTCAACAACGACACCGTTGTTCAAGGGTTGAGAAATGAGATCGTAAATCTCAAATCTCAACTTGAGCATGTTCATGTTGAGGATTCGAATGACATGTGATGGCAGATTTGACGTCTCAAAACTCAACTTTGAGTATTGAGAATAAGAATCTCAAGTCACGTGTTTGTGCACTCACATCGCAAGTGTCCACCTTGGATGCTTCTATGCATTCTCTCACTGAGAAGTATGAGTGCACATTAGGCCGAATTCATTAATTCAATAAAGGTGAGGGCCATTTGGATAATATCCTAAATGACTTACTTCCGGCCAATCATGACATTGGCTTGGGGTATAAGATGGGAGACTCGTCCAAATCGTCCGACACATTTGTTAGGCCATCTTCCGAAGCCTCAACTAAAGGGAGTAAACACCCCATGGGTAGTTCTTCTACCAATGGTGCTTCCCCTAGGTACACACCCCCATTTGGAAAGAAACCCACTTTGGGTGGACCTCCAAAGAAGGGTCATGATTTCATGTATACCATGCCACGTAGGAACACACCTCCTACTCCACGTGTTCACATGTATGATGATTTTTATGCTCTACATCCACGAGCACGTGCACACCATGTGAGACACACTCATGCACGTGTTCCTCCACATGCATATGTTCATCCTCATTACCATATGAATGATTATCATCATGCACCATTTCATCATATGTCATATGCTTATCCACAACATGCATCACATAGACATCAACAACGTATGCATACTCCCAATAGGAATAGGGCTCCCAAAATCTTCACTATTTGGAGTCCGAAGGACACAAGCATGCATGAAAAACAAGCTTACATGAATTCCTATTTTATGAATGTCGTGCATAATGATGATTTTGTTGGGAAGCCAAGTCCAATTGGACTTGGCTTCCAAAGGTCTAATCTCTTAGGACCCAATGTCCTTGGGTACCATGGAATGATATTTTATCTTCAGGTACTCAAGAAATAGAGAAGGAGCAACAAATCTAAATTTAGCTCCAAGAATTGTGTTTTCTAGGTTCAATCCACCATGTGATACCAACCCTACCAACTCTTTGATTTGCAAAGGATTTTCATTCAAATGGAGTTGATGGTGATTAAGTGATGCACCAAAGTAGGGGGAGCTTAATGTTGTAAGTATATTCTTACATTTGATATACATTTGGTATCCATGTGTGTTGAATACATACATTGGTAGACTATGTACATTGGTATCATTTTGTTTCATTTAGTATCCTAGTATGCTAGATATGTGTATGCCATATGTTTTATGATGTTCTATTTTTTTGGCATAACACTTTTGCATGCTACATTTGGTTTTTCTCATTGGATTTTTTTTGTCTCTGATGTTGACTTTCGTCGTTCGATGATTTTATGAATTAAATAGATTTGCTTTTATAAAAACATAGAATTGTTTTACATGCACTATTTAACTAAGAATGTTGATATTGGAGAGTATATTCCATAACTCAATAAGTAAAATTGATTTGAGTTTTGATGATTTCGTTTTTTGATTTTTGACTATGGTCACGTTGGCACGCTTTGATTTTCTTCGATATTTTACATTTGGTATTTTACATTGGTGTCATTTGGACCATGGTCGTATTCTTCGACTCTCGTGCCTTTATTTTTTAGCCATTGGTTTTGTCGTTAATCTCCTCCCGCTCTTTTTGCTAATGCCAAAGGGGGAGAGAATTAATAATGACGATGTGCTAAATGATAATTCAAAGCAATTTACCATGAATCTAATTTGATATGTTAGATTCAGGGGGAGTGAAGATATAAAAATGGAGTTAGATCCTAAATTGCAATAATAGGATTCATATTTCATATTTCCCTCGTCTGCTTGATGCGTGTGATTATTGTTTAAAACGGAACTAACGTGTCATCAATGCAGGGGGGTAAGTAAATTTCATTTGAATCATTATTATTGTTATTATTTATGTTGGTTTGTCATCACCAAAAAGGGAGAGAATGTAGAGTATTGATTCCCCGGATTTGGTTTTGATGATGAGCAAACATAAATATTGTGAACTAACACTTTGTGAGCGCAGTTATGGAGATCGTCACCAAAAGTCTACGTATATCAAAAGCGACGTCTCAAGACTTTTCAAAGCGCGTGATCGTGTGCCTGAAGCTTCGTTGAAGCTCTAGGAGCATTATTGAAGTCAAGAAGTGAAGATTGAAGCTTTGAAGACGGTTCGTCATGTTTAATTCAATGTCTTCTAGCTTCATAGAATAGAATGTTAAGCCTTGAGTAGGACTTACATTATAATCTTCTTATCGCTCATATCTTAGAGCTAGGATTATCATAGAAGCCCATAGAAACTTTACCGAAGCCTATCGTTTCTTCCCTCGGCTTCTAGTGCATCTTAGTTGGTTCAAGTAGAAGAACCAACCGACTAGATGACGATCTAGTCGGTCGGCAATTCCTCTTGAACCGACTAGATGTCCTTGCTCAATTCAGCCTAGGCACTGTTGATCAATTAGTCGGTCAAAGAGGGTTCACCGACCGACTAGATGACGATCTAGTCGGTTAGGAATCCTTCTCAGACTGACTAGTTATCATTGCCTCATTTCAGCCCGAGCTACTGTTTCTAGTTAGTCGGTCTAAGAACAATCGTCGACCGACTAGTTGTGAAACTAGTCGGTTGGAATTTGTTCTCAGACCGACTAGCTCTCTTTGTTATCAGCCATTGAACTTCAACTCTTAATCGGTCAAAGAAGAATCACCGACTGACTAGTTGTGAAACTAGTCGGTTGGCAAGTCTTCTTAGACTGACTAGTTCTCTATCTCCTGAACTTTTCATATTGGCTGTTCTCCGGTTAGTCGGTTCATGTTGAATCACCGACCGACTAGTTGAGAAACTAGTCGGTCAGTGATCCTTCTTTGACCGACTAGACTGCTTCAGAATAGAGCCGTTGGAGCATTTATTGCCACGATTTTTCCTCTCTCTTTCCTCTATCCTATATATACTTGGAGGGGTTCTTTCCTAGTATTCAAGGCTGCATATTTTGGGATTTAGAGAAATCAAAGAGAAGCAAATCAACTCCATTCTAAAGCTCTCTCTTCTTGCTAGAATCTCTCCCTCACTCTTATTCCTCAAGAGAGATTCATTGATTGTGAGCCATTCAAGCCAAGAGCTTGATTCTAGTCACCATCCTCCATCCTAGCCTTCGATCGCTGATCATATTGGTGGAGCTTCGGTTTGGTGACATCTTCCTCCTCAAAATCCGTTCTTGCCCTAATTTGGTAAGTATACTCAAGGCATATGATTTTGTGGTAAGTGTTTCATTATTTCATCTCATTTGTTATTTGAGTTTGTCTCTCGGTTGCGAGAGAGTGTGTGATCCCGGGTTATGGGAGTCACATGTCATTTGTGTATGATTTGGTCTTGTAGAGGTTTTTCTACAAGAATTTCATAGTGCAAAGCTTGGATTAGTGGTTTCTAACTCAAGTATCCGGAGGGGATCCGAGTGGTTGGGACGTAGGATCACCGGTAACAAGTCGGGGAGACTTGGGTGGATCCGAACCTGTTACATACTTTGTTTGCATTGTCTATTCTTGTTGTTTGTAGTCTATTCCGCATTGTTGTTTGTGTGTTTGCACAATAATTAGGAATAACACTCTTGATTATTTTAAAGTACTATTCACCCCCTTCTAGTACATGTGCAGTAGCTACGCAGGGTCTTACAACATATTCGAATACGCCCTCCGATTCGATTTCCAAACCAGAAATAATGGTGCAAAGTACGAAGAGGCCATTAACGAACTCCGATTGGCTCGAGCCTTAGGAGCGAAGGTGGTCCAACTACTCAGCGATTCCAATCTCGTCGTCCACCAATTGAACGGAGGTTTTGAGAACTGCTGATGGTGTAAGGCTCCACTATAAAAGCATGTAAAGAACTTCGTCCGCTTCAGAAACCAAATCTGCCTCTCTCATCTCTCTCTCTCTCTCTATGGAGGCTATTGGGCGTCCCGCTGAAGACGGAACTGACATCATGGTTACAGCTGCGAGGCGTGATGATTACCTCGGGATGATCGGACGGCTGCGGTGAGAGTTTGACATCGGAAAGGAATGGTTTGAGCCGTCGGGAGGATGGAGACCAAGACACAATGCAGAGCTACATGCAAATTGCTAAAGCGGAGCTTGCCAAATTTAGACAAGTAGAGATCCCCTATGTACCAAGATCAAAGAATCACCGAGCCGATGCCCTTTCGAAGCTCGTGTCATCCTCCCCTGCGAGACTCGGTCGGATAGTGTACATGTAATGTCTATTATACCCCAGCATGCTGGAACTGGAACTGCTAAGCATCGACCAAGAAGTCACTTGGATGGATCCCATAATCCGTTACCTAAACACGAGAGAGAAGCCGATCGACCATGTAGAGGCGTAAAAGCTAGAACGATAGGCATACCAGTTTGTTCTGCTAGACGATTCATTGTACAAAAGACGATGGACCAGGTATGACGTTTTCCCCTACCTCAAATGTTTAGCCTCACAGGAAGTGCTCTGTGTGATCCAAGAGATCCACGAGGACTGTTGCAGGAACCATTGCGGAGGAAAAGCAATAGTCTTGAAGGCTATAAAGCAAGGTTACTTCTAGCCGACCATGTTCAAGGATGCGGTCGAGTATGTGTAGAGGTGTCCGACTTGCCAGAAGTTCTCAAGGATCAACTCTGCCCCCACCAACTTATTTGATCCATATCGTCAGTCTATTACCCTTTCCTAATTGGGGATTGGACATCCTCGGTCTACGCAAGAAAGCAAGCGGGCAACGGAAATTCTTGATAGTGGCAATCGACTACGTCACAAAATGGATCGAGGCAGAGCCCCTGTCCCAAATCACCTGGAAGGAAGTCAGAAGCTTTGTCTTGAAATCCATTGTCTGTCGATTTGGTATCCCTCAATCCATTGTGACAGACAACGGGATGTAATTCGACAGCGCTGGATTTCTGCTCTGAGTTGAAGATCAAGCTGCATTTTGCCTCTGACACCTATCCCCAATCCAATGGATTGGCAGAGGATGCTAATAAATGCATCCTTGGACCCCTTCGAAAAACAAAAGCTGGGTTCGAGGGAACATGACCGGAAGAAATCCCCGACATACGGTAGTCGTACAAAACGACCCATAAAACTTCAACAGGTGAAACACCATTCATGCTTGCCTATGGATGTTAAGATGTCATCCCAGTGGAGATTAACGAGCGACCACTCCGTCTCCAATATTACAACGAAGAGAGAAACTCAGAGGGACTCGAACTCAACCTACAACTGATCGATGAGGTTCGCGAACGGGCTTTGGCGACCCCCATTGAACAAAAAGGAAGCATGGCTCTGTACTTCAACTCCAAGGTGCATGGATGCAGCTTCCGTATATGCGACGTGGTGTTATGTAAGGCTGCCTTCACCTCCGAGATTCTCAAATAAGGAAAGATCGCTGCAAAGTGGGAAGACCCTTATAAAGTGATTGATGTGCTCGGCCCAGCCACCTATCGACTCACTACATTGGACGATAGGGGGCTACCTCATCCTTGGAATGCTGAGTATTTGCGGAAGTAATATCAATGATTTTACCAACAACAACAAATACATTGGGTGATCAAAACTTACCTTTGTCTTTTATCTTATGCCAATTCATGAGAAATACAAAGTTGATTGTTTTTCATATTTATCTAATGATTTCAAACCCTAAGTCGTCGGCCGTAAGTCAAATGGGCCTCGCCCCTCGCCACCGAACGACCCTAGTCGTCAGCCATAAGCCGATGGATCGCCCCTCGCCACTGAACGACTCTTGACCGTCGTTGGTCGTAAGCCGATGGATCGCCCTTGCCACCAAACGACCCTCGACCATTGTCGGCCGTAAGTCAAAGGAGCATCGCATCTTGCAACCGAACGATTCTAGTCGTCAGCCAAAAGCTGAGGGATCGTCCTCGCCATCGAACGAACCTCGACAATCATCGACCGTAAGTCGAAGGGGCCTCGCTCCTCGCCACCGAACAACCCTAGTCGTTATCCATAAGCCGAGGGATCGCCCCTCACCACCGAACGACCATCGACCATCGTTGGCCGTAAGCTGAGGGATCACCCTCGCCACCGAATGAGCCTCGACCATCATCGACCATAAGTCGAAGGGGCCTCACATCTCACAACCGATCGATCCTAGTCGTCAGCCATAAGTCGAGGGATCACCCATCGCCACTGAATACACCATCACAATTTATGTAGTTATCGGGTGAATATGTCTAACTTATCAACAACCCAAATTACCATCAATTTTTAGAAATTCGAAAATTGCGTCGTTGAGGGGCCATACATACACATATGCTCAAATGAAAATGCAAAGTTTTTCTTTATTTTCATTTGAAAACAAAAAGGGTTACATGTAACCTAGCCTTAATTCTACCAACCTAGGAAGGAGGAGCGCCCTTTGGTACAAAGACGCTATGAAAAGCTTCCATCGCCTTTGTGAACCTCATCGTGAGCTCCTCCTTGTCTCTCGTAGCGGACCTATCGGACTCAACAACTATGGCCTGGAACTCAGCAGCATCCGCCGTGCAAGCCTCCACCCACCTCTCCGAGTCGAAATCTTTGGCTTGAAGCTCGATTGCTTCCCTCTTCGAAGCTTCGAGGTCCTCCTGAAGCTGGGATGTCTCCATCCTCCATTGAATCTCAGCAGACTTTCGGAGGTTGGACATGGACGAGAGGTTAGTTTTAGCTTCCACGGCTACCCACTCGGCCTCTGCCTTGGCTGCGAGTGCTCTCTCTAGATCCTCTTCCATTTTCCTCATCCAGGTAACGAACTCGGACGCCTTGCGCTCAGCAGCCTCCACACGCCGTCTTCCTTCAATTAAGTCGACGGCCTGGCGGTGCAATACAACGCCAAGGATGGACATCTGCGGAAAGCATCAGTCAGGAACGACCAAATTGCTGTCATAAGACAAAATGGCGAATAACGTACCTGATATCCGCTTCCCATGAAGAAGTTGGCCACCCTTTCGAGGTCCAGCCCTTGAAGGAACTCCAAATCCCGATGGAGAATGGAATTCTCCACCAATTGGGCAGTGTTCCCAAAATACAACAAGGCCGACTCTTCCTTCCCGATGATGAAGGGGGGCTGATGAGATTCGCCCCAGACAGGCCCAGATGAACGGGACGGGAGCTGGTTGAGCAGCATGACTCGGTTGAACTCCGTGGGGATAGGGCCGACCAAGGGAGTGGGTGGCTCAATACCACCCCATGGACATTTATCTAAAAGAGGCACCATGGGAGTCTGAGGCACCATGGGAGTCTCGATCATTCCCTGAGACTCGAGAGGGGTTGCCCCCAAGCCGTTCGCCATGGGCGAAAGTTGAGGGTTTTCCTCCTATACTCGGCTCCTTTTTTCGAATCCTTCTCTTCTTGGGGGGGATATCCCTTGTTTCTTGTTGACGGTTTCGATGGGCTCAACAACCTCAACGGTGTCAGCATCGTCCACCACCAACGGCTCCAAAACAACGATGGAGGCGATGGGGGAACAAATCAAACGATGGCCCGATTTGGAGCCTCCCTCGAGGAGGCATGAGAAGATGACCTTAATTTCTGCCAGACCTTGCCTCGCTCATATGAAGAGCTCTGACTGATGGGAAGGGGAGACTGAGCACTCGATCCCTCAGCGCTCCTCTTCTTCTTACGATGCTCTCTCCAAACCTGACCCAGTCCATAGTCCCCACTCCTGTAATCTCAGTTAGTCATATCTGCAACCAACGGACACAATTATCGTGAGTGGCTGAGATAAAGACACAGAATCGATATACATTACCCGAACTCCACAAAATGGTCTTTAGTCGATGGTCATCCAATAGATACGGAGTCAACCTCTCTCGCCTCGGTCGACCTAGAAGGAGTTTGCCGCCTCGACCTCGCCTAGTGACAACCTGGCCTTGACATCTTCCGATGTTAACATGGACTCTTCAGCGAGCTCAGGACTTGGAGAACTCCAACCGTTGAGCATCGGTCCTAGGGCTGGAAGAACGACAAACACAAAAGTGTCTTTCCAACCCAGATTAGAAAGCGGGAGATCATATATGAGCCTCATTATCGGGCAAGCTATGGTACCACACTTTTTGGGAATCGAGTATTATCCAGAAGAAATACTTGAACAGTCAAAGGGATTGTCGAACCCCACAAAGCTCATAAAGCACAATGAAACCGACTATGGGAGGATGGGCTTCGGGTGCAAGCTGACAAAAAGAAATCACCGAAGAGCATATGACTTCTATGATGAAGGGGTGAAGAGAAAAGAGAAGAACAAGAAGAAAAGCTTTAATATACACTCCAACCTCGCTCTTCCGGGAAAAACAAAATCTCTCGTCCAAATTGGGCATCCTAACCTTAAAAGGAGGACAGATGCAACCAAACCAAACCTCCACGACCAGATCAAGGGAAAACTTAGGTACTATCCAAGATCACTCTGGGAACCTTTGAGTTCGGATCGCTCTGACGAATAGAAAGATTTGGTTCAATACGAACACCCTTCCCTTTACCAGGAACTTCCTCGCATTGAGGAAGTCGAAGGGGGGCCACGAGCTTTTCGTAAGAAGGCTCCTGTATCCTAACTGGTGCAAATATACCTAAATGGATCTAAAGAGGAGTCAAAGTCAATTAAGAAAAGTACCTTAGAAAGAACACGCATGCTTAGAAGAGGCAATGAAGGAATCAAGCTCTAGAAACGACGAAGAAGGCGAAACAAGAAAATCTTTTCTCTTCCCATCCTTTTCTTTTATATGGAGGAGCTCAACCAACTAATGATCGATGAACGACACGTGTCCAAAGCCGGCATCAAGAAGCGGTGGGGATCGATTCAGAAATGAAAGGGCTTTGGCTGGAGAAATCAAATCAAACATTTCCAAAATAGTGCTCATTTAAGGAGATTACACATCATGTGGTCTCAATCAACGCAGTTTCTGAGGCACGAATGATGGGGGCCATTATTAGTGCATGGGTAAGGATCACGAAGGAGTGTCAGAATACCCGACCCATTTAGTGCCAACTACCTGAAACCCGTCATTAAGGCGGAGTAATACCTAGTCAAACGAACGGCTCACTCGACCGTTAAGCTCCTGTTGATACTTAGGGGGAAGTTGATGAAACCGAATAAATGGGCAGCCGTTATCACCAATCCCGGAGAAGATCATGCCAAAATCAATAAGGGATGGTTACTTGAACTCATAAGAGAACTGTCTATAAATACCTGAAAAGACAATGGTAAGGGGGTTCCAATTTCCAAGGTACGAGATCTAAGCCATAGACTTTATATATTTCTTACATTTCTTCCACTAAAGAGCTTGTGACGCAAGATATGAGACGAACCTCCGTGGGTCGATCTCAGCTGCTCCAAGCTCCCTCTCTTTCTTAAGTTCCCATTCTAACTTAAGCATAGGAGAATTTGTGTCCGGACCTAGATCCGAGCCCCCTGACGTTTTCTTGTGGTGTATAACATCGAGTCTTGATCTCCTGTGAGGGTCGCCCCAGAGCTTACCAGCCTCGACCTGTTGACCAACAAATTGCTCGAGGGTCGATTGAGCATCGCAAGCCAATCCTCATCCATCAACCGACCCAGGTCCTTCCAACCTAGGGTCCCACTCAACCGGCTGACGAAGCTCTGACTCAGCAGGAAGGGTCCACGTCAGCAACACAACTGTTTCAGTCATTTTTGGCCTTAACAAGGATTCAACTAGTTGATAAGATTAACTAGTTTTAATGAAGCCATTTCAAGTCGATGTCACACATTGAATAATTATTATCCTTCATGGATCATGATCCAGTCAAGTATTTTTGACTAGTCTTGTGGATCACCCAAGCTTACCTGGGGATAGTGATCCTGGCTTAGCCAAATCCCTGGTCGTGTTCTACTAGATCGTAAGGATGCAAATTGTTATTTTGTGAAACCATCAATCACATCTAGTCAATTACGTTTAAAATCTTCTTCAAGATTAGCTGTAACCCTCCTTGTTTTAGAGGTTGGCAACTATAGATTATGTGTTGTAGTTGTTGAGCACACTCAAGTTATGGCATAGTTACCTTATGGAAACTAACTTCTTATTACATGAGATGTAGTCTAGACTCAACCCTAACCGTCGTGTTGTACCCATACACTGAGCACCGGCGTAAGTTAGGCTAGACACGAAAACAAGGGTCCGACAAGACTAGTCATTGTGATTTAGATGAGCACACTCATGATCATAAGTGTCTAAGGGTAAAAACCAATAAGGGAATCATATATGATATGATTGATGAAGAGTCATCTACCAATCGTAGAGTCAAGCAATTTGTTGAGCACACTCAATGTTTGCAAGGCTCAGAGTGGTTGGATCCCTTTCCCATTAAATTTAATTAATTTAAATCGTTCAGTATTATGGCTAAAAATGATCGCCAAAATAGTGGGACGATATATGTAGATAAATGCCATTCTATCTATATTTAATATTGAACATACGCTAAAATTAGGATAGTTCTATGTTTACCGAGTGGAATCCAAATCATAATATCCTAAAAAGAATATCCGAAATGGTCAAGAAGATTGATTAAAGGAATATCAACTCAAATTCTATTTAATAGACTAAACTTTGTTCTCATTGACATTAAAGTGTTCTTCTCAACACTAGCTCAAGGACAATGACTTCCTTGAAGCCCTAGACCCAACACAATTCAATCCACAAGGTGTGGAACTTCGTGCAAACTGTTTGGCTCGAAGATGAATACATAAGCTATGCAAGACTATGTATCCCAACCGGATTTTAAGACGAGCAACTTGTTGAGCACACTCAAGGTTGTAAAGATCAAGTGTTTGGATACATGAGATGTTTGCACAGCTATTATTTGTGTTGGGACGCGTAATATCTAAATGAGATTTAGAAAAGAAGAAGGCATTCAAAAAAGTTAATTGAGAAAGAAAGTGGTATCTATCATTAGTAAAGGAAAAAAGTAGGAGGAACTAAAAATGTGACATATTTGATGTCACGGTTTCAGGATAAATCGTTATACAAAAGGAATAGATTATCCTACAAGTTGGAAAAAGGAGCAAGTGTTGTTTCTTGGACCAAAGATGACATCTAACACATTTTGGCGAATGTCGTCTCCTTGCTTCTAAAGCAATGTTTCGGTGTGAGTAATTTGTATAACGATATTGTATTAAATGTTAATGCACTGATGCGCAAGTTATAGAAAATTTATCTATGAAAAAATAGACTAGGCCATACCGAAGAGAACAGGCTTGACAAGTCACATAAAAAGAGAGTTTCTCACCTCTCGTATTATGAGTCGAACGATACGTGTAAGTCTTGTCTCAAAGGTATGATGGACAAACTCCTTTTGTAAGACAGTGGGAGAATGAGTTGGAGAACTCGTGGTCTTGTACATACGGATGTATCTGGATCCAAGTCTAAATTATCATAGATGTGACATTCTTATTTTATTACGACACATGTTCATGATGAAACACCAGTCTGATAAAATAAAGAACACAGGACATAAGTATTTGAACTTCTTCGATCAGATCGAAGAGCCGAATGCTTAGCTATGTAATTCTTACGAAATTAAAAGAAAATGAGTTTTTCTCTCAAGTCAAGTCTCTTAACACATTGGTGTGTTGGAGAGCATGAATCACACTTTGTTAAACATGGTGCGATACATGATAAGTGACTGGGAGTTGCAATCCTCCCTCTGGATTAAGTCCCAGATAATAATGCACAGGTTCTTGATAAGGTTCTGTGAGGATGTTATCAATATGATATTCCTTAAATCAATCGTTAGGAATTTACAGGATTACTCGAGCCTCGTGAAACAAAGTAGTCGAGTAAAACATCATAGTTGATGATGGCCTAGTTAACTTCCAGGATGCAATTCAGTGTAGGGACTCTGAAAATAGCTTGAAGCAATCCGTAAAAAAAAAAATCCTTGCACATAAATAAGGTATGGACCTTAGAAGATGTGCCCAAGGGAAGTGTTCCCTTTGGCTGCAAGTGAATCTTCAAGACAGAAGATTAGTGCAGATGAAAAAGAGTGGAGTACAAGTTATGCTGGTTGAGAATGGTTATCATCAGAACTCCTATAAACGTATTGTGATGAAACTTTCTCGCCAGCAACTGTATACATATCTATTTGAATCAGACTCGATGTAAATGCTCATGATGACAATGAAAACTGGAGTATTCTTGTATAGTCCGTTTTCTAAATATGATTTAGAAGAACAAACTTATATGAATCAGCTAAAGAGTTTTCAAAGTCAGTGGGAGTGAATAAAAGGCATGCGAGGCATCAAAGATCCAGAACATATGTTTTGATAAAGTGGTCAAAGAGTTTGACATTTTATCAGAAACGATTATGAACAGTGCAGATGACCAGTGACTATTTTGAAGCATTCTCGTAAGGTACATAAAGGATATTGTTTTAGGTCTCAAGTGAGGATGTTGAGCTGGATGAGATCCAGACATGTTAGATATTATGGATTCGAAGAAACCAAGAAAATGATTTGGACGTGATTCAAATCTGTGATCTAGGAGAAACATAGAGCCCTTTAAGTCTATACAGAAAACGGTTTAGCATATCCACTCACGAAGACTCTACCACATTAAGTCTAGAGAGACTTATGTGTAAAAGCATTATGAGATACCAAGATAAATGGGTCTGGATGCAAGTGGGGGAAGTTGGGAGATGGGCAGGCGCTCGAGGCAATTCATCTCTCCGTATGTGTACAAACATCTTGTTCGAAATAACATTAAGCTACTTGGTACGAATTTACGAAGTTAATAATAATGTAATATTCATTAGAACTTAGGTAAAGTCCTGAGACTTGATGCAAGGTCAAACAAGTATCAAGATGAGGATCTCTATCATGGAGAATTGTTTGACTGATAGTAGTATAAGTCTGAAATCGTTTGTGGTCGTAGATGTTTCGAGAAAAGGATATCGAAACATCGGATAGACCAATGTGTCTTTGTCATCACCATGGAGTGGTGACGATGATCTCATGGTTGTTCAACTTAGCAAGTTAGAGACGAGACACTGGTGCTCATTGGAGAATGAGTTCACTGAACGACCCAACGAAATTTATAACATGGTTAACATAACTTATCTGTCAGCGATAACTAACTTATCTGTCAGTGATAACTCTCAGTGATGATAGGCTAGTTGGTCCTTAGACTTGAGGTCTTTGTACGAAACTGTACGTGAACGGTGTCACTTAGATCTCTGACCTAGCTTCGAGGCCAGGCTTGTCGAAAGGTCTTTGGTTGTGTGACACTTGAAGGGTTCGAGGAAAGTAATGACCAAGATAGGATTTGTCTCTTCTGTTTATGGGGAGTTAGTGTTGATTGTGTTGGTTCGGTTTTTAGTGAAAAACTTTGGCCACAGTAAGTTGGAAAAAGTCCAACATTATTTAACTAAAGACCGATGGAGACTAACCAAGTGCAAGCTATTAGGGTTGACAGTTTGACCATACCCCATGCTTGATTAAGCGAAATAGTTTTGACGAAGGGACTAAAACTGTGGTATTCATCACGGACACAATCGAGGTGGTCCTGACAATATTCATGTCTATGAGTTAACCACAAAATTATGATACCGAAACAGGGATGGCACCTGCTGCTCGTGGTCACTGCTGTATGGGGTTTCGAGTCCCACCTGTAGTAGGTTCAGGTTGTAGGGTCTCACATAGAGTGAGACCTTCGTCAAGTAATAGGTAGAATTAAGGGAAATAATACATATGATGTATGGGAATTTATTAAGTCACAAAGAGTTTGCGATATTAAAGATGTGGATTTAATTGCATTTGATGCAATGGTATTTAAATATGTCGTAAAGTGTTTGCGGACATATTTTAAATAATAGATGCATAGAAATGAAGAGGATTTTTCCCCGAAAGTCGGGGAGAAAACTGTTGGAAACATAAAGTTTTCTTCCCATAAAGTTTTTGATGATACAATCATTTTGTATATATATGTGTATATTAACTCTTTAGATGCAGATTATCAAGCTCAAACTCTTCACATATGATAGTCGTCAAAGTTACGTTGCAAGAAAAAGTATCAAAATGCACGATGAAGCTCAAGCAATGAATTCGTATATCTTGAGAGAGATGATGTAATTGTACTTTTTATTCTTGCAAAACTTTAGATTGTTAAAGCCTTAATAATACTCTATCTTAGTTCTTTAGGACTCAGCCGCAAAATCCAAACTTCAGAAAATTAGCAGACCAGCACTTTCCCCTAGTCGACTAATACAGTTTTTCTTATTTTAAGAAGAAAAACAAAATAATTTTTGGTCAAAATATATTTTCCAATCATACGGATCAATTTCTGAAATTTTTTCAAATTTTGATTTCTAGTCGACTAATAAGTTTTCCTGGTCTACCAGACAGTTTTCCAAATAGTTATGACGTTAGTTATTATAACTGATTTCTATTAAAATAATTTTTCTACTTATTTTATGGCAGTTATAAACTACCTCCAACGTCCATATTGTCAGTTGCTAGCCATTTTTGGTAGTTTATGGAAGTTTATATCCGTTCTCCTTCAAAGGACACTTCAACATCCATTTTTGGTCTAGCAGACTAGTTAGTCGACTAATTTTTTGGACTAGTCGACTAATTTTTGGAAAAACGGTTCAGAATTTTTTGAAAATTTAGTCAGTTGTCCAACGTTTGAAAACTAACTTTTTGGACTATAAATAGACCCCCAGATCTCTGCCTAAAACACACAAAAATTCTCCCACTTTCTCTTTTCTTAAGGTTTCTTTCTCTATCTAGAAAGTGTGTGATTTTTAGATTTTCATTGGGGAACCTCTGCAGAAATTCTGCCCTTTTAGGAAGTCCAATTTCTAAGAGTTTCTACCGCAATTCACATTTTGAACCTTGGAGATTCCATCACCAACCTTGCGCTATAATTCTGATATTATCAAGGCTATATGTGATATTGTTTCATACTCTTTCTTTTACTTCATTTGGTGAATTTCTTGTTGAAGAGATTGTTCAAGTTTGCAACACGGGGAGTGTTGGCATCTTTGTATATTGATTATTTGCGATGAGCAAGTGTTTTAGTGGATAAATCTCTACGGGACAGAGTACTGGACGTAGGATCACAAGGATCCGAACCAGGATAAAAATATCTGTATTTGCGTTTGGAATATTCTGAATTGTGATATTTTATTTCCGCACTCTTATTGCAATTTTGTTATCAACTTTTAATTTTGCAATATCGTCGTGATTTACACTATTCACCCCCTAGTGTATTTGGTGTGCTAGGAGCTCCAACATTTGGTATCAGAGCTACATGGTTAAGATGGCCTACACCTATCCGACGACACTTCAACATCTTCATCACAATTTCTAGAAGGGCGCTCTACTACAAGGCCTCCACTATTCAATGGTTCCAACTACTCCTATTGGAAGATAAGGATGACGATCTATCTTCAAAGCATCGACTACGAACCTTGGAACATATTGGAAACTAAATACGAGAAGCCTACAACTCCATATGTCCAATGGACCGCTACTGACAAATCCGCTGCAATCCACAGCTCAAAAGTAATGAATGCACTATTCTGCGCTATGGACAAGAATGAGTTCAACCGTGTCTCCTAGGCCAAAACAGCATATGACATCTGGCATACACTCCAGGTAACATATGAAGGAATCAGTAAAGTTAAGGAAACTAAAATCTCTGTTCTTGTTTACAAGTTTGAGTTACTCAGAATGAAGGAAAATGAACCAATTAGAGAAATGATCCCTCATTTCACCGACATTGTCAACTCCTTAATTGCTGTTGGCAAAACCTATTCTCAAACGGAACAAGTAAGGAAGATTCTTCATGCCTTAACGTCAGAATGGGAGAAGAAGACTACGGCCATAGAAGAAGCCAATGACTTGTCAACTCTCACCATTGAAAGCTTGGTTGGTAACCTGATGGTCTACGAAGTTCAACTTCAAGATCGCAAAGAACAAGCAGATACAAAGAAGAAAACTCTTGCCTTCGCCGCTTCATCAGACACCGATGATTCAGACATGGATGATGAAGACATGGAGCTAATAACTAGAAACTTAAAGAAGTTTCAACGAAGATGTAAGTTTAAAAGTTTTAAGCCTAAAACTACTGATGATTCTTTGTGTTTTCAATGTAACATGCCTGGACATATGAAAAAGGATTGTCCACTTCTTAAGCCTAAGAAAAAACGTCATTCAATAACTTCAGAAAGGATAAGAAGTTCAAAAAGAAAAAGAACGCACTAGCAGCAACATAGGACTCTTCATCTTCAATGAAGGAGAAGAAGTCAACGGCCAATCTAATGAAGAAAATGCACATATGTGTTTTATGGCATGAAGTGATAATGAGGTAAGTAGTTTAGATAATGAAGAACGACTTGATGCTTTTAATGAATTATATACGAGATTCAAGAAATTGAATTCTCAACATAAGGCATTGGTTCTTTCTCATCAATAACTTACCTCTTCTTCCTCTTCATTAGATAGTCTAAAAATTGAGAAGGAAACATTATCTTCTCAAAATGTTAAACTACTTCATGAAAATGGATTCTCAAATCTGAGAATCATAACATGATTTCACGCATTTCCATTTTAGATAAAGACATTTCTTCTCTAAAGTTGAAATATGATGATATGTCTTCTAACATTAGTAAGTTTAATAAAGGAAAGAATAATCTTGATGATTTACTTAGAGTACAACATCCTGCTAATCATAGACAAGGTTTGGGGTATAAGAATCCTCCCAAATCCAATATTCTTCGTAATGTTATTTTAGAAAAGAAAAAGCATGTATTTGTTAATACTAAGAAAATTGATCCTTCTAATAGTTTGAAAAATTGATACTATTCATATTCCAAAGAAGACAAATTTTCTTACATCCTCTAAGAAAAAAATTATGCATAATATTTGGGTTCCCAAAGATATTTGTTTATATAACAAGGATATATATGTTTCTAACTTTATGAAAAATGTTATTCTTTCTCCAACTTAGTTAAAAAAACCAAATTCCACATGGGTTTGGTTTCCTAAGGACTAATCCTAAGGACCCGTATAAAAAGGGTACCAATATTTATTTTTTATCTTTCAGGTACCCATAAAAGAAAGATAGATTCTACTTTATTTTACCAAACATGTAGATTCTGATATTATCATTATATAGATATTATGTTTTCTGTTTGTGTATGTGCTAGGTATCAGTCTGATCCTTAGTTATCACATTTGACTGCTGTCAAAAGGATAATAAGGTATATCAAACACACGTCTGATTTTGGTTTATATTATCCAAAATCAAATTCATTTGATCTAGTTTCATATAGTGATGCAGATTTTGCTGGTTGCAAAACTGATTGTAAAAGTACAAGTGGAACTTGTCACTTTTAGGATATGCATTAGTATCTTGGTTTAGTTAGAAACAAAATTCTGTTTCTTTATCTACTACCGAAATGGAATACATCGCCACTGGTTTGGCATGTGCACAGATTTTATGGATGAAACAAACGATACTAGATTATTGCATTTAATGTAACACATGTCCAATCATGTGTAACAACACTAGTGCTATAAATTTATCCAAAAATCCGGCACATCATGCACGTACTAAGCACATATATATACGACACCATTTCTTGGATGATCATGTCCAAAAAGGTGATATTACTCTTAAGTATATAGATACTAAGAATCAAATTGCCGATATACTTACTAAGCATATTAAAGAAGAGACTTTTCTAAAACTTAGAAGAGAACTTGGTATATTTAGTGAATCGGAATTTTGATTATAGATTATAGTTATATATTATGTTAATATTAATATAGAATTTTTCTAGAATTTTCAGAATTATTTTATATTTTTATTAATCGATTAGCAGATAGTTCTGGTCGACTAACCCACTGGATATTTCTATATCTCAGCTATATATATATATATATATATAATCATATTAATATATTTTCTAATCTGATCGGTCAAATGTTTCAAAGTCCACTAAAAACAAAAACGAACCACTCTTTTATTTTCCCTCCAAAACTTGGACCAAAGTAGAAGGATCCTTGGAAAGGGTCATGGACTAAGTCCAATCCAAAGGACACATACTCCCTAGGCACACTAAAAGGACGTGTACTTGTGTCCTTCTTGTTGACCGGGTTAATAAAATATCCTCACTATTTTGCATCTTCTCTTTACAATATTTCCTGCGCATCGATTAGTTGACTAGACGTTTCGACTAGTCGACCAGAAATTTACAGTTTTCAGAAAAACTGCGATTTTGACCGTTTTCTTCCACCATTTTCTACACCAATCGGTTCTTCAACGTTTAGAACAGTTAAAGGAAGTTTCCATTGTTTTTTCTTTCAGTTTTTGATGATTCAAAATTTCGAATTTCCCTCCTCAAATTCTTATTTAAACACCATGGATATTTATTTCTTCATGAGAAGACACATATCTCAATATTTTGAAAACTCTCCCATTCACAGAGAAAGAGACCACAAATTCCCCATAGGTATTCTTCATTCTTCTCTAATGATTCCCTTTTCGAATCCTTGCTCATCTCATCGATTCACTCTGGCTGAAGAAGCCCGTGCAAAATATGTCGCTATGGAATTCACTCCATTCTTTCTCGAACAATCAATCGATATTAGTAATCCGAAAATTCATAAATTCAATCTCCATTATCTTTTACATATCGTTTCTCTCTTCCACCTTTGGTGTGAAGACATTCCATATTATCATCTCCTTGTGAAACAATTTTACTCTAATATGGTTGTTTATCAAGATGACGGAAACATCTATTTCAACACCAAAGTTCAAGGTGTAGAAATGCATCTCACCTTTGGAACTCTTGCCGAATGTCTTGGCTTCCCTCGATCCAATGATCAAAATCTTGGATTTCCCATGGATCATCAATCCACACTTGATTTACTTAGTCCCAATTTTCGTTCTTTCGGTATGATCGCTATGAACTTACATCCAACTCCTCGCCTTATCCTCAAGATCATAACTAACAACCTTCTTCCAAAGGTTGGTTCTTTCAATTACATTGATGAAACTCGCCTCCGTATTCTCTATGCTATCTTGCGTGGCATAAAAGTTGATTGGTCCGTCTCTCTCATGTTAGCCATAGTAAAACCCCTGTCAAAGCACATCATCCTACCTTGCACGATCACTCGTATTCTTCAACATTTTAAAGTTCCTCTTGATGATGAAGTGGCCTTTTACAATTCACTTTGCTTTGATCACTCCATCTTGAGTCGCATGGACCTTCTATCAACTCCACATATTAAAGAAGCGCAACTGATCGATTCACACCCGTGTCGTTGCAAGGTTTTCATGTCCCCATATGTTCGCCCTCACTCATCTTGGTTCTCCCTCCAAGAAAAAATTGACCATCTTCAAGATGATATGAATATCGGTTTTGTGGGAGTCCAAGAACATTTGAGTTGTTTTGTGACTAGTATTACACAAGTTAGGAATGACATGCATGCAAACTTTAACAGCATACATGTGACTCAAGCCCAGAGTTTGAGTCTCCTTGCACAGTTGGCACCATATTTTCCATCAACCTCTCACCAACCACCTAGGCCCCCTTCACCGTTTTGAGCGATTTTACGAAAATTTCGCTTATTAGTCGACTAGGACTATCAGTTAGTCGACTGATGCATGTTTATGTCCGGTTGTTGTTTTCAGTTGTATGGTTTTGTGTTTGTCATTCAGGTGTTGTGATGTTTGTTGTTGTGTAATCCAGTCAGTCCGTACTATGTTCGTCTGGTCTAAGTTGCTTTTAGTTGTTGTATATTGCCTATCGCGTACTTGCTATTCCATGTAAGACATTATCTATGTACGTCTTTTATTTTGTTAAAGAAGTTCAGTTTGCTTTAATTAATTCTCTTCACTGTTTTCAGAATTCTACACAGATTAGTCGACCAGAACATTTCATTAGTCGACTAATTCACTAAATTTACTAAAATTGCTGAAATTCATCCCATTTTTGATAATTTCAAAGGGGAAGAAAAAAATGAAATGAAATATATTTCATATAAACATGTTTAAATATGCACACATATACATGTTTTTCATTACAAAGACATTTTTCTATAATTTCCAAAGTTTTCTATAATTCCCAAAGGTCTAAAGCTCTCTTTATACACATTCATTTTACATATGATATATGCATTTGCAAATTGATAATACATTGTTACATAATCATTCACTTTGGCAAATTGATTATTTACTCTATCAAGCATATATTCAGGAGGAGCATTATAGTTAAAAATATTTTTTTACATATATCACATATATTTCATATTATCTTAAGATATATTGTAATCATAAAAAAGGGGGAGAATGTTGGAAACATAAAGTTTTCTTCCCATAAAGTTATTGATGATACAATTTTGTATATGTGTGTGTGTGTGTGTGTATTAACTCTTTGGATGCAGATTATCAATCTCAAACTCTTCACATATGACAGTCGTCAAAGTTACATTGCAAGAAAAATCATCAAAATGCACGATGAAGCTCAAGCAATGAATTCTTATATCTTGAGAGAGATGATGCAATTGTACTTTTTATTCTTGCAAAACTTTAAATTGTTAAAGCCTTGATAATACTCTATCTTAGTTCTATAGGACTCAGCCGCAAAATCCAAACTTAAGAAAATTAGCAAACCAGCACTTTTCCCTAGTCGACTAATACAGTTTTTCTTATTTTATGAAGAAAAACAAAATAATTTTTGGTCAAAATATATTTTCCAATCATACGGGTCAATTTCTGAAAATTTCTCAAATTTTGATTTCTAATCGACTAATAAGTTTTCTTGGTCTACCAGACAGTTTTTCAAATAGTTATAACGTTAGTTATTATAACTGATTCCTATTAAAATAATTTTTCTAATTATTTTATAGCAGTTATAAACCACCTCTAACGTCCATATTGTCAGTTCCTAGCCGTTTTGGCAGTTTATGGAAGTTTATATCCGTTCTCCTTCAAAGGACACTTCAACATCCACTTTTGGTCTGGCAGACTAGTTAGTCGACTAATTTTTTGGACTAGTCGACTAATTTTTGGTAAAATGGTTCAGAATTTTTTGAAAATTTAGGCAGTTGTCCAACGTTCGAAAACTAACTTTTTTGGACTATAAATAGACCCCCAGACCTCTGCCTAAAACACACGAAAATTCTCTCACTTTCTCTTTTCTTAAGGTTTCTTTGTCTATCTAGAAAGTGTGTGATTTTCAGATTTTTATAGGGGAACCTCTGCAGAAATTATGCCCCTTTAGGAAGTCCAATTTCCAAGAGTGTTCTACCACAATTCACATCTTGAACCTTGGAGATTCCATCACCAACCTTGCGCTATAATTCTGATATTATCAAGGCTATAGGTGATAATTTTTCATACTCTTTCTTTTACTTTATTTGGTGAATCTCTTGTTAAAGAGATTGTACAAGTTTGCAACATTGGGAGTGTTGGCATCTTTGTATGTTGATTACTTGCGGGGAGCAAGTGTCTTAGTGGATAAATATCTAAGGGGTAGAGTACTGGACGTAGGATCACAAGGATCCGAACCAGGATAAAAATCTCTGTGTTTGCATTTGGAATATTTTGGATTATTATATTTTATTTCCGCACTATTATTGCAATTTTTTATTTAATTTTAATTTTGCAATATCGTCGTGATTTACACAATTCATACCCCTCTAGTGTATTTGGTGTGCGAGGAGATCCAACAAAATCCACGCTCAAATGGGAGTCCAAACGAATCCAGAAAACCTATTTAAAAGGAGTTTTCATTAGTTGATTTATTTCTGTACGTACGTATTTCGTACATATTTCCATTAGTTGATTTATTTGAATAGTTGTCTTTTAATTATTATTATTATTTTTTCAAAGCTTGAACTCGTGATCGGATTCCTTAATCGTGATCCTCGCGACTTCATGATCACATTGGTGTCCTCTTATTAACTTCTGGTTGGGGCGAAATCGTAATAATTTGATTATCTTACCTACATAGATTTCCCTAATCTAATCCAAATCCTAATAAGTTTTAATATCTCAATCAAATCTAAACCAGTAATCTAAAGATCTTACTGTTGATTTCTTAATCAAATCGTAACCAAACCGATCTTCCTGATATCTTAACCAAATCGATTATTTCTAATCAAAATCTTAACCCAATAATCTAACGAATCCTAACAACTAATTTTATCATATCTCCAAATCTTAACTCTAAATATCTTATCCAAATGAGTCTCCTAATCAAATCTTAACTATATTGATCTTGCTAAATCTGATCTTATCTTAATGAATCCTAATGAATCTAATTTAAATTCAATAAATCAAATATTTTAACTGAATTGAACTCACTAATTAGACTAATATATCTAAATATCTTAATTACACTAATTTTTTTTAAAAAAATCAAGTCTTCCTCATATGTCTTACATATATTAATATATCTTAATAAGATATCCTAACAAAAAGAAAATTCTGACTAATTATATCCCACCAAATCTTATATCAAGAAATTTATAATGAATATTAATCAAATCCTAAATATTAACAAACAACCCCCATGCGAGCATCCCTCCCCCGATCCACGCGCACATACTGATCTCAAATCTTTACAGCCTAACCCACGATTCGTACGCAAAATCTTAATGTCACGCACAAACTCCGCATGGAAATCCCAGCAACAATGCAACCATGTGCTTTCCCCTTCTCCTTCCCTTCAAAAAGCCCATGCAAACGGCCACCACTCTTCCCTTCGACAGTAGCAACCACCGCCTCCTCTTCAAACCTAAGCTCCTCAGCCTCCAAGCAACGCAACCCCACCTCAAACTCCTTTCACCGGTGCCACCACCTTCTCAGGCGAGCCCAGGCCTTCGCCACCGTCCTCCCACAAATTTGACAACACCCCCACTTCACCCACATGTCCTCACTCCATCTCCCCTTCAAAATAAGCGACATCGTCCAGCTCCTCTCCTCCTAGCCTTTCTCCCCTCACAGTGACAAACCCTCCGCCGGACAACCACAACCCCAAACTCAAGCGCCACCCTCTTCTCCAAGCCTCCGCCACCACCGTTTCCTTCCCTCCACCACCTCCCCAGTCTTCCAGCAAGGCCACTCCACCACCCCTCCGCTCGTCGCCGCCACAGCACCCCAACCTCACGACCACCATCGTCCTTCTCGCGTCTCGCGGCCTTCGTCCACAACCTAGCCCCAGCAACTCAACACCATCGCCTCTCAACACGTCGATCTCCTTCGACCTCACAACCTCCCACTTCATCCGCTGCAGTCGCCACCATCCCACCCTCCTCCTCCGACTTCCTCGAAGCCCATGTCTCTCCTCCCTCCTCGGCCTGCAAGTCCATCATCTCCTTCCTCCACCCTACAACCCTGACTTCAATCACTTCAACTCCCCCACCTCTTCTCCCCCTCGACGACGCTGACATCGACCCGCTTAACTTTACAGCGACCTCCCTCACGTCGGTAGTCCCACCGCCGCCAGCATCTGCCATCGGTGTCGACCCTGCCGACACAGACGTCGGACCACCGCCATCGATCCTTTGCCACCATCACCGCTGTAGACCCCCAACGCGCGTATGATGGGTTGTTTCGTCCTCATCCTCGACAGTGCCTAGAGTGAATCCCGTCCTTGGTCCCCCTACCACGTTAGCATCCTCGAGTACCCTTCCCCGGCTACCTGCTACCAAAGGTGAAGCACCCTGGATCGCTGTTACAGGCCGGCGATGCCCATCTCATACCGCCCGTACCTCCGATGCTGGCAGCCGGAGTCGACGTGGGGGTGGCTGGGTCCGCTCCTTCGTGGGGGGGATAGGGTGGCACATCACCCCTCGTCCCTGGGAGGAGGCATCCCCCCTCAGCTAGCACTAGTTCAAATGCACGCCTGGTGCTCGATGAATTGCCTTAGAGAACTGTTGCTTCTATCCCCCGTTCATCTTACGTTTCGTCCACGTCTTTCAGCTATATTTGTCCCCCCCCGTGTCGTTCCTAATTGTGGGCTGGCGTTTTCGCCTCCTATAGCGGTGGGCGGAGGGGTGGCTGCGGACATATTTCCCGCTGATATCACTTAGGCCGCGGGTCGCTGGGCGCACACGCTACTTGGCTACTTTGTGGGTCAGCGACCCTACTATGGCCAGCGCAAGGCCTGGGTTGGGCGAGCATGGAAAACGAAGGGGAGGTCCTTGTTCACTCGCTGGAAAATGGGTTTTTCTTCTTCAAATTCGATAACGATGTTGACTGCGGTGACGTCCTCAATGGCGGACCCTGGCTCCTGGATGGTCGCCTTCTCGTCCTTCGGTGTTGGGCCCCAGACATCGGCCTTGACAGAGACTTACTTTCCTCCGTGCCTACTTGGATTCGATTCCCGCAACTCCCTATCCAGTTTTGGTCTCTCGTCATTCTTGGTAAATTAGAGAGCATCCTGGGCCGACCGCTATTCTCTGATGCCGCCACTGCCAACGCGTCCCAGCTCTCCTTCGCGAGATGCTTTGTTGAGATAGACTCCGTGTCTTCTATCCCGACCTCCATTTTAGCTCGGCTTGCGGATGGGTCCATCATCCCGGTTGCCGTGGAGTATGAGAAAATCCCGCCACTATGCACGCATTACCGCTACTTTGGACATGATATTACCCAATGTGAGCCGCCTTCCTGAAGTGCCGAGACACCTCAGATGGATGCTTCCACCCGCCCACCAGACATTGTTGTTACACTCCCCTCCAGTCAATGCAACGTGGTCCCCCCTCCTCCCAGCTCTGCCAGTTTAGCCACTTCTCAGTCTTTGGTGAGGCAGGCCCCTCCGATCACGAACCCTGATGTGCTGCCAGACCTGCAAGAAAACCGGTTGCAGCCAAACAATGCCCAGATACAGATGTATCCTTCCTAGCTCGGGGCTCACTCCCATTCTGTGTCTTGCCCGCCAGAGTCACTTGCCCAGTTGAAGCCTGCAGATGCCACGCCAGAGTCACTTGCCCACTTGAAGCCTGCAGATGCTCTGCCAGTGTCACTTGGCCAGTTGAAGCCTGCAAAGGCTAAGCCCGCCGCTGTGCTTTGCCCGTCAGGCCTCCTTCCCAGTTCTGCCCGCCAGGGGCTCTTGTCCGACAGGAGATTTCACCCAGGCCTGATGTCCCCCCTCCGTGCCCAGTCTTGTAGACCCTTGGCCGACAGGAGATTTCACCCAGTCCTGATGTCCCCCCTCCGTGCCCTGTCTTATAGACCCTTCTCCTAGCGCCTGTAAACGTAGGAAGTCCACCTTCCTCCGCCATGGCCGTCGGGGCAACGGCCAGTGAGGGCTTCTCCTTTGTTATGGCAGCTCCCTCCCGTGGGGAGGGGTATTCTTCTGCTGCGGGGTTGGGGGGGTCCAGGACCCCCCGTTCCTAGATGTTGGTGGGCACATTAATGAATCCATTGGTATGTGCGTTTCTTCAGAGCCGTGGGTGTTCTGGCCGCTGGGGACTTTGACAGTCAGTTCCCTATCCTTAGCCCATCCCGACCTCCTCGTCCTAGCCCCACATCCCTCCCCCCAAACCTATGCCCTCAACCCGCCACTATCCCTAACCCGGCCTACGCCCCACCCTCCACTAAATCCACGTCCATACCCCCCAAACCAAATAAAAGAGGGCCGCCCCCCCCCCTTCGTGTGCAGACACGGAGCCAACACCCCATCCCTTGATTATGTACATCCTTTCCTGGAACGTGAGGGGGCTTAATGCCTGTGCTCGTCGAAGGGACGTTCGGCATCACATTGGAAAATATAAGGCTTCGTTGGTGGTTTATTGGAGAAGAAGGTTCGTGATCCCCAGGGTGATATTGTGTCTTCGTGCCTACCCAAGGGATGGGTGACTTTTCATAATTATGAGCATGCACCTAAAGGGCGTATTTGGGTGATGGAAGATCTGATGGTCTGGGGGTGCAAGGTCATTCCTGTGTCCGCACAACATGTCACCCTTGATTGTGTTAACAATGGGGGGGTTCTCTGTCATCATATCCTTCGTGTACGCTTCCAACTTGGCCTCTGATAGACTTCGTCTTTGGGACTCGCTCCGCTCTGATCGTTGTCTTGTTGGTGGTAAGGCTTGGGCGGTCTTGGGTGATTTCAAGGTCACCAGATTTATTGGTGAAAAGGTTGGGGGGAGAAGCCTCACCCCGGACATGTTGGCTGACTTCAACCTTTGCATTGAGGACTGCGGTTTGGATGACATTTGTTGTATTGGTGACCATCTTAGCTGGAGTAACTGTGCCACTGACGGCTCTCGTATATCCTGTAGGCTTGATCAGGCCCTCGTGAATCTCGAATGGATCGAGGTCCTTCCTGATGCCTATGCTTCCTACCTCCCTCCGGCTACTAGTGACCACTCTCCTCTCCTTATTCAGGTAATCCCTCCTCCCAATTCGGGCCCCAAGCCCGTTAGATTCTTTGGTCACTATTTCCAGGTGCCAGGATTCTACGCTCTTCTATTATCAGTATGGCGAGGACATTATTCTGGCTCCCATATGTTCAGACTCGTCTCCAAGCTCAAGGCTCTAAAGGCGGCCATCTGGGCTTGGCCCCTGGCCCGAAGACCCTTTCCCCCATCCGATTCCATCAGGAGCGATATTTCTTCTATTCGTAAGGCAGTCGACTTCCACTCTTCCCCGTCTCTCTTGTGCCAGGAGTGTACCCTCAGACACCTACTTTCTTCTAGCATGGCATGCGAGGAGAGCCAGGCTAGACAGAAGAGCAGTCAGTCTTGGCTCTCCCAGGGGGACAGGAACACCATGTTCTTCTATGCTGCTGCCAAGGACCGTGCAGCTGGTAACAGTCTTCTGCACCTGATTGGTTCTGGGGGACCCCGTTGCCTTGCTCGACTCCCTCCGTGCTGATGCGGTTGATTACTTCACCTCTCTCTTCCACCAGGATTCGTATTCCTCCGCTTTTCCCGAGATTGTCCCCAAGCATATTCTTTCACCAGGTGCTTATGATTGGATTGGAGGCCCTGTTGGGGACCATGAAATTAATGAGGCGCTCTTTTCCTTGGATAAGGACAAATCCCCCGGTCCAGATGATTTTCCTCCCCTCTTCTTCCAAGAGATGTGGGGTATTGTCAGTAAGGATGTCCTCCAGGCGGTGCGCTCCTTCTTCTCGTCGGGTAGTATTCTGAAGCAGATTAACCATACTTTCCTCACTCTGATCCCCAAGACCCCCTCGGCTTCCTCCCTGGGGGACTACCGGTCCATATCCTGCTGCAATGTCATTTACAAGATCATCTCTAAGGTTCTTAATAGGAGGATGGCGGCGGTCATCCCTGGTCTCATTTCTTGGAACTAGGCGGCTTTCATCAAAGGGCGCCTGATCTATGATTCCTCTCTTCTCGCCCATGAGCTTATCAGGGACTACTCTGCTTCTTTGGGTTCTAGGGCATGTATACAGCTGGATCTGCGCAAGGCCTTTGATAGTGTCAACCGTGGGTTTCTCTACTACTTCATGGGGCGCCTTGGATTCCCCCCCACCTTCATTCACTGGGTCAGGGCTTGTGTGGACTCTCCCACTTTTTCTGTTCTCGTCAATGGCTCTCCAGTCGGCCTCTTTGGGAGCAACAGAGGGATTCTGCAGGGTGATCCAGTGTCCCCCTTCCTCTTTGTGATTGTTATGGAGGCATTCACTATACTACTGGACACTGCCACTTCTTCCGGTGTCATTCGTCCCCCCAAGAGGGGGATGCAGGGGATCCCTTCGCATCTGCTTTTTACTGACGACATGCTTGTCTTTTGTAAGGCGGAGGAGTCCTCCGTTGTGGGCCTTGGCCACCTTCTGGCATCTTTCCATCTTATTTCGGGGCTCGAGGTGAATAAAGGTAAGAGCAAGTTGTTGCTCAGTAAGGGGTGCAACATTGGTACTGAGCTGTCTCTCCTTCTCGGCGTCCCCCTCGAGGTTCCTCCTGTCAGATCTCTGGGGCTTCCCCTTTCTGCCACTTATCCTTCTGCCAGGCTATTCTCGGGGCTTGTTGACAAGTGCAAGGCCAAGGTCTCTTGCTGGTCCTCCAGGCTCCTCTCCACGGCAGGGCGCATTGAGTTGGTGTGCACGGTCATCCATGGGTTTACGTCATATTGACTGCAGTCTTACCGCATCCCTGTTTCCGTCCTCGCTGGGATTGACCGTCTTTGCCGGGACTTCATCTGGGGGTCGAAGCTCCATCTTTGGAGGTGGGAGGATATGTGCCTTTCGAGGTCGGAGGGGGGATTGGAGGCTTCTGCACTCTCCATCTCCTTGGGCCTCTTACATGAGCACTGTTTATCTGAAGAGTACCCCCCTCTTCCAGTGTGTGCCCTCGGCGTTGGACTCGGGTACTTAGAAGCATATGCTTCGGTGTCGGGATTTGGCGTCTACTAGCTATCGTCGGATTATTGGTAATGGCCATTCCACTTCCTTCTGGTATGATCCTTGGCTTCCCTATGGACCTTTGGCTGACTTGCACTCCCCTCCTGGGCCCCTCAGATATCGTCGGGTTACCGACTTTTGGGATGGTGTTGCCTGATATCTCCCTGCTGAGCTTGCTCACATTGCTCCCTTGATGGCTTCAGTTTCTGTGTCGGATGGCCCTGACGCCTGGGAGTGGACCGTCGTGGGGGGTTGCTCCCTCCGATCCGCTTGGTCCTCTATGCGTCGTCGCTCCCCTATCGACCAGCTTGCCCCTGTGGTCTGGTTTGTTGGGCACATGCCCAAGTTCTCCCTCACACTCTTGCAGGCCCTCTCCGATCGCCTGCCCACCACCCAGCAGCTGGCCAGGCGTGGCATTCGGGACACAGTCTACTTGTGCTCTCTGCGGTCTCTTCCCCGAGTCGTCTCGCCATATCTTCTTCCGCTGTGAGTACATCGCTTTTGTTTGGGGCGCCTGCCGCCTTCGTCTTGGCCTCCCTCCTGGCTCCAAGTCCATCATCGTTGAAGCTCACACGCTGAGATGGCGATTTGGTGTCAGGGGGAAGCTCGCCCCCCGGGGAAGGCTCTCCTTGATGGTCTTCTCTGCGACTGTCTGGCACATCTGGAGAGAACGGAACAACCGCATCTTCAGATCCCTCAGGTCCCCTACGACAGCCCTTCTGGCTAGGATCTCTTTGGATAACTCGGATGGCCTTGTTGGTTGCATCCCTGATGATTTAGACCCTGTGGATTTTACCCTTTTTGAGAGTTGGGGTATCTTGTAGGCTGTCTTTTTGTGCGCCCCCCAGCATAGGTTTTCCCCTTTTTGTTTCTCGGCTTTCGCCTGGTAGGTCTTGTGTGAGGTGACTGCTTCCCAGCCTCTCCCTCGCCTGGCTTACTTGTTGGCTCTGCCTTGATGTAGACCTTGTTCATATCAATACATACACACTTACTTTTCATATACACACACACACACACACACATACACACACACTAGTCATAACCCGTGCCCGCGGGCACGGTTCATTTAAGATTTTCCTCTGCGAAATCTTTGTTCTCCAAAAAATTATTTCCACGGCCAAAATTAAAAAGAACAACAAAATAGCGTAAAAATATTTAGCGAAACGGGTGCCTTTGGCTTGGAACAACAAATTCGGCGCGGAACAACAAATTTGGCGTAGAACTACAAAGTCGGCGCGGGCGCCTTCGGCAAATTCGGCGTAGAGCAACAAATTTGGTGCGGGCGCCTTCGGCGCGGAACAAAAAATTCTGTGTAGAACAACAAATTCGACACGGACGCCTTCGGCACAGAACAACAAATTAGCGTAAAAATTTACGCGGGGCGCCTTCGGCGCGGAACAAAAAATTCGTCGTAAAAAATTTAACGGGCGCCTTCGGTGACCATAGGTCACTGGGCATTCAAAGTATTCCCCCGAGAATTTTTAACCCATTAAAAATCTTTCCTTCCCCCCACCCACCCAAAAAAAATTTTACAGCATTGAATTCAAGCAAAAATTTAGTTCTCCGAGAGAATTTTATTCACCCAAAAAATTTTAGTTTCCCTTAAAATTTAGTTCATTCCGGATTTAGTTCCCTCAAAAATTTAAAATTTTAGTTCTCTCGAAATTTAGTTCTTTCTAGATTTAGTTTGCACCTGAATTTTAAATTAAATTTAGTTTGCCCAGCAAAATTTAGTTCCCCCAAATAATTTACTTTTCATCAAAATTTAGTTCGCATCAGATTTAGTTCCTCGCAAAATTTTAGGGATTTCCCACTAAAATTTTCACAAACTCGCATCTTAACCATTAATTCCTTAGGATTAAATTTTAACCGTCATTTCTACCCATCGTTTGGTCTAAAGCATCAAACCCATTCAAAAACATCCCTCGTTTGTATAATAAATGACATCATAAAATTTGCATCTATCATTGTCTTGTCTGTATATAGAAGTTCTGAAGTGTGGTAAAAAGGGCACTTCCATTGTTTTGCTTGCTTGTATGTTTGCCTTCAAACGTTTATAACTCTGCCAATGCCAGCTCTCAATTATCCCATTAAAATTCTTAAAAAATTTCATATTCAAAAATTGGAAAGTGGGATAATCGCCTTTGTTCACTAATATTAAAATTTTGCATTGTTTGGCATATCAGCATTTTAATGGTAAAAGCTTGAATTTGCATTTGTAAACTCTCTAAAGTCTTTGCCCCAACCAAGATGGGTGGTCGGAAAACATTCCAAGACATTTGAACCAAACAAACATCTGACAGAAAATGTTTGAAGGTTTTTGCAGTAACGTTCCAAAGAGTTCTTAATGGTTCATAATGGTTGCCAAAAGTTCTGAGTTAAAAGAAAGCTACTTTAGCAATCATGATTATTTTTTTCTTTTTGAACATTAATAACGTTAGAGAATTTTAAATATATAGTGGATTTACATGACATACATAGTGGATTTCCATGACATACATCTGTCCAGTGTCCAGTAAGAGTGCAACTTGTTTCATAATAAGACACAAAATGCATGCTATTGTATTACCCAATATTTCTTACTCATTTGGCAAACTTTATATTTCTGGACCTATGTCAACATGATTATAAGAACTTTAAACATTAAGTAACGATCAACCAAGTGCTAAAACTGCCAAGATAAGCATATAAACACATAACTAATCATTTCTGTTAATAACAACACACCTGTATATTCATGAGAGTCACTACAAAAATGAAACTTGATAGGTTTCAAGCACAATAAATGGACCATATTCTGAAGACCTATCAAATATACTTCATTACAAAAATAAAATTGACAGTCATCCCAAGTCCCCAGTTTTATGATAATTGCAATCTCTTTTTCAAGAACAATTTGCTGCTCCATATACCTCTCCAAATAAAATTAACTAAACTGCTTTTTTCATTAATCAAAACAGCTAATGAGATCTTTGCCTTAATGCTCCAAATCCAATTAGCATTGGTGAGAGTACAATACTAAAATCACCAGCAATCCCTGTAGCTACAGCTCATATCCTAAAACCTATGTTACATGTTAACATTACTCATCACAACCTCTCTCTCTACCACCCTGCTCCCATACTTCAAGAACAAATGGCAACACCCACATATCCTCTAATTTTTCAGCACCATCAAAATGTCAGAAATTCTACTCCGACGATCTCCCTCTCTAAAGTTAAACGCCATGACCGTCATATCGTACTTCGTCAAAATGTCAGAAACTTTGATCCGGTTATCTCTCTCTAAAGTTAAACGCCATGAATGAGGCGTCTGGCAAGTAATTCTGTATTTGAGCGAAACTGCCGCCTATGTAATCCTTATAGTCATCTTCTTTCAATCAGTTTCTTGAGAAGAAATAGTCAAACACTGTAAATAAGCAAATAAGCAAATAAGCAAAAACCATGAATTTCATGGAAAATAAAATAAATATTTCAACTTTCAAATCAAAATACGACAGAAGATCAATTATCAATTGTGCTAATATTCATTCATTCTCTTCATCGAGATGAAGTTGGAGCATGACCTCTTTAGAATACATCTAGATTAAATTTCTACCAGTTTTGAACATTGCTGTTGACTCCAAACCCTACATCAACATTACAAACGCGTCGAAAAAGAAAAAAGAAACAGAACTGTAAATAATGGGAGAAAAAGGAGTAGAAATTTTTTTAGATATAGATTTATTTGAGACATAAAGAAAAAGATTAGCCAGCTCGATTAGATGTAATTTAAGAATCATACAAAATATAAGAAAGAACAGAAAGCATAATAATAGAATGTATATAAAACTATGAGCACGTGAATAGGAAGCTCATAATGTTGCATGCATCTATTGTCCACCATACTTACGAAATAAATTGACAAAGAGACCATTTAGAAGAAAAAAATTTGGCCATAGATGTGCAGTTTCATTATTTTTTGAGATGGATTTCTCTATGAAGTTTACAGAATTACCTACGGCTTCCAATTTACATCCGGATATTCTGTTGTTAATAGACAAAAACAATCATCTTACATAACGTTTCCTCATTATTTTGAAGTACCAACCCTAATGACATCAAATTTTCTGACAGGAAACCTAAAACTCATCTTCTTTATAATCATTTAAGTGTGTAAGTTGATATTTTTCAATTAGACCATAGAAAAAAATTAATTGCTGGTTCTATGAGTATTGCAAGGGTTTTTTCATTAACCATCAAGTTGCAATTAGTATGTGTCATCATGGATTTGAGAGATACAGAACATGCCTAAATACACGTTGATATACATTTAATGCAGCTGCAAATTAATTAGTAGTTTATATTTTCCAATTGTTTCCTGGACCTGACTTGGACACCAAGTGTAACATCCCCAGGATACCCGATAAGTACTAATCCGTATCTAGTATTCCTGAAGAGGCGGATGTTACGAATGAAAATGCAAAACACAAAACAAAGCAGGTCCACTGCGCATTGCTGGGATAATACCTGTAGCATTCCAGATAACAAACACAGAAACACAAAAGAGACAACAGCTCAAACATGGAAATATATACATATATTCAAACAGTTCATATACAACATCATTATACAGTCTCATATACAACATAAAAACCCACATCTCACCTAAGTACAAAAACTCACACCCAAATCTCTCACACACTCATCTAACTCTCAACTCTAACCAACTGAGCTAAAGGGCCTCCAACTCCAAGGTTCTCTGGACCTGCTACTCTGCTTGAGTTTTGAAATTTTGTATTTTGTTCGTAGCACATGTCTCTTTGGAAATACCTGATATGGATTCGTACTTATCGGGTATCCTGGGGAGCGGGATGTTACACCAAACAGTATCTTCTGAAAAGGGCGGAATTTCTCAATTTTAAAAAGACAACACTCACGAATAAGAAGCAAAGCAAAGCAAAAAACTCTTAAATAACTAACCGGTGTACAAAGGAAGGCCCTTATTAAATTCAAGGCATTTACCTCTTGCCACTAAGATCTACTCATATTTGTCATCAATGTGTCACCAATAATTCCTGAAATTATTAAAAGAACATTCAAAACTGAAGAATGAATCGAACAAATACAAATAAAAATTGGTAGACTAGTACATCACAAAGAAATCAGACATCATTAAGCAACAGAGCCTACTTCACAAAGCATAAAATTAATTAAAATGCTACATCACAATTTGAAGCTATCTCATTCATCAAATTTTCAGTCTCGTATACATTGTTCTTGATTGGCCCAAGAATTCCAGGAGGAAGCTGCTCTCCCCCCCCCCCCCCCTCACTAAGTTATGTAACCATCCTTCGATCTCCTCATCACCCCCGCCCCTATCTGAGCATTTCAATAAACATGTAATGAGCATTTCAATGAACACATTATTCCTTTTTTTTTATTTCAAGTAATAGCATAAAATTCATTAAAATGATTTTATCATAACATATGAAGTGTTGGAGTTTCTCAAAGAATCTGCTGGCTCTTGGAATAGCATCAACTACCCAAAAAATCATCTCCCCTAATCAAAGCATGAGGAATACATCACATGTGAATGGCAGAATGCCTTCATAAAATAAGTCGGTTGGTATATCAAAATTTTTGCATGCTTTCATTAAAAAATTCTGTTCAGTGGCTCACAATGCAGAATTTCAACCTTGTGTTCAAAGAAAAAAAACAAAAAAAACAAACTATAGTATAGTTTTACCCAGTATTTTCTTAAATTTTTCACAGTATTCAAAGCAAAAAAATTTACTATTGAAACAAAACTCAAACAATTGACTATAAAAATAGAGTTTTACCCAGTATTTTCTTAAGAGACCCAAGAGAGTATCCCCCTTGACGATCTCTATAATTCGAGGAGCAGAAATTGAAGATGATCCACATCCCGATTGCTCGTCTGCAAGTGATTTCTGGTATAAAACTGAGATAGAACCAAATAAAAGATTGAAAATTTAAACTGATTTAAAAAGGAACGGTTTTTACCTTGTAATTTTTCTCTGATTGTGAGAGAACTTCAATGGGCAATATAATCTTTTACTGTAATGATCAATAAATCCTATTTGCATCAACACAATTTGCATTTGCTGGAATGGTCAACAAAACAACATGATTAACAAATACATTTGCTGGAATGATAAACAAAATTTTCATCGACTACAATAAATCCCATTGCCAGCAAAAAAAAGTGCCGCTAGAAGGCCTAGAAATGATCAACAAAAAAGTGTTGCAGTTGAGAACTTACAACGGGAAACATCCATCGAGAGAGAGTAGGAAGCTGAGTTTTTTTGGGTATGGAGAGTTCAAATTTTGAATTGAGTTGAAACCAAATAAAAGATAAAGAATTTTAAAATGTTTTAGAAATGATTTTTACCTTGGAATTTTTCTCTCTGTGAGGGTTCTTCAATGATCAATATAATCTTTTGCTGTAGTGATCAATAAGTCCCATTTGCATCGAAAAACTTGCATTTGCTGGAATGACCAACAAAACACCATGATTAATAAATAAACATGTTGGAATGAACTAACACCATTTCCAACAAAAAATGTAGCTAGAATGCCCAAAAATGAAATTGTTACAATCAAGAACTTACATCAGGAATATTGAAGAACTGTATTTGCGAAAGATCATTCGATGGAATAAAAAAGGAGGCAGCTGAGTTTTTGGGGATGGAGAGAATGCTTCAAATTAGCCCCAAACCTTCTATGAATGTAATCATAATCCATGAATGAATCGTCGAGCATGTCATGTAAAAGCCCCGCAGCTACAACTGTCAAATTAGCACCAATCTTTGCCAGTAAAACTCACGTCTCCACACAATGTTGCAAGTATGGGTCGTCGCTCACCCTCATCTTAAAAACAAATAACCAGAAATTCATTCCACACAATGTTGCAAGGATGGGTCACCGATCACCAACATAATTCTAAAAGCAACCAATTAGATCGTTAATCCAACCATCAGTTTGGTTATGTTGTTTTAATTCATGAACTGAGCATTATGAACTGAACATGCTGAAATAAACACCAAACAGCAATCAAATAATAGCTCATTTACAATTCTTGCAGATTCATCAATCATTACCGTGTGCTTCTTTGATGGCTATGCTATAGGTCTAATAGAGTAAGTATATCATGATGTAAATGCTTCTTAGCAAGCCTCTCTCATTTGTTCATCACAGTTGTGCTCTTTTATCAATGGATGATGAATGAGCTTTATTTGTGTAAATTAATCTTTTCATCATCATACCATATTTATAACTTTGTACCTATGTTTCTTGTGAACTCTCCACAATACATAAATGAAAAAATTGTTTGTTGTTTCTAAAGCAACCGGTTGGAGCCCTCTACAAAATGATCCATAAACAGCTAAATTCTAAAGAGCTAGCAGAATACAGATGTGATGTGCACATGCTTAAAATTAGGGGAATTATTAGAAAATAAATTGTATTATATTTGTCTAGTGACTTTGATCTTGAAGGATGTATCTTACAAACATCACTTGATCCTGCTCACACAGGCATTCGTGACATTTCCTCTGCTCCTTTCGCTGCTCCTTCCTCAACAAAAAAAACAAAATCAAAACCATAAGCATCATGCAAGTTGATCTTTGAATGGAAAACATGCAAGATTTTGAATGGAAACCTGAAATATCACCATATTTTATTCAGCTAAAATCAAAATTAAAAAATATATTTCAACACAACAAATAACATGGGTAAAGAAAACACCTATAAATTCCTTTGCTCCTTCCTTCGAAGCAAAACAAAATCAAAACCATTTGAATCCTGCAAGATGATCTTTGAATGGAAAACATGCAAGATTTTGAATGGAAAACCTTGAGCCGCTGATCATCGCATTCTTGCTCCCAATTCTTCTATCAGGATCATCTTCTAGGCACCCCTGATATGTGGAGCATTAAAAGTTTCGATTCTGGAATTTTAACAAACTGGGCATGGTCTATTCTTTTTTTTCAATGTTTATTCTTTTTTTCAATGGACAAAAACAGAAATCGACCTCAAGATGTCGGGCGGCTTCCATTGTTAACCCAACTTTAGCTGCAACAAGTTTGCCAAATTAATCAATCCACCCTACAGATCATTTTAAATTTAAAAATAATAAAGACAAAGCTAATCAAAAATGGTAACTAAAAAAAGACAACTTTGCTAAATTGATTAATTTCCCAAAAGAACCATCTGACCTTTCTATGATGAGCTTGGGGCGAGTAAGTGAACCCAGTGGTTAACAAATAAATCACTGCAGATATCTTCTCGTGCTCTCCAGCCTACGCTAGCTGCTTCACTATCCCCTCGATCTAATTCCCCACTGCAATATCTCAAAACTTAATTCATGAAACTTATGTTAGCAACTGCAATTTAATGGAGAAATTCATACCTCAAATCATCACTGCAATATCTCAAAACACCATTTTATTCCAACACCATTAGTTGAGGATCCTAAATGGTGAATTGTCAAAGGAAGACATCTGGTTATTCTTTTTTAATAAGAGAAATCAGTCTGAGACACAAAGTGAGTTAAATAGATTGTCTATTTATGAGTTCATCTCCAAAGTCGATATTGTTTTGTCGTTCGCTCCTAAAATTATTAAATTATCATTAGTATTGGTACCTCTCAATGCTTCTTCTAACAATGGCTCCATCGCCCTCATGATGTGCCTTGGCAAGCACCTTCTTCACAATCGATCTCGGCCTCTCGAAACCCAGGTTCTCTTGATCCCTCCCACTCATGAAGGTTGTGTTCTTCTGCTGGCTTCTCGCTGAGATTTTGTTGCAGGGAGAAGAAAGGAATCGGAATGCGGCTTCGGCTTTGATGCAGAGCTTTGGATCCCCCCAATTGTGAGTTCCCCCTATAGTTTTGGAGGCAGTGGTTTTGAGTTTCCCCCCATAGTTTTGGAGGCAGCGGGTTGTGTTTCCCTCCAAAGTTTTCGATTCTCCCAATGAGGCATCAGTATGAGTCCCCCCAACTCATCCTTTTCAAGTTCAAAACGAATATTCAAAAGGCTACCCCCAAAATTTATTTTGTCCTAGTCAGCATGGCATTTATCCTAGTCATCGGCCCTCTGTCCTAGTCAGATTGTCCAACTGGGACAAAATTCAAAATCTTCGTCAAATGTATAATAGATATATGTTAATATATATACGTATATATATATATATATATATATATATATATATATATATATATATATATATATATGATAGTTAGTATATATATTAACTAGTCATAACCCGTGCCCTAAGGGCACGGTTCATTTAAAATTATCCCCCCCTCAAAATATTGGATCTCCTAATTTTAATGGAACATCAATAATCAAAGCGCAATAATTGTTGTTTTGTTTTTACAAAAATTTTATTCCCCTCAAAATTTAGTTCACACCCAAGAATTCAGTTTCCTTAATTTTAAACGAACATCAATAATTAAATCTATAATTAAAGCGCAATAATTGTTATTTAGTTTTCCCAAAAATTTTAATTCTCAACAAATTTTAGTTCCTACCAAAAAACTTAGTTCCTCCCAACATTTATCTTCACTAATCCAATAAACACACATCCAAATCCTAATCCAACTTCAAAAGGCCAATTCTTTCCTTTAACTAATCAAAGAAACTCATGGAAATAATCTAAAATATTAAAAATTAGCTTCTCATAATCTCAGAATGTCTTTAAAACTCAACTTTTACCAAAAAAATTAGATAAAACAAAAAACCCTTCACAAAGTAAATGAAGACGTACTATAATTCTAATATCTATCTCAGCTGAGCTCAAAACATAACTTTTATCATAAAATATCAGATATAAAGACTTATAGTCATAACTCATAACCCTAAATTTAGCTAAATACATAATGATGGTAAATTTCTTGCATTGCCAAGGTGATAATGAATTTACTCAATAAATAGTTAAAAATTAAAGTGGAGAAGAACAAAAAACGTGACAAAATTATTTCATAATCAAGTAGGTACCTGTGATTGATAATTCCATATGCATATGCTTCTAAAATAAATGCTCGTAAGAATCCTACACAATTTTTTACCTCATTTAGTGAATTAGAAAATGGTGATTTTTAAATTTTTATGAAAAGTAAACTGGCATTTGATTACCATGGTTCCGTCAGATGTAGATCTACTGATTCACTCGTTCTGACCTTTGTGCAAGTTTTCTCTGATTCGTTGAGCATATAAAACAAATTAACCAATACAGAATTAATTGAAGCTAAGATTCAATATATTAAAACAGATTAATTAATGACAAATACCTTGATTTCTAGTCTTAAACACCTCCATATCATTTTATTTGTATTCATTAATCCAACAAAAAACACCTCCAAATCCTAATCCAACTTCAAAAGGCCAATTCTTTCCTTCAACTAATCAAATAAACAAATGGAAATAATCTAAAATATTGAAAATTAGCTTCTCTTAATCTCAAAATGCCTTTAAACTCAACTTTTACCAAAAAAATTAGCAAAAAACCAAAAAACTCACCGCGAATCAAATGAAGGCTGACTAAAATTCCCGGATCTACCTCCTCTTAGCTCAACACATAACTTTTATCACAAAAAATTAGATATAAAGAATTTTAGCCATAACCCTGAATTTAGCTCAAAAACATAACAATAGCAAATTTCCTACGTGGATGGCAAGATGATAATGAATTTTCTCATCAATAGTTCAAAATTAAAGTAGAGAAGAACAAAAATGTGACAAAATCATTTCATAATCATGTAGGTACCTGAGATTGATAACACCATATGCATATGCTTCCATAATAAAGACTCGCAAGAATCTTACACAATTTTTTACATGAATATTAGTTATTTAGAAAATGAAATGTTTTTTAAATTTTCATGAAAAGTAAAGTTGCCTTTGATTACCATGGTTCCGTAACTTCCGTTGGATGTAGATCTACGGATTACACTCGTTCTAACCTTTGGGCAAGTTTCCTCAGATTCGTTGAGCACAGAAAGCAAATTAACCAATACAGAATAAATAGGAAGTATTATTCAATATATAAAAATAGATAAATTAATGACAAATACCTTGATTTCTAGTCTGAAACACCGCCAAATTCTTTCATTTCTCTTTACTAATCCAATAAAAACACCTCCAAATCCTATTCCAACTTCAAACGACCAATTCTTTCCGTCAACTAATCAAAGAAACACATGGAAATAATCTAAAGTATTTAAACTGCCTGCAATTGATTTAATGTCTTGAATGATGAGCTCCCCCCTCCCCCCCCCCCTAAAAAAAAAGTTTTTAGTTTCATGGCTACATACTGTTTTTTTACATTTAAGGCATTAAAAACTATGGAAGCACATAAACTCATGTCTTATGTATAATTAATTTAACAAAGATATAAGCTGCAAAAACCATCCAGGTTCATTGTTTATTCTTTCAAAAACCTGCAAAACCCATCCAGATTTAACAAAGATATAACCTGCAAAAACTCATCCTTTGAGCAGCACATATTCCTACAAAAACTCATGTTCTTTGAACGGTTCATATGCTGAGGAATAATCTCAGACACCCACATGAAAAAATCAGAATAAATTAGGGAGTTTATTCTTCCATAAATTTGTTTTTAAAAAGGGTTGAGAAAATATCCAGGTTCAAAATTAGAAGATGGAAGGCATAGAAAGATCCCTAATTTATCAATAAAATGTTTGTCAAACTAAACCAGATTATAACCATAATAAAGAAAACACAAAGGCTTTTTTGAGAAAGTATTGGCACAATTGCATGGAATCATGCATATATTTTCCTTATAGACATTTTAACAAACATTTGGCAGTCAAACAGGAAATATGATCAAAACCAATCGCATACTATACTTTCATTAGCCACTTTATACATATCCCTCTCCATCAAGTCAACCCTCGCCACCTGATTTATCGCCACAACCAGTAACTACTTCATTGAGAGAAAGGGCATTTCCAAAGATGAAGTCTACAGAGCCCTTAATGTAGCAGTCTTTGTAGTAACGCCTTCCAACGTAATCATAGATCGTGTCTTGCTCTTCCTAGAATCTATAGCCCACAAATGCCGTTGTATCTCCTGAGATCCTGAAGGCCACCACTTGCTTTCCTATAGCTCCTGGTAGTGGAAGTGGGGCAGTGTTCTGCAACGTTTAAATGTAAATTTTGATGCAGCTGTTGGGACTTCAATGCGATACCATGGCAATGTAAAATGTTGGACTCACATCACCTTAAAAGTGATGTTCTTGGCTATGAAATAGGGAGAATTGACAGCAAAAGTATCTGAACTATAAGTCCCAAGGGGCCGCTCTAGGCCAAGGAGTGTCGGATGTGTCTCCCCATTGAACCATGGTCTTATCAGCTCCAGCCCATTGTATTGTTACGAAAGCTCTCATATATGAAATGGTCACTTCCTGCAGAAAATGTAAGAAATCGCATATATGAAATGCTTCTCCCTCTAGAAAATGCAAGAAATCTCATATATGACATGCTCACCCTTGTTGCCTTGTATTGTTACGAAAGCTCTCATATATGAAATGCTCACCTTCTCCCTGCAGAAAATGCAAGAAATCTCATATATGAAATGCTTCTCCCTCGAGAAAATGCAAGAAATCTCATATATGACATGCTCACCCTTGTTGCCGTATCAGCCCCTGCCCCTTTGATTTGAGGTTTTATTAAATATGTTGCAGTAGTCTATAAAAAAAATAAAAGAAAGAAAGAAATTTGTTGCATATATCAAGTGAAATGAAGAAGACATTGCAAAACCCAAATGCAACTCAATTTATCATAAGCTAGCCTGGCTATTTGAGCTTAACGCAAAAGCCAGCAAGTCCCATATGGTTCAGATTAAAGTAAAGAACCAACATTGACTGCTTATTAGATGGGTCATATGCTTTACATTTCAGTAAAATAAAACTTGCACTGAATCTTATGAATGTATACTTCCTGCTGATTGAAGTTAAGTCCAACAGGTTACTTTGTACATGAAAATAAAGATATGAAGATGAAACCTTGCTATTGCATGCAGTAGAATGGCTGAAGGGCTCGCTTGGAACATGTCATGACTCGCTTGGAACCTGACCAGCCTCTCATCAGCATGGTCGAGAGCATCACGAGCTGAAGGGCTTTCGAAAACACAATAACTCATTTTTAATGGATTTCAATGCTGAAGGGCTTCTGGCAAAATCTGAAATCAAGGAAAATTGTGAAGATTGAAATTGATGGAAAAATTATGCCTGTAATTTATGTAACTTTACATAGCTAGAAATTTATGTAAGCGGAAAAAACGTTGCTAATGCTTTCTTTCACATAATTCTTTAAGGGCTCGAGTCACACATGAGCAAAAGAAACGACTGAAAGGGATCACTCTAATTGAGACAATGTGATGTCATATAACATACATGATAGGCGAGTATTGTCATTTGTGCTAACAGCAGGTTATGTCCTTCCAGTTTATTGTTTTCTTTTACTTCATTAAAAGATAGGGAACTACGAAGGCAGTTTTGACAAGAAGATAGAGGGCTGAACTATAATTTGGTTCACCATCCATGATGTTGAGCACGCACAAATAGCGATGGAAAGTGCCAGAAAGCACTTGACAAAATTCTGTTGGATATAGATTTTGTAAGGAAGGATTGTGAAATAAGTCATCTGAATAGGCTGTCGAGCTCTGATAGAAAGCAAAACTTAAAATCGGGTGATATTATCTTGTGGAAATTGACAGGAATTATGTACTAAAGATGCTTTGTAATTTCAGGTGCCACATTATAATCACTGGTATTCCTTTATGCTATGTTTACTCCTTTCTATAGTGGAAAATATTCTCCAGTAATATCTGATATGGTTAGCTGACCTGCTGTCTTGCCTTTAAGTTCTCACTTTGTTAATTCTAATTATTAGCTCTCACCTTCCTTGGAACTTTGGCATATTTACTCATTCTTTATAAGAAAGGAATCATATAAATATTGCATCTGACAGGATTGAGGATAAGGTAGCTACTTGTAAGTAGACATTTTCTTGTTGCATAATCAATAGATGGATTCAATTTACATGCCCATATGAAAGAATTATAGGAAAAATCAACATGGTCAAAAAAGATAACATGCTACTGATATGCTAGAAGTTGCATGAAACAAAGCTAACTGCTTTGCCATCTTTCCAGCCACAGTCAACGCCAAATCTCGCAGAAACTTGACAGACTTTGTTACGGGCGAATTCACCGCCATCAAATTATATAAAATGCCATCGACTTTGCCAATGTTCGGCCGCCGCTCGAACCTTATAACCACCTTTAGCTTCCCCTTCTCCTTCCATTCCTCATTATTAAATTAACAAAGCTCACACTATCATGTTTAACAACTTCATATTAAATTAACAAAGGTTTAAAAAACTGTTTAGTTTATAAAAATTGTGCATGTAATCAAGTGTGAGAAATTGCAGATAGAACTTGCACAATTTTTATGGCAAAGATTGAGCCAATCTAATTGTGTCTGTAATAAAAAACTGTGCCTATCTAATTTAAATTGTGCATGTAATCAAGCCTGGAATCAAGCCTATCTAATTGTGCTTGTCAACTTCATATTAAATCAGATAAGCAAAAAAATTGTGCATGTAATTAATTTAACAACTTCATATTGAATGAGAAATGAAAATCTGCAAGTTCTGTCTGCAATTTAGATAGTCTTTTTTAATTAAAATAACATTCCAAGACATTTATTTCAGTATTTACTTGCTCATTGCTCATTCATTTCTCATGTGCAATTAGAAATTACTGTTCTTTCTGTTCATAATACATAATACATGTACATCCTGTTCATTGTGCTTGCAATTAGATGTAATTTTTATGCAAGTTAAATGCATGTACATTTACCTCCAATTTGCATAATGCATTTGCCTGTAATCATGTGAAATTTTCATTTCATCAACATACAAAATTTGCAAGTTAAATGCATGTACATCATCATGTTCAGTATTTACATTGTACATCTTGTTCATATTGTACATGCAATTTGCATTTCTAATTAAATGCCTGCAATGTGCATCCAAAACAGAACGTTAAATGCATGTACATCCTGGTCATAATGCATTTCACATATGCATTATGCAAGTTAAATGCAGGCACAATTTAGTATGTTAAATGCTCATTTCTCATGTAAACAACAAATGAATAGGTTACACATTTCTCATTCATTAGAAATAAAAAACTTAACAAACATATTTGGGACCTGTGCTTGGTGATATTGGCATTCGAATTCCATTCTGATCGGTTGTAACCTTCGCAAAATAACAAACCAGTGTCAAAAGTTTTATCTTAAATCAAAAATGAAATTTTAATAAATGGGTATTCCTTCGAAAGAAAAAAATTCTGGGTGGAGCAGAATGCCGTTTGGTTGTTTATTTAGCTTTTTGACAATCTCCATGAGAAGTTGGAGCATAATTGTCATGAATTGTCCTGAACTTTGGAGTTGGAAAATGCTAGTCACTACATGTCAATCGCCAAGATGGAGCTGAAGCATCAATTGTGCTAAAGATCCAATGTAAGTAAAAAAATTTCTCAACATGCTTTCGCTAAGTTTTAACATATAAACACATTTAGAAAAAATCACCTCAATCTAGAAATAATAACTGAATGACTTCAATTAGCAAATAACCATTGAACACCATGTGTCACTCTTAGACATATTCCAGAAAGATACATACATTGCTATTGGATTTGACCGACATCTGAGACATTCATTACAAAGTTCTGCCAAAAATTCATTAGTCATTTAGATGAACTCACTATAGCCGTGCATGTAACTCTTTAAGATGAACTCACTATAGTCGTGCTTGTAACTCTCTTATAAGAAAAAAAATAGTATATCATTAACAATCTTAATAGCAACTATAAAATAGCATGAGTAAAAAGTTTACAAAGTTTCAATCTCTTAGATTAGAAAGTCCAATTTTTTTTGACGTATCATGCAATGCAATGCAACAGAATAACATAGTCCTTATGAAGTTTTCAATGTACATTAACAAAATTTCACAGGACTATGTCTCTCTAATTCCATTTATCGTGGGGTTAACAGTAACATAAAGAAATTTTAACTTAATTTAGAAATAAATATGGTGTAGGTGTAGGTCTCTGAAATCGAACTGAAATTGTGGTTTGCAAATAATTAGTAAGTTCAACTCCAAAAAGTGTAGTGCAAGGTAGGGGATTCAAATGAAATGAATTTCACTTACAAAAACATACAATTCCCATAATAATTTAACACGGATATGTTTTTCTTGTAAATCTAATGCAACAGCTGTATAATTCTTCAGATTACTACATAATTATTCTAAAATTTAATAAGCTGTGTTTCTTACTGGAATCAAGTATAAACACTCACCAGAGATAGGTAGGTGACATGGTTACAAAGAAGACTTACTGGGTATGGGGTTCATCGGTGAAGAAATCCAATTAGCCCACTTCTCTAAAGCAAATCTCATGGCATATAAGCTGTGTTTCTTACTGGAATAAAGTATAAACACTCACCAGAGATGTGTAGGTGACATGGTTAAAAGAAGAGTTACTGGGACTGGGGATTCACCCTTGAAGAAACCCAATCAACCCACTTTCGTAAAGCTAATCTCATGGCATCTAATCCATCTGCATTTTTGCAAGCTGATGTATCATCAGCATCCCATCTGCGAACTAACTATCTTGAACTACTGTTATGTATCATCAGTATGTATCATCAGCATCCCATTTGCCAGCTAATTGAAAGGCAAGCTGTAAGAATTGAACACATGTATGTAACATCAGTAGCCCACCATATATAAGAAAAGTGGGAGATACCTTGAAAGCTAATGGGAGCAAAGAAAGCTAATTGCCAGCACCAAACATTCAAACACATACCATGCAGTAACCAGATGGTAAGAACTCAATACGGTACCAAGACCATAGTAAGCCAATACAATAACCAAACAGCACAAGCATGCTTATTTGATATGGTTCCTCAGGGCTTGAGAGGCGCAACACAAATAATGATGCGAACAATAGTTGATAGTGATATGCCGAACAATAGACAACACTACAAAGGGAAAGAAAAGGAGAAAAAAATTTATTGATGTGCCAAAGGTCCCTAGTGTTCAGCAACGGAAGCTAAAATAACGCCAATGTTTAATATCCCCAGTAGTCATCACAAATTTTGTCATATACTGATATCATGCCACAATATTCATGGTAACTTGCTACAATCCAACTTTGCATATGACAAACTGGATCCTGGAAGTCCTTAGAGTGAAGTAGCCCTAAAATCTGACATAGTAGTCACTTAATTTAAGCTTACCTAAAGGAATGAACGCTTGTAGTTTTTAACATTGCAGTGATTATATAAGACATTCAATTGATCAAGGGGAAGCATGTGTATTTATTACATGTTACTGAGCGGTGATAATCAAATCATATGTAGAGTTAAAGACTGCAAAACAAATTAGTTGGTTATGTTAAATTTAAAGTACCTTATTGTTTTTCTACTTGGGGAATATATGCTTGAGTTACAGGGAAAAGAATGGTCGGCATACCATTAACACTCTATAATCTGATCTGACGATGTGCTTCAAACTGTAACTAATGACGATAAAAATAATAATAGGACACTAACATGATGAATCCTCTTCTATTAAATCACACAAAAAACATTTATTAAGATTCTGGTAGGTATTAGAAGAGAACAATATACCTGTCTTCCATCCATGCAACACTACGCAAATCATCGAGGCATGTTCTGTATTCAGGAGGAGGGTGATTCATTTCAAGGCAATATGTCATTTGCAGCGTGCTTAATAATTACCAGAATGTGGAAACACATCGTGCTTAATTATTACGCTTAAATACTCATTTGCAGCCGGACAAACATAGACAGTCCATGTATGGGAATGGTATCTAGTGGAAAGAAAAAGATAAAATTAGAGTGGTAGTTAATTAAATGACATGGTATACATCATAAATCAATGACTTAATTGAAAGAAACTCTGATAAAACTGAAAAATATAACCACTGGCTTACCAAGCCAAAATACTACCATTGCATATACAATTTGGAAGCCGATTCCACATCTTTAAGCCTGTTGCTTTGATTCTACATCACAAAAGAACTATACTTTATAAAATAAGAAAAGGCTACAATTCCATCGCTTTATAGAACTACATCTGGTTCAACTGAGGAGGAAGACATTAACAGGACTCAAATCATAGATCAACAAAATAATAGCTTGAGGTGGAAACGATTTGGGAAATGAGAAAAAATTGATTCGTTGGACCCATATTTAAACCTCAACGGTGCTAGGTATCATCATCTTACAACATATGAATAACAAACTAAAATTTACTGAAAATTTTTATCGAGATAATTTATTGAGGAAGATCTCTCTTGATTAACAAACTAAATACTGTTGATGGAATTCAAAGAAAGTGAGTGCAATATGTGAATTGTTGTGTCCTATGTGACTGTGAAGAAGAAACACATGCCCACATTTGCCTGCATTGTTGATTTATTATAAGCATATGGATGACATCAAGGCATAATCTACAAATCAAATCAAATGAGTTAAGCAAGAAAACTGTCAAAAGTAACCAAAGTTGACTGCACGTGGGAGGGGGAGAATTTTTTTAAGCAATAAGAAACACTTGTTTTATAAAAATTTACACATTTTACAATACAGAGAGAATATCACCTTTGAAATCCCGAGCCAGCTGCTCTGCATTCATCCCTTTGCGGGCCAAAAGCCTATCATGTACCAGAATCCCTATTTTTAAGAAAACCAATGCACGGAGCGCACTATGAAACCCTAGAATCGTGTCTGCATTTGAAATTTGAATTCGTACCTAGTGGAAGCAATGGATTGAGTGGATGTTTCGGCCCTGAGGGACTTGTACTTGAGCTTCTTTGATAGTGCCTCCAACTAATCGAGATTCCTCTGCCAAAAAACATAAAAAAACTTATACTGAAATCTGAAATCATATATCATTAATTCTAAAATCTAAAATCCTATGGAGAATTTGGAGTGAGACTGTGCCAATCAAAGTTTATCAAAGTTTATCACAAATGGTAAATTTATATGTGAAGTTATCAAAGTTTATGGCAGCGAAACCAAATTGTCAAAGTTTATCGCTCAATCAAAATTTATATTGCCAATGCCACCATGTCAACTTTATGACAGTGAAACCAAACAACGAAACGCTAATAACTGAGTAATTTTCAAATGACTGAGTGATAAATGGTAATGGCAGTTACCTCTGTCAGCTCCCCACCCTCTATGTACCCAACATATCGTGTTGATAAATGAAGTGATAAATGGTAACCAAGGGGCATCCGATATATAACCACAAACATATTTGGTAGTTATGCAAAAAATGTGTGTGGAATTAAAACAAACAGGTGGTGGGCATACTCAAAATGAGCTTATCCTGCAGCCCAAGCATCTCTGACGATGGGTTTGCCGGTGCCGGGTCCCGATCTCGAAGACAGTGTTTGTGGGCAGGACATGAACTCTGTTGACAATGGAGTCGAGGGCATGTGGGTTTGTGGGCAGGACATGAGCCCGTCAAATTTTTCTTCTTCATCGTCGTCGTCTTGGCCGTGGGTGAATCGAGCTTGGAGTTTCGAGCTACTGCTGAAATTGAGAAACCCTAGGATTGATCTCTCAGGCTTCGTCTTGGCGTGTGAGTCTTCAGCCGCTGGGGATCAATTGCGAGAGAGAGAGAGAGAGAGAGAGAGAGAGAGAGAGAGAGAGAAACTTCTGATGCTGGTAGCAACTGATGAGGGTCTTGGCGTGAGAGATTGATTGGCAAATTGATGAGGGTCTCAGCCTTTAGCAAACTGATTGATCTCTGAGCCTTCCTCTTGGCTGGAGTGGGTGGCTGCAGTGTCTCTTGGCTGGGGTGGAGAGAAGTTCAAAAAATTTCAAAAAAGTTTTCGTTCAAAATTCAAAATTTTCTCCCAATATGTTTCCCCCCAATATGTGGGACCCACTATCTTCTATCTTGGTGACTGGGACAAATTCTTGGTGACTGGGACAAACCTTGGTGACTGGGACAAAATTCAAAAAAGGTTGTGTTTTATAGAATAGATATACGTAAATTTATATAAATACATGTACTGTTATATTCTATATGTTATATTAAATTAACCATATGTTAGTAGTAAGTTATATGTATACACAGTATAGCATAGTGTATAAGTTGGATTAATATGATTTTTGGTTGATATTATTTCCACTCATATCTTAATATCACGAATCAGTTAACGCAGATAAATTCACACCTCTCTAATGATCGCGTGGGCACCAAAAAACGCATCGATCAGGCAAGTATTTATCACCTACAAGTTTTAAGCTACATTGCTCAGATTTTGTGACTGAAATAACTAAATGTTAAAATAACAACTTTTTGTAAGTATGTTGCTTAATAGCTTTTGAAATAATTTAATGAACCTGGTGATGCGTCGGTTTGCTTTTACTATCAAAATGTTGATGCCATTTTAATGGTGTGCGTAAAATACTCTCATTGCTTGTTATACCATTATTTGTGTAATGAACGCCTCGAATGACATGTGATACTGGGCCCTTGGGGCATATATTGAACATGGGCCCTCGGGGCATTTACAGAATTTGGGCCCTTGTGGCATACATTGAATGATATGGACACACAATGACACTTTAGGTGGTGTAGTCTATTGTAGTAGAGTGCGGAATGCTAGATTTCACCCCCACAGGTAAATTTGACCGTCACCCGGATGGGGTCGGTAAGTACAGAGCCACGGGTAGCTCCCGTTGGTTTGGGGGTGTAATTGTAGTTTCTTCCGCCCTCGGACATTGGGCTTGTCATTAGATTAAGAGATTGAATGACACATTATCTTACTTCTGATGTTGCTATTTGTGTAACCTGCTAGCTCCTCTTACCATGCTCATATACAACTGCCATGCTCACTACTTTGTACACCACAATTGCCATGCTCACTACTTTGCACACTACACTTGCCATGCTCACTACTTCGTACACTACACTTTACTATGGCCGCACGTTTTCTTACGCTACCATACTTTTCTTAATTGTGCCCTGATATGTTTTCCTCGCCTTTAAAAGCTTTGCAAACTATATTACTATCTTATCGAGGGTCAATTTTCTAACATCTTTAACTTGCCGAGCAACCCTCACTATTGTATATTTTCCTGTTTGTTATCTTGTGAAATATACGTCAGGTTCTGAGACAGATTTTACAGAAGAGCATACTTTGAGGCTGAGCTAGCTTACCAGAAGTATCAGGACGCTAAGATACACTGCTGAGGAACGATGTGCTCCGCAACGTGACCATAATCTAAATATTTGTGTTGTACTCCTATTCAGGCATATTTCTGTTTCATGTAACTGTCTGTAATGGCCATGCTAGGCCTTATTTGTGTACATGTAATCTGAACACTAAAGTGTACTAATGAAATCCTGCATTAGTCTGATATTCGCATGCAAGAACCTGCCAAACTTAATACACAGACGCTTATTGTGCTTAAGTCAAAAGAAAGAAGAAAAAAGTAATTCTTCTTTGCTTTAAGGACATGAGGACCTGCTCGCGTTCTCGCTCCCAAGTATAATAGGAAGCGAGGTGTGACATAGGGTATGCCAAAAGGCCAAAAGAGATTAAATCCCTGTTTTTTTAATTGCCAAAATGCCCAAAGAGATTAAAGCCATGATTTTTTAATAAAAAACAACTGAGTGACTGCGGGGCCCATACCAGCGTCAACGGCCGTCAGCCTACGTGCTGACGCCCGCATCAACGGGCCACCTCGCTAGCGTAGGGCAACATCCCACTAACAGGTGGGCCCCGCATCAGCTAGCGGTATGGCACGCTTCCAGCGTGCCACGTGGCACGTACTGGTTATTTGGGTGTGTGGGGCCCACTTTTGGGTCCCACATTCTAGGTTTTTGAAACCTACGATGGCGGCTGCAGTTTTGTACGAAAATACAATTTTTGGCCATGTTTGAGACTACGTTTGAGGGATTAAATGAAATCAAAATGGAGCCCCGTTTGTTTCTATGTGATCACCATTCAGTGCTCTTCTATTTGATATATTAATATCACTTGCAAAGCTCAACGGTGAGGAAGGAAATATTCGCTAAAGATTGGCCTTTGTGAAAGGCAAACTTTAATCAATTTTCTCCTCCAAAATCTTTAGTCCCACATCAAAATTGAGAAAGAGGAGGGATCAGTTGCCTATATAAATATGGGCCAACAACCTTCCTTGAAACTTGCACCAAGCTCCAGATCTGAGAAGCTCCATTAAATGTGATCAAGCTCAGATCTAAACTTAAATTAATATTCCCTCTTCTCCCTAATTCTTCCTTGATCCTGATCGGGCTCTAGTAAAGCTACAAAGGAGCACAGATCAGATCTAAAGTCTTGATGGAGGATCCACTCAAGGTGAAACTTTCTTTGGTGCATGGTTGGCTTGACGACAAGGGTGTTGCTCGCCTCGAGACGCGGTTCAGTTCGGGACGGGGTTTGGCTCGGGACGCGATTCGGCTCGGGACGCGGTTCGTCTCGGGAGAATCGGCTTAGCCAGGGCATTGCTTTGGAGAAAAAGAAATGTTGCTTAAAATGACACTTCGTATTCTGCAGAAACAAAGTAAAAGGTTATGTAGTTTAATTTACATGCGTTTATAATTGCGGTTAGATAGATCTATCTTTAGGGGTTGGTCGGACCCAACCCCTGGATAGTATAGATTCTGGCTAGGGTTGTTTCTTTAGGGCTAGACTTAAAATTGTTTTAAGTTGTTATTCCGATATTTTTGTGATTTCGTCGTCCGTCCGACTTAGGCCGGACGTCGATTTAATAGCCTTAAGGACCCATAAAATCCTACAGTCAAAGGGGTCAAGGCCTTGGGTTCAAATACTACCGCAGCCTGGTTACACTTCGTATCTCTACAAATACTGGGAATGTACGTATTTTGGTGTATTTGGGAGGACAAGGCATGCCATCGTTTTTATGGTGGCCCATGCAAGTCTTCTCACACTACGATATGCGTAAGTGTAGACGGATGATGCTCTAACATTATAATCCTTTATTTTTGTACTAAACTATGTTGTTCTGTTCTCTTCTATAGAATGGATACTGGGAACGGGACATCTTCTTCCTAGGGGGCTTACCCCGAGCCTTCCTTGTTGGAGAAGATTTTGATGGGAGTTCAGGCGAGTCTAAGTCATCAAACAGAGATATTGGCTTAGACTCAGACTTAGAAGACTGTTAGCTTCAAGAAATTCAGGGAGATGTGTTCAAGGTTCTTCTCGGGCAATGAGAGTCCTCTGGAGGTTGATGAGTGGCTGAGACACATCGAGGATGATCTGCTCGTAGTTGGGTATCTATATGACGGCTGGGTGGACACTGCACAGAGACAACTTACTCATCAGGCTCAAGATTGGTGGGACGGAGAAGAGCGTCGGTTGACCAAGCCTATCTCATGGGAGAAATTCACGGAGTGTTTTGAGTTTAAGTTTCTCCTAGAGACAGTGAAGGATGAGTTAAGACATCGGTTTGAGCGATTGACCCAAGATCACAAGAGTATAGATGCTTATGACGCTGAGTTTTCTTTATTGTGCAAGTTTGCTCTAGAGTTGGTGACATCGGATGCCACTCGAGCTCATCGCTTCCGCATGGGCCTAGATCCAGAGTATGGAGGAGCCACGTCTACACTTGATTTGTCCACTCATGAGGCGGTACTGAAGGCAGCGAGAATGCACAAGACTTATCTGAGGAGTGTGGGGAAGACCCCAGTGGTCGATGCTAGACGTTCTGCAGGGCATCAGGAGAAGTTTTCCAGGACTGTGCAGACTACCCAGTTAGGAGATCAGGAGCCCCACCATCTTCTCAAAGACAAATATCTGTCAGCGTTATGGCAAGGTCGAACATGAGAAGAATGAATGCAGATTCCTACTTATGATATGCTTTATTTGTGGAGCGTCTAGGCACATCAGCAGGTTTTGGCCACTACAGGATAGCTCTCCAGTTTCTATAGCACCTGTGGCGGTGAGACCGATGCAAAAGACTCTTCCACCTGCTCCATAGAGACTGCCACTCCATGCGCCATCCAGATCGAGTCATCCAGCTTCTACAAGACATCCTTTGATTAGTCATCAATGTATTCCTCAGAGGACAGTCCCGACTCCCCAGGGGTGTCAGGCGTTCTCGATGTCTGCGGTAGAAGAGAACACCGGTCAGGTTATCACTGGTATATCTCTGACCCCACCTTGAGTAGTGTATGTTATATGTGTACATATGCGTGTTGGTTGAAGTATAGAAGTATTTTTCCTCCTACATATTTTAGAATTCCAAGGATGGAATTTATTTTAAGGGGGATATGATGTAACCCCCAATGTAAATACACGACACGTTATGTATGTATTTTTTGATCGTATTTATATGTGTATGTCATTATGTATTTTTGGCATTTTCCCTAATTTTCCTAAAAATTATAATATTTTAAAACTATCTTTAAATAATTTAAATATTTATTTGTAATAATAATGTGAAGGTATTTGATGGAATACATTGTATTAAGTATGGCTACTAATAATATTAGTGTGTTTTCTTTTTCAGAATTATAAAAATTGGATTTTGTATGCATGCCACACTAGCCCTTAGGTGTCACTCTCTAAATCCATTTGCATCTCTTCATGCCACTTGACCCCACACATGGCAATCTCTTGGTTAATTAGGTGATGATATGGATGATGTGGATTTTAAAGAAGAAAAAAAAGAAAAGAAAAAGGAAAAGAAAGGAAAAAAGAGAACAAAATATCACAAAATATTACCATCCCCTCTCACTTTATCTGCTAGGCCGAACCCAAAGGGGGTTGCTCCCCTTGCACCACCAAGTCAACCACCCCCTCCTACTCTTCCACCACCTAGATCACCTCCCCCCCCCCCCCCCCCCCCCCCCCCCCAAGGCCAAAATTCCCTTTACCATCTTCCCTTGAATTGAAGAAGAAGGAAGGAGAAGGTTGAAGATCTTGGAGAAGAAAGCTTGGAGGGAAAAGCTAGAATGAAGGCTAGAGCTTGAAGAAAAAAGAACTTTTGAGGTAGGAGACTACCAACTCTAGTTAGAGTGTTAGGCTTGAAATTGTTGTAGGAATTGGATTAGTTGCATGCTAAAATTGTACTATGCTTCCAAGTTCATATGTTAGTATACAAATATGTTAATATGCAATATGTTAATATTCCATATGTTACATGTTAGTATGCTTTCCATATGTAGTAGCTCATTTTTAGTATGCTACATGTTAGTATGCCTTCCATATGTAATAGCTCATTTTTAGTATGCTACATGTTAGTATGCCTTCCATATGTAGTAGATCATTTTTAGTATGCTACATGTGAGTATGCCTTCCAAATGTAGTAGCTCATTTTTAGTATGCTACATGTTAGTATGCTTGCCATATGCTAGTAGCTCATTTTAGTATGGTACATGTTAGTATAATTGCCAAATGTTAGTAGCATGCTATAGGTTAAATGTATGCAATATGCTCGCTAATGGTTAGTTCCATTTATAATTGTTTTTAGTTTCACGCTAAATGTTGGTTCATGCTAATTGTTAGTTCCATTCATAGTTATTTCATAATGGTTAGTTGTTCCATGCTAATTTATCGATATATTCCATATTAGTTTCTAGTATGCTTGCCATTTATTAGTATTATATGCAATATGATAATGGCTTCATTTGTTAGTAGCTTCTCATGTGTTAATATGCCATGTTAAGCTTCATGTGTTCATATTAGTATACTCTATGTTAGGATGTGTATATGAGAATATGCCATGTTTATGTTTCATGTACTCATATTAGTAGACTCCATGTTAGAATGCCTAGGCTTATGTTAGCAAATTCATGTTCTATGTTTACACCTCTTTATTTATGCCATGCTCCATTTATTCCAAGTTAGAATGCCTAGGTTCATGCTAGCAATGTTTATGTTCCATGCTTAGGCTAGTTGATATATTTATGATTAGTTGCGTATTCAGGTTAGTTGTTACATTTATGTTAGTTGCTACATTTATGTTAATGGTCATGATTATGCTCATGTTTACGATTGTTGCCATTTTATGTTCTATGTTCCCATGTTATGGCGATGTTAGTATGCACATGCCTTTATATTGATGCCCTATGTTGTGAAACTTATAACAAGAAGATAATGGCATTTCACTTTAAGATAACATCTTGATGTTCAATTATATTGTATGGTGATGTGATAATGATCGCATGTTTTCAATATCAATATGGTGATAGTAGTGAATGAGATGAAATGATATGAATTGCGGTAAATGAGACCGTGGAAAATGAATGTAATAATGGATGTGTTCCATAAACTAAGAGTGAGGATTTGAGTGTAATGACAACCTGGAAATCTAGGTTTACTTTGAGGTAGGTGAGATTCCAAGCATTGGGTTGGGAGACACTTGTAAAGTGTTGGTTTACTGACTGGACGATGTATGTATCTCACTCGCACTCTCGAAAGGGGGAGTTGGGCAAAGTCAGAGAGGTCTATGGTATACTCGTGATGCACCATAAGGTAATTGATGTCACACCATTCTCACTCCCAGAAAGGGGAGTTACAAGAGGCCCCGAGATGCTATAGTGTTCGTGATACCACCTTTTCGCCCACCATGGATGAAGTCTAGTTCCTTATGTCCTACATTTTACCTGGGTTTTCGAATCACAATTATAACAGAAAAACTTTGAAGAATAAAGTTCTAAGAATTTCCTTGAATTTTATTTGTGGATGTTCATTTATTGTTGTCTGCCTTTCTTTATGCATATTATTCTTGCAGTGTTTTCCTCTTACGTTCAGTACATGTCTGCAATGTTCGTGCTTTACTTTTATGCACTTACTATGTTACAATGATTATCACCAGTAATCAGACCCTTAGTTTGGTTGAACAGTTTTAAGACTGACATTTCTACATAGGGTGCCTACTGGGTCACGAGTTGACATCCCTCCCGCTTTTTCCAGGATTAGATACAGAGCAGATGGAGCAGCACTCGATTCAAGAGACTATCCTGAGCTTCGAGCTTGGGATGGAGCCCTCGGAGGGTGACTTTGTGGAGTTTGGTTCTCAAGAGTAGTTTATGGAGTGTGTTGTACTGGGCTGTGCACACTGTTTCTTTTGTGGGCTTGGGATATCTTATTTTCTCATTCTCTTTTAGACCCATGTACAACTGATGTATGTAATGTACTCTTTATGTTAATGTATATAAATGTTTTGTGATCTCTGCGTTGTTTGTGGATTAGTCTGTGTTGGAGAACTTTTCTATTCTTATCATTACTATTCCAATGTGTCGCATTGGCCTGCGTAAAGAAATTTTTCTGAAATCAAAATTCGTGCTTAGTAGTAGTTGGAGTCAAGGGGGTCAAATCCTTGGGTACGAATACTACTGCGGCTTTGTTTCACTTCGTATCTCTACAAATACCGGAAATGTACGCATTTCTACGTATTTGGGAGAATGGGGCGTGACATTCAGACTTGCCTGGGCATATAGCTTGCGCTAGCCTGAGCATCGTCTTGGCTAAGCCAGAGCCCAAGCTCGGGCATGCAGCCGAGCATCTGCTTGGACAACGGTAGCCCTCGGGCTTATTGCCTGAGCCAGGGTCTCGGGTACAACACAAGCACGGGCTCGGATTGCGCTTGAGCATTGGCTCAGGTACAACCCAAGCAAGGTTGGGCTCAACCCATTTGGGGTTTGGACATGGTGTCATCTTTGACAACGAATTTGAAGGGTCAAATGACCTAGAAAATTAGTGATGTCAATTTCTATGTGCGCTCAGATCTTAACTAACTTTTGGTGTTCACCAAAGAGGGAGAAACAATTGCTCAAAGTTGAGGCTCTGCAAAGAGGGAAACTTGAGCCAAATGGTTTCTTTGTATAGTGCCACATCAGATGGGACTTTAGAGAAATGTTTCACTCACCCTATAAATAAGGGTCAATCCATTTTCTCCATGACACACAAGTTTTGCCATATTTTAGATCAAGGGATATCTTCATATTTTAGAGAGCAAACCTCGATCTAAAGGCGAGAAAAATGTAGTTCTTCCATCTTTTTCCTCTTTACTCCTATTTTAGATTCTAGTAAGACTTGAATGGATATCAAATCTGATCCGAAACTTGGTGGGGATTCCAGCTGAGGTGAAACTTTCTATGTCAAGTGGTCGCTCGCTGACGAGGCGTTGGATCGCTTCGAGATATTTGCTCCGAATGAATTGTTTTTGCAACAGCAAAAACAAAGGTATGATCTTTATAAAAGTAGCTAAATTTAATAGCAGTTTTATAGATCTATTCATGAGAGGACCGTTTGCCCACATCCTGGATAGTATAGATCATGCATATGTTTTGTTCTTCCATGGGGTTCTTTGATAAAAATATGATTTTTGTTATGAATCAACTATTGGGGGAGGAGCCCCAGCTCTTTATTTATAGGCAATATGGGAGAATACAAATATGGGCTACATTGATATGGGCCTATCTCTAGGATAGCCCAGAATCTCAACCAACTACGTTTAAATAATCGTTCACAACACTCCCCCTTATCCAGCCATATGTGTGGACTCTGCTCGTGAATACTTCAGGATTTTGAGCATAAGAGAGTCTCATATGGGGTGGATACTTCAGGATCCTGAGTTGGTGAGATTTGCCTCGTTAAAACCTTTAGGTATGGAAAACCCAGTGGAAAAAACCATAGTTAAGGAAAAAGAGTACAAATGCTCTTTAACTCCCCCTAATTTTTACAAGTGACTCTGCTCATGAATACTTCTGGATTCTGAGCGTCACAGAGGAGTGGATACTTCAGGATCCAGAGTTGATGTGATTTGCCTCATTAAAACCTTTGGCTATGGAAAACCCAGTGGGAAAAACCATAGCTAAGGGAAAAGAGTACAAATTTCCTCAACTCCCCCTAATCTGTAAAAGCTCTTAGGCTTTCAGATCTAGTAGGCTTATCTCATCACTCCTATTTACAACATTCCGAAAATATACACAGATTACAAAGTTATCACAATTAAGCAGCTGCTGAATCCAGAAACTCTGGAGAGGTGTGCTAAGATCGTCGCCTCTGATGTGGTCTTTAGATTATGTGGTCAGCTCCACAATACCAGCCTCCATCCGAATCGTCACTGGGATGTGATGTACCAGCAGGCGCCCTCAAATACGACGTTGGTGTGGTGAGGATCTCGGAATGATAGGATGATGTCGCCTTCATGAATTGCTTTGCAAATCTGCAGTTGATGGCCATCCCACTGTGGGTACCCGTTCTGTGATTTCTCAGTATAGGGACTGGACCTGTAACCTGCATTTGCATGAACATTGGAGGATGATACTTCATATTGTAAGTCCAAATCTTTCGACCCTTGGAGGAAGCGCAGAAGGCTTAACTCCGGTCTAATGGCCCTTTTTAGGTGCCAATTATCTCTGGCTAATGAGTTTACTGCAATAGCGATATAGGGACGCGTGCAGTTAGCCAGGAGTGCCTGATTGCACTTTAGATAAGGGACTTTAGGACCAGTTATATCCTCCACCTCTTCCAGCGATCGGAAGGGTTCTTTTTGTACATCCATTAAGTATACTACCGTAGGTGTACTTTGGATGTCAATGGTCCTTTTAATTTTTCTAATGCACTTCTGGGCGTTTGTAACAGGATTTTGTGAGCCATGACTTTGTATTTGCCTAGGTCTTTCATTTCATGTTTAATAGTCAGGCTTGAACAGATGTTTCGGGCTTCTCTTCAGGAGATCCGATGAGATTTTAGTTGTTTACAACTATGATATCTAATCATGTTCTTTGCTTAGGTGTAAAGACAACCCTCAGTAGGAATCATTGATTTGTCAAATGATTCTCTTGGTTGTACATTTATTTATTATACTTATTGTTTTTCTTCAATTGAATAGACGTCCCGAAGTCTATTCAGGCATTTAAGGAAATGTGGAAATTATCTTTACCAAGATATCCACGAAGGTATGCAATCTCAACATCCAATAACAGCATATCCAAAATTTTCCTTCGCCAAATCGTAAGGTATTTGCTTTTGATAACTTAGGGAGACTAATGCATCATTTATGAGACATGCTCATTTTAATTTGTACGATCCCTACTTTCAACGAAATTTGTTGGGCTATAGGTTGTACCTTATAGCATACGATTTTGTATTTATTTTTCTTATGTGTACAATACTTTATTTTATCCACAGGTTTGACACCTTTTGGTGTCTGGACTTCAGGTCTGAACATTTCACGTTTCATAAGTGAGTCCAGCTCATCTTTTATTGCCTCGTTCCACATTTGGCCAATCTCTACGTTTGCATACTAGCAACGGAGTATGGAACGATAATTTATAAACATCATCGCTTTTGCGATGTATATGGCAATATGATACGTGAAAACATTGTCGACAATTTATGTTCTATCTATCCAGCACCTCCCCAGTACGTACAACATTTACTTTCAATTTCAGTTTTTCCCGGCAGTTCCTCTGCAGTGCATTCCGGGCAGGATGAGTGTGTAGACAGGAGCTCATTGTCATGTGGTTGTATTGTCTTAAGGTCTCCAGGAGTCTCTGTCCTTGGAGCCTAGTGGTCTGCCTCTCTTTTGTTGAGGATCAGCCACTTCTGCTGCTGGTGTATTGCATCCATTCTCGGGGATGTCAATCCTAGCTAGAGTTTTTGCAGCAGGGATGTGTGATCTGACAATCTTCTGATTGTCAGTGAATGAGTCTGGTAACTTGTGAACATTGTTCTATATGTAGAGGATCTTCAGGATCTCATCTTCACATTATTTTGTTATCGGATCATGGTGGGTCAAACTTTTTGTATCCCACGTTATAATTTGCTTTGCACCAGATTTTTCAGTGTCTGGGCCTATTTTGGGGAAACTCGTCTCATCGAAATCACAGTCTTCAAGATGTGCCTTAAATACGTCCCCCGTTTGAGGTTCTAGGTATCTTATAATTGAGGGTAAGTCAAACCCTACATAGATACCTAGGCGACGTTGAGGACCCATTTTTGTCCTCTGTGGTGGTACGATGGGAATTTAAACTGCGCGACCGAAAATTCTCAGATGAGAAATGTTCGGTGGCATTTCATATGCAAGTTGCATTGGAGACTCTGACCTCCAGAGGGTCTTTTATTTACGATGCAGCATGCAGAATTTGCATGTCCACATGCATCCATCGGTAATCGGGATTAAATGGACGTTCAATCCAGTGGAGTCTACTTATCAGTGACTCTGCCGACCCATTTTGGGTATGAACATGCGGTACTGTATGTTCATTTTCTATTCACGTTGCTTAGCAGTACTCTTGAAATGACCGGGAGGTATATTTCCCAACATTAACTAGACTTATTTTCTATATTTTATTGTCTGGAAAATGTGCCCGCATCATTTTTATTTTTGTGCCAATAGCTTTGGAAAAGCTAAGTTTGTGTGTCTGTAGTAGACACACATACGAATATTCTGAGGATACATTTATCAGTACAATGAAATACTGAAATAGCCCACTAGGGGGTGGATTTTATCCACATCTATCTCCTTATATTCTTTTTGAGGAAGCGTGGAGATTCTTTTTCAATTTTTCGTAGAGATGGCCTTGAAATTAGTTTTCCCTTATAGCAAGGGATGTGAGGGAATTCTCCCTTCTGAAGAATCTTCGGGTTCTTCAAGTCATACCCATGGGATAAGATGCGGTGCATCGTCAATGATCCAGTGTGGCCAAGTCTATCATGCCAGTGTAAAAACTTGGCTGATGTCGGGCACTTCAGGTGCTCCGTTTAATTTCGCTTCCTTTCTCCGAATCTTTGTATGGTTGAGGCCTGTAAGGCTCTCAAAACGTTCAAGTATGGATTTTACTCCTTTTTCTTGAGAGTTACATACAGTAATTTGTTTTTCATTTACATTTGCTGTTTTCAAATGGAATCCGTTGAAACGGATGTCCTTGAAACTTAGAAAGTTTCTTTTGGAATTCGGAGAGATTAGTGCATCCTTTATTTTTTGTCATTTGGGGGCAACAGTGTTGCATTCCCTGGATCTTCAATATGGCCCTAATGTTGGGCTTTTTACTGAAAGATCGTCTGTGTTTATTGTCTACTTAATCAGTCATGAGATCAGTTCATCTATTAAAAGATGAATCATATAGGCACATTCATTTTCCTTCAAAACAAATTACATAATTCAAATGCTCTCATAATATAAATTATTCTCAAAACAAATTGCTAAGATAAAAATAGGGTCTAATCAAGCATGTCATCATTTTCGAAGTCGTCAGTTGTAAACTTGACTGGAGCATCAGAGGTCATCAGGTTTGTTTCAGCTTTATTTTTCTTGTTCTCTTTATACAAATCCTGGAGATGCTGCGGAGTTCGGCACACTCTGGACATGTGGCCTTTCATGCCACAGCCATGGCACTGGTTTTCCCATTCCCTCTTGGGTGGGGTGCATCATCTCTATTTTTGTCACTTCTGCGCCACGTGAACTTCTGCTTGCTTTCATTTCTTTGTTGCTGGACTTGGCCACTAGCCCTTTTGTTCTGTCCCCCTTTCTGTGGTCTTTCTTTTCTTTTGTTCTCCCTCTTCTTTCGAGAAGAAGAGGCATTATGAGCTTCTGGGATGGGGGCAGTGCTAGGGGCGCATATTGTGAGTGGCGAGGAGAAGCTCTCTGTTTTGTTCAGCCATGAGTAAACATGATAGCAGTTCAGAATACTTGGTGAACTCGTGTTCACGGTATTGCTGCATTAGTATCGCATCTTTTTCATGGAAGGACGTATACGTCTTTTCCAGCATGCGATCTTCTGAGACTTTTTCACCACACAACTTCAGGCGTGAGGTGATGCTAAAAAGTGTTGAGTTGTACTCAGCAATGGACTTAAAGTCATGCAGTCTCATGTTCTCCCACTCATATCGTGCCTTTGGGAGTATAACATCTTTCTGATGTTTATACGTATCCTCAAGGGCAATCCATAGCTCAAGTGGATCTTCGACCGTAAGGTATTCAGCCTTTAAGGTCTTGTTCACATGGCGGCGAATATAGATAATGGCTTGCACCTTTTCTATATCGCTTACATTTTCATCATTAATCACAGCAGAAATGAGCGACTTTGTCCGCAGATGAAACTTAATATTGAGCTACCAGCTCAGATAGTTTCTTCCTGATGCATCCAGCACTTCGAAATCGACACTTGCAATTTTAGCCATTTTATCTAGCAGAGCACAAATATGCATGAATTAATAATTTAAACATAAACATTTTCATGCTGAGGTAATTTTAATATGAAGGGCTAATTGCGTGGATCGGCCAGTCCCACATAAATAATAGTCCAAAGTCACATTACAGTCCATATTACACAAATGAAAGCTTTAAAAAGAAATTACAACTTTGGAAACCTCCGTGGGTCCCATATAAGATCTTCAGCTTCAATTATGGCCTCCGTCTCCATGGAAAATGGTCTTCGGTCTTGGACATTTACAAAATTTCCTCACTACAATTTCTCCCAAAAGTAAAAGAAAAGTGCAGGAAAATAAAATGTGGGACTTAAACAGCCGATCCAAAAACCACAATTAGCCATCCATGCAGAAAATTTGTGCTCAACAACATTTTCATTTACAGACATCGCATGCAGTTATATTTGCATGAGGATAAAGCATTTAATCACTTAATAATTATTGGACCACTGGGTAACGTTATACACCGTTAGGTTAGGTGACTAACGACAGAGCGGTCGTAGGATCTTCCTAATTATTAAGTTTTTAAATTTAATGCACAACCACACATATAATATCCATAGAATTTGCCAAAGATGTAAAGCATGTGAAGATGATTTTTTAAAAAAATCATTACGATACAAAGATATATAATAAGTGGGTTTAATCAATCAAATTGATTAAGAGCCCAAAATAGACATGTTCGTTGTAGAAGAAAAATGGTTTTCCTTTTTAAATCATCCCAAATATTCCCCAAAGGTCCCCAATAAGCCCTTAAATGCCCGATAATTGTCCCATAATTTACCGTGATTTTTCACGAATTTATAGGTCATAGAACACCCTTTTTTAAATTAATTTTTAGCCCAAAAAGTTCTTTTAAGGCTAATTTTTAGCATTTGCCCCCTATTTTTCCTCTTTTTCGTAAGTGAATTGGCCTGCGGGCCTGAAGCCCGCAGGCGGCCTGCGGGCTTCAGGCCCGCAAAATTTTTTTTAGTAAATTCGTTGGCCTGTGGGCTTCCAGGCCGGAAGCACGCAGGCCAGCTGCGGGCTTCCAGGCTGGAAGCCCACAGGCCAGCTGCGGGCTTCAGGCCCGCAAACAGAGTTTTTTTGCTAACTGTGTTGGTCTGCGGGCCTGAAGCCCGCAGCCCGCAAAAAAAAATTTAAGTGGGCCGAAAAAGCCCACTAGGGCTTTGGGGGCCCCCGTCCCCAAGTCGCCAGCGGTAGCCCCCCCCCGGCTGCAGGGGTGAGCGGTGGGTGCCACCCCCTGCAGGGGGCGGAGGGCGGTGGCCGCCCCCCGTTGCAAGGGGGAGTGGCTGGTGGGCCGTCGCCCCCCTGCCAAGGGAGCGGCGGGCGATCCGTCGCCCCCTGCAGGGGGTACGGCGGTCGCCGCCCCCCCTTTAGGGGGATGGGCGGGCTGGCCGTCGCCCCCCTCTACAGGAGGGGGAGCGGCGGGCGATCCGCCGCCCCCTGCAGGGGGAGCAGTGGTCGTCGCCCCCTTCAGGGGGATAGGCGGTCGTCGCCCCCTTCAGGGGGAGGCGCGGGTGGGCCGCTGCCCCCCTCTGCAGGAGGGGGAGAAGCGGCCGCCACCCCCCTTCTGGGGGGGGCGACGATGTGCGTGGGGGAGGGGCGGGACCGGCGGCAAAGCCGCCATCGGGCAAAACTTAGGGTTTACGCAAAATAAAACCCTAAAAATTTTGTTTTTGGGATGAAAAAATTCGTCGTTTTGGGCGATTAACAAAGACCCTATGTCGATCTTGTGAGATCTAGGGGTAGGACAATCATACATATGATTAAAAACATCGTTTTTAGTGATTTTACCTATATACCCGTCCTCCAGATATAGCGACGGTTGAACGAAGCCCTACGCAGATGATGACGCTCGATTGAGGAAGCCTTGCACTGCGCACGTGGATCTCACGTCTCCTTCCGCCTTCGCCTTCGCGACGAACGAAAAAAAAATTGTGGAAAGAAAAAATTTTTAGAGTCTCGTGCTGATAACGTGTTATGAATCAACTATTGGGGGAGGAGCCCTTAGCTCTTTATTTATAGGCAATATGGTAGAATACAAATATGGGCTACATTGATATGGGCATATCTCTAGGATAGCCTAGAATCTCAGCCAACTATGGTTAAATAACCGTTCACAACAATTTTTTATGTTTTAATGCTTTTTCTCCCTGTCCACATCTGTTCAGACTTTGGCTAAATGATGAGAAACCCCCTATGATTGTCTCCGCAAAAACTTTCAAATTCGAATCGACGAGAGTGAACTCAGCGAATAAATCAACTGAATCGATCGTCGAGGTAAGAATATATCCAACACTGGACCATTGATAATAAATTGATCAGGATTTTACATTTATTTGCGAATATGTCATTTTCTTTTTAGCAGCTTAACTAACGGAATGACATGCTTCTAAATAAATGCAACTTTTGTAGCTAAATGTGAAACTTTATGTTTCTCAGTAGTTCATAAATGCTCAAAATATTACCTCTATGTATAAGTTTGTCATTCTCTTTATTACAGTTTAACAAAGGGAATGACAATGGCAAACTTGTAAATACAGTAAGATGTTAGGTTACTCTTGTAACGTGAGCTGTGAGTCACATTACATTTTAGCACAACATATTATAAGTATTTGCAAGATTTCCATACTCTCTATTAGACTATTAGCGAAGGGAATGTCAAACTTGTAATTACTTGTAATATGTATGGATATATATGTGTAACATGACCGGCAGCTGTCGTTTTTCACACCGAGCATTTTATTTACAATTTTTCCATTAATTTATTTACAAGATTAACATTAATATACTCTAAATTCAAATAATTAAATTTAAATAATATTATCTTACATTACATTTAAATAATTTGTCATATATAAAATGATATTTATTTTACATTAAATGTGATCCAACCCCCCAAATGGGCCGGGAGAGTAGTGGATCGACCGTTCGGCCCGACGCCCCCCCAACAGACTCTGGGTCAAAGGCTTCAAGAGAAGATCGAGGCCCATCAGCCCAAGACCAAAGCCCAATGGACCAAGGGCTCTCCGCGATTGAACAGACCTCTCCCTAAACCAAGCCCGCGTTATGGGCATTCAAGCCACCATCAATGCAGGCAGGCACGACGGGAGGAGCCTTGAACACCATGAGCACAAAGGCGTATCGAGAGGAGGCGTTGACATGATGCTTGCCTATAAGTAAACTGATAGGCCAAAGGCCTTGCGGACCAAATTCTAGATATTTGACACCCAGGTATACCTTCTCCTTAGACCTTCTTCCACCGTATATTTCTCCTCCACAGCTCGGCCTGAGAACTCGTGCACGGTCTCTCCGTGAGCCGGTATCGACTCCACCGAGCACTTTCCAGTCAGGATCTGACTTAGGCATTGGAGGGGACTTGGTCAAAACCAAGGTCCAACCCCCTCTGATGAGTTCCTTGTTTTTGTAGATCGAATGAGACATCATCCCTCCGAAGCTCAAATTCGGCGTCCAATCGCTCGGCTCTGAGCATCCTCGCACTAGAGTCCACTCGGCCGACCGATCTCGGAGGTTGTCATCCAGCTGAAGCCAAACTTCGACATCCTATTACCCAGTTCTGAGCATCCTTGCATCACATTCTGCTCAACCGACTGACCTCGAAGGTCCTCTTCATCTTCCAAAGTCAGCGACGACCTTCAGACCTCCATACTTCTAACCTTTGGTGAGAAAACACTCGAAAACATCTGGCGTCGTCTGTGGAAATCGAGTCTAAACCCACTTCAAATAACCACATCGAAAATGACTCGATCGTGTACCAGAGGCCCCCGAGGGGCTTCTCAGTTATGCACCGACTTTAGTGGGCCTACATTAAGCAAACACTCATCCCTGACGAGAAGCTGGGCATCTGGCAGGTGATGACTATAAGTGCATGTCAGAAGAAGCCCAGGGATGACTACCAACCCATCTACTTCTCCGAGGAAGACTTGGAAGGGGTTGAGATGCCGCACGATGACGCCTTAGTCATCACTGTCATCATCAACATGACCAAGGTTTGACAGTTGCTCGTCGACACAAGCAGCTTATGTGACATCCTATTTATGTCAACCCTGGAAAGGATGGGGCTACAGGCGGGCGACCTAGAGCCATGCTCGGGACCGATAGTTGGGTTCACGGGGCACGCCACCCCGATTGCGTGAATGATCTGTCTGCCCGTGACACTCGGGGAACCTCCCCACTTGATCACCCTGAGGGTGCAGTTCATGGCTGTGAGGGTCGGGTCAGCCCACAATGGGATCATTGGCCGACTGCTCCTCAATACAGCCAGAGCAATTATCTTGACCCTCCACCAAATGATCAAATTCTGAACTCTAGAAGGGGTCGGGAGGGTGAGAGGCAACCCAGCGCGATCTAGAACTTGCTACAAACTATCCAACCTAGAGCGCAACGTGAGGTGGTTCGGCCAAATGGACCTCCTTGACCAGAGAGGAGGCCCGGATGGATTAAGACCTATACCTGTCGAAGAACCTGAGCTCGTCCATGTCACTCGTCCAGAGGCAGGTTTCTGTCCATCGGCTTGTGGCTCAATCCCACCCTAAAAGAGGAGCTGATTGAGTGCCTGAAGTCCAACCTAGACATCTTCTTCTGGTTATCCAATGACTTGCCGGGCGTAGACCCCTAGGCGATCACTCACAAGCTCCACGCCGACCCCAACTTTAAGCCAATCAAGCAAAAGAAGAGGAACTTGGGCGGCGAGAAGATGCGGGCCACTGCCATAGAGGTCGATCGTATGCTCGAAGACGGCTTTATCAGAGAACTCTGGTACCCAGACTGGTTAGCCAATGTAGTCGTGGTGAAGAAATCAAATGGCAAGTGGCGAATGTGCGTGGATTTCACTGACCTCAACAAGGCGTGTCCAAAAGATAGCTACCCGCTACCTCGGATCGACCACCTTGTGGATAACGCCTCCAGCTACGAGATGCTCAGCTTCATGGATGCATCCTCCGGCTACAACCAGGTTTATAAGGCCTCGGAGGATGAGGAGAAAACGTCGTTCATTACCGACCATGGGCCGTTCTGCTACAAGAAGATGCCCTCCGGTCTTAAGAACGCAGGGGCAACTTACCAGAGGATGGCCAAGTAGGTATTTAACTCTCAGATCTGACGAAACCTGGAGGTGTACATGGATAACATGTTGGTCAAGTCCAAAAACCCTTCCGACCATGTCGCCGACCTCAGAGAGACCTTTAAATGGATTAGGAGTCACAACATCAGACTCAATCCGACCAAGTGCACGTTCGGGGTCAGGTCTGGAAAATTCTTGGGCTTTATAATCACCAACCGCGGGATTGAGGCCAATCTAGACAAGATCGAGGCACTGGTCAATATGGAGGAACCAACGATCATTAGGGAATTACAGAGGCTAAATGGCAGATCGCAGCCCTCGGGCGTTTCATGTCCAAGTTGGCAGAGAAATCGCTCCCCTTCTTCCGAGTCCTGAGGAAGGCCCTCGCCAAACCCAACGGTGAGAGGAAGGCCGTGGAGTGGGACGAGAACTATCCCCGAGCCTTCGCCAAATTAAAGGAATACCTTCACACTCCCCTGCTCCTAACAAAACCCAAAGAATGGGAACCGTTGAGCCTACACCTGGCAGTACCAAAGAGGCAGTAAGCACTGTCTTGATCAAAGAAGACGCGGACATGCAGCGACTGGTCTACTACACCAGCAGGATCATACGAGGGGAAAATGGGAGGTATAGACCGATAGAGAAGCTGGCTTACGCCTGCGTCCTCTTGGCAAGGCGGCTCGGGTCTTACTTCCAAGCACACACCATCCTGGTCTTAACCAACTCCCAGCTCGAACTAGATCTTAAGAGGTTCAATCGGATGGTAGGATGCTAAATTGGGGGGTCGAGTTAATCGAGTTTGACATCAGATACAGACCAAGAGCAACCATCAAAGGACAAGCTTTATCATACTTCATTGTCGAATGCACCACTGACGGCCCGACGTCCTCTAAAGAAACGGACCTCGGCTCGGTAATGCCTCCTCCCTTGTCTACCTTTTTTACTAACACCATTTTTCATGTCTGCCCAGAAGACAAGGACACATGGATCATCCATGTGGACGGATCCACGACCAAATCAGGTAGCTGGTTGGGAATACGGTCGAGTACACCCTCCAGTTCCGATTCATGGTCACCAACAATATGGCAGAATACGAGGCCGCCATCAATGGCCTAAAGCTGGCCTGAGTGCTAGGATCAAACACGGCTCGACTTCTCAGCGACTCCAGGCTCGTCATCAGCTAGCTACAAGGAGATTACATGGCTCGAGAGGAAACGATGAAGCGTTGATGAGGAACCCACCTGGTTGGATCCCATCATCCGATTCCTCGCCACATGTGAAGTCCTCACCAACCCGAAAAAGATCAGAACTCTAGAGAGTATCCCACAGCTACGTACTCTATGAAGGGGCACTATACAGGAGCTGCTGGACCATGTCCGACGTCCTCCCCTACCTCAAATGCCTCGGACCTCGAGAGGTGGACTACGTCATCTGGGAGGTCCATGAGGGGTTCTGCAGAAACCACCATGGGGGAAAGACAATCGCACTGAAGATCCTGAGGCAAGGATACTATTGGCCGACCTTGGTCAATGACTCAATGGAGTATGTGCGAAAATGCCTGGACTACCAAAGGTTTGCAAAGCTTAGCTCGGTGCCCCCAGGTGAACTCATACCAATAATCAGCTCCATCCCTTTCGCCAGGTGGGGCCTAGACATCCTCGGTCCCTTTGCCTCACAAGCAAGCAGATGAAATTCCTGATCGTAGTAGTGGACTACATCACAAAATGGATCTAGGCCGAACCCTTTGCTACCATCACTTAGAATAAGGTCAAGAGCTTCGTGTGGAAGTCGATCATCTGCAGATTCAGAGTCCCACGATCCATTGTTACCGACAATGGACCGCAGTTCAACTGTATGGGATTCAAGGAATTCTGTGCAGACTGGTAAATCAAACTACTCTTTGCCTCAGTGGCCCACCTGCAGACCAACGGAATGGCAGAGGCAACCAACAAAAGCATCCTCGAGCCACTACAGAAGAAGGTCAGGGACGCCCACGTGGCTTGGCTAGAGGAGCTCCCCAGAATACTCTGGTCTTACAAAACGACCCACAAAGAAGCCATAGGGAAACACCCTTCATGCTCCTCTATGTGGCAGAGGCCGTTGTCCCGGTTGAAATAGGCGAGGAATCCTTGTGCATCAGGCACTTCAACAAAGAAAGAAACTCAGAGGGTCTCGAGTTAAGCCTGGAACAAAGGGACGAACGGCGCGACTGAGCACTGAATTCCATAATCCATCGTAAGAATTGAATGGCTCGGTTCTACAACTCTCGAGTCAAAGGAACGAGGTTCCACCAAGGGGACCTGGTCCTGAGGAAGGCCATCTTCAACCCTGAGTCCGTGCGGAAGGAAAAGCTCATCGCCAAATGGGAGGGACCCTACAAGATAACCGAGGTCCTCGGGCTGGCCACCCACCGACTCTTAATGATGGAGGAGAAAGAGCTCACTCACACTTGGAACATAGAAAACTTGCGCAAGTACTTCCAGTAAAGGAAACATGGATGATGTATAAGCCCTTCACCGCTTTTACCCAGTGAAAATTCCAAATAAGAGAGACACCCCTAACTGTCCATGCCTACCAACTTTGTGCGATAATTGGTCGACCATAAGGTTGGGGGCCACTCCCCCAGTAGGCCGATCGAACGATCGACCATAAGGCTGGGGGCCAATCCCCCAGCAGGCCGACCAAATGATCGACCATAAGGCTGTGGGTAACTTCCCCAGCAGATCGACCGATCAATCAGCCATAAGGCTAGGGTCTCTCCCCCAGCAGGCCCTGAACAAAACGTCGACCGTAAGGCTGGGGGCACTCCCCCATCAGGATGACCAAAACATTTCGTCGACCATAAGGCTGTGGGCGACTCTCCCAGTAGACCGAACGAACAATACGTCAACTAAGAGGCTGGGGGAACCCCGCAGCAGGATGATCAGAACATTTCTTCGGCCGTAAGGCTGGGGGCACCCAGCAAGCCTACCGAACAATCGGCCATAAGGCTGGGGGCCACTCCCCCAGCAGGCCGATCATTCGGTCGGCCTGCTGGGGGGTGCAGGCCAATCGAACGATCGGTCATAAGGCTAGGGGCCACACCCCCAGCAGGCCGACCGAATGATCGGCTATAAGGTTGGGCGCTACACCCCCAGCAGGCCGACTGAAAGATCGGCCTTAAGGCTGGGGAACACTACCCCAGCATGCCGACCGAACGACCAGTCGCATGGCTGGGGGCCGCTACCCTGGTAGGCCGAACGAACGATACTTCGACCGTAAGGCTGGGAGCCACTCCCCCATTAGGCCGACAAAATAATGGTCAATTGTGAGACCAATGAACGCTAATTCAGCGAGACAAAACCATCCAGTGCTGGTGTCATCCCTCGACCTAGGCTCCCCCATAACCAAGGCATGACCAGATCGTGGGAGGGGGACACATCAAGACAACAGAATACCTCTGACGGGAGAACAAGCGCGGGAATATTTATTACAAAAAGGGGGTTCAAAACCGAGGACGATTACAAAAGACCTACTAAGGATGATTCACAAAAATGATCAAACCCCTGCATAGGGTTGATCGGCGTCCTCATCTTTGCCAGGGACCATCTCTTGCTCCTTAAAGATGACCCCCAAGTCGAAAAACTTGTGCTCGATCTCTCGCTTGCAGCGAAGGAATCCTGCCTTGAATGCCAAGGACAACTGCGGGGCGACAATGTTTTCAGACTATTCCCTTACGACCTCCTGTGCTATCCGAGTTGGGTCTACCATCTCCAGCTCCTTGACCCAAGCCTCGAGAACGACAATCTGGCCATGGAGGCTGGACTTCTCTGCCTCGCCCATGTGGCTTGTCTCGACAAAATGGGCCTGGAGAGCGGCCTCCCTTGATTCCGACGTTGCCAACATCTCCTCGTTGTCCTTGAGGCAGACGTCTGCCTCGACACCCCCACGTACTCGAGCAGCCTTCTCCTTAACTACAGATTTGTCAGTCAAAGCCTCAGCCCTCGCCGTATCAAGCCTCTCGGCCTCTACAGAGAGCTCGGTGATCGTGGTCTCCATCGACCTTATTTGGACCTCCGCCTCCTTGGTAGTCTCCTCAGCGGCATCAACGGTTTCCTACTTCTGGGCAAGATTCACCTCCAAGTCGACGAGCTCCACTACCCGACACTGCAACGCCAAGCCAACTAAGGACACCTGCATCGGGGAAAACCAAAGATTAGCAAACATCCACAAGAGAAAATCTCTGAGGCCATGCAATACCTTACCTATTGGCCGGTGAACACCACGAAGCTAGTCATCTGGTTGGCCTCCACCCCCAAGCACGGACCGGTCCTGGGGAAGAAAGGAGTGTATGGTTTTCTGAGTCCTTATGGATATAAATTCGACGTCCGACCTAAGTCGGTCGGATGATGAAAACAAATCAGCGGCGAAAAAATAGACTTACAACAGTTTTAAATCAATCACTAAAGATATTAACCCTAGCCAAGATCTCTACTATCCAGGGGTTGGGTCCGACCAACCCCTAAGGATAAACCTATCTAACATTTGCAACTATAAACGCATGTTTAATTTAAACTACATACCTTTCACTTTATTTGCACAGAACACGAAGCGTTGTTTGTAGTAACATTTCTTTGGCTCCGCGCTGCTTCTCCCAAGCCGAACCGCATAGCCGCACTTCGTCCAATCCGAACCACTTTTCCAACCGCACCGCATCTTGAGGCGAGCAACACTCTTGTTGCCAAGCCAACCACGCGTCGAAGAAGATTTCACCTTGAGTGGATCCTTCGTCAAGACTTTTGATCCAATCCGAGCTCCTTCGTAGCTTTGTTAAAGCCCAATCAGGAGCTAGGAAGAAATTTAGGGAGAGCGGGAATAATTAATTTAAGCTCAGATCCGGGCTTGCTCACGTTTAATGGAGCTACTCAGATCTGGATCTTAGGACGTGTTTCAAGGAAGGGAGTAGGCCCCTATTTATATAGGCGGTTAACCCCTCACCTTCACTCCATATCTGATATGGGTGTAAAAGTTTTTGGAGAAAAATTAATTAAAGTTTACCTTTCACAAATTCCTCCCTCATCGTTGAGCTTCACAAGTGATACAACCTATCAAATCGAAGAGGTTGAACAGTTAACGTGTAGGAATAAACGACACTCCATTCCGAGTCCGTTTGACCCCCCCAACGAGGCTCCAAAGATAGCCCAAAAACCTTTTTTTGCAAAAACCGAGCCGTTATGTAACGGCCTGTTTCAATCGTACCATTCTTCGTGCACGTGCTTTTGATCGTGCACGTGTTTATTTTAGACTTTATTTGTTTTTGAACGTTTTTGTGTGATATGTCGTCGTGATCGTCTCTGAAAGCATTAGTTTGTGGAATAACTTGGGAACGACATATCTCGAGTCGCTCTTCCGCAATACTAACTTATTTGACGTGACGTCGCGACTTTCTGTTTTGACGCGAGACGTTTCTATTTTTAGTTTCGTCCCTTGATATCGAAATTTAGATCAGTCTTCTCCACACTCTTTCTTTAGTCGTCCCGAACACCCCAGAATTATTTTATAATTTTTGGACTTAATTTGACCTATTTTCTATTTTTTTGAAAGCTTTAAATAATTTTAAAACCAATTTTTATAATATTTTTAATTACAATAAAATTTCTATATTATAATAACGTATTAAAGAATTTTTAGGAAAAATTTTAGAATTTTTGGCCGCACCCATTTTGCGTGAGGGAGAGGAGAGTAATTTTTAAGTAAATTAATTATTTTAAATTATTTTAATAATATTTCTTCCGAACCCAAGCCCTAACCCTAGCTCTAAACTATTTAAGTTAGCCCTAGGAAAAGTATTTTCGTCATTGATCAAAACCCTAGCCGCCGTTTCATCTTCTAAAGCTTCGTCGCAACGTTGCGACGATCGCAACGTGCACGACCGGAGCTCTCCCCCGCAATTCCCAGCGCACGACCGGAGCAAGCCCCCGCATCGCCGCTTGCAGCGCCCGCTGCATCGCCTCCCCCGCTGTCGCCCGCTCCGACCGAGAGCACCGCTCGGTCAGACTGAGCGCCCGCTCCGCAAAGCCGCTTGGCCCGCTCCGCTGCACCCCGCTAGCGCTTGACCGAAGCCGCTCCCCGCTCCGACCGAGAGGCCGCCCTGCACCCGCTCTCCGCACCGCCTCGTTGCAAGTTGCAACGTTGCAACTTGGCCCGCCCGCTGCGACCGATGGGATCTGTCGGTCAGACCGACGGTTCTCCTCGCACCCCCGCTGCAACCGACCCCGCTGCACTGCATCAGCGTCCGACCGAGAGCTCCCCTCGGTCTGACCGAGGGAACTCTCCGCACCGACGGTGTCCGACCGACCAAACTTCGTCGCAAGTTGGTTTCTCCCACACCAACTCCTGTGGTGGGCCCCCCAAGTGCTCCTGAGGTGTTGTGGGCCCCCTTGGACCCCTAGCACTGCTGTGGGCCCCACTTGGACGTGCTACTTCGCGGATTTGCCGTCTACGACGTTGCGACACGTCGTAGGCCTTCGTCGCAAGTTCGAAGTTTTGGAGAGACGTGCGAGGACCAGATCTGAAGCTGAGGAGTTCTCCGATCAGACCCGACATCCAATCTACAGCAAACTCCGGTTCGGGTTGGTTCCCCGAAACTCATAGAAACCCCCACAATAGCTGACTGAACCCTAAACTAAAAACCGTCAACTTGAACTAAATTTAATTTTCAGCTCCTGTAAAACGTTGTACGAACATAGAAAATCGACGAACGGACTAATTTGATTGTGCACATAGGATAGATCGTCGATTAGGTTGATACATCAAAAAGTGACTTTTGACGAATAGGATAGTCCCGAAAACCTAGAAACGAACCCTAATAGGATTTGATGAATTTGAGACCTGACACCGTCGTCGTGGCGATATTTCAGACGGACTTCTGCGGACGAGACGCTTGGACGAGACGCTTCGAGAGGACGACGCACTCGTCGTTTCAGGCAAGTGTACCCACTTGCGTTTTTGACCGTGCTTTGGTCTTAGGTTGCTAGAACTGTTAGACTGTGAATGTATAGAACCGGACGTGAAATGATAGTGTCTGGGACGACTCCTGACGGCTCAGACTTGACGATGAAGTCTGAGCCTGACAACAACAACTTTTAATGCTGTAGGGCTATCTTGTGTGTGCGTGTGTGTGGACACCCTAGAATAACCCTTCCTGTCGTGTCACGTCACGTCCCGTCTTGCACAGCCCGCTGGGCAATAGGGCACTCGCCGAGTGATCCCTTGTACTGATTCACAGCCTGCGGGCAATAGGGCACTCTCCAAGTTGAGAGAGTGATCCCTTGTACTGTTACACAGCCCGAGGGCAATAGGGCACTCTCCAAGCTAGAGAGAGTGATCCCTTGTACGGATTCTCAGCCTGCGGGCAATAGGGCACTCGCCAAGCTAGAGCGAGTGATCCCTTGTACTGGTGTCATGTCTTGTCTTGTCTTGGGGTTTGGGGTTGGGTTGAGCGTGCGCACGGCAAGAGGGTCTGATCCCCCTCGAACCGTAAGGCGTGAACCCTTTCGTGTCTCACTTGTCTTGTCCTGCCTTGTTTCCGTCACGTCACGTCTTGTCTTGACACCTGTAGGCTAGTCCCGTAGTTGGTAGCACACGCTACGACTACTACTTGTCCCGTTTTACTTTCCTGCTGCGTTACTTCCTGTCGTGTTACTCTGTTATAACCTCAGCATGCTAATCAACCAGTAAACTGTTGTGTAAAAGAACCTCAGCATGCTAATCAACCAGTAAACCGTTGTTTAAAGTTCGGTGCACTTGCAGTAAAGTCTAACCCTTCTTATAGACTTTACCTGACGTACAGTTCCTTTTTCTTGGGTGCTGTACGTCAGGTGTTCAGCCAGAGATCGTGGACGAGGCAGACTCGCTGGAGTATGTGGAGCCGAGGACGTCGTCATCAGAGTACGTACCTGACAAGGACCAGACCTTGAGGTCTTTTAGTCGCCACTTTCAGAGGTTACTACTTTTAGTTTGCTTTTAGCTAGGTTGTTGCCATGCTTAGGCTTTCTTTTAGACTTTGTACTTGTTGGATATTATATCTCTATTTAATGAATGCAACTTCCTTTCCGTACTTTCTGTTGTTTCGAACTATAATAATGCAAGAACCTGGAAATCGTTTAAAATGGTACCCATACAGACGCTTATTGGGTCCGAGCTTCTCAAGCTCTGGCCTAAGCGGGCCTCGTCACGTTTCGCTTCCGTCCATTTTGGGAAGCGGGGTGTGACAGGTTTTAGTGGTGGCCCATGCAGGTCCTGCAAAAGTTCGGAACAATAAAAGTACCGCATTCATTTGATGTCCACGTACAAGTCTGAATTAGTTTCCCAGTCTTAGATAGTAGGAAGACTTAGGTAGACGTCCCAGGTTGATAGTCGGATGCCTTGGTTAAGATTTAGTCGTCCTCGTCCTAGACTATCCTAGCATCCCCATTTGATTCTGATCGTATTAGATATCTTGAGTCCTTCTTTTAGTTAGTCGCTCGCCCAGCTCCATCGACTTCGGGCCCAGCAGAACGTAACCTCGATTCTCTTAGGAACCCTCTCTTTAGATCATGATTATATTCTAGCTCATAGGAAGTCTTAGAGCTGAGTTATCCTAAATCTTTAGACGACCCGATGATTAGAACCCTTGTCATCTAGCATCCCTCTGATCCTTGCAAATTTTGTGCTATCGACCATAGAGTCCCATCGTAGCTCTTCACGATTCATATCTTACGCATAATCTTCATGCGATCACTTTTCCTTCCTCCCGATTCTCGTGATCGTTTCCTGACGATCATCATCGATCTTTCGAATCCCTTCCTTGACAAATTCTACCTTCCCCAAAATTATTTTCGACTTTCCTTATTAAGTTTTCGCTCTACCCTGATTTCTTTGAAAACCCCTATATTATATATTTAAAATTTGTTGTTTTGGATCGAGTTAAAACTTTTTAATTGACTTGGAGCTTTCTTGGACGTAAATGTTTTAAGTCAATATCTCGCATTATTTGCCTTGTTTCTAATATATATATATTACTTTTATAAACTACACAATTTATTTCTACTATCTTGTACTTATTTTCGAATTTTTCCCTTTCCCAAAACCTGCTTCCTTTAAAAGTATTTTCGAAATTCATTATTAAATTCTCCGCCCAATTTGACTTCTTTGAAAACTTTTATTAATTATTTAAAATTTCTTACTTTCGGTTGAGTTAAAATTCTTTCGCAAATTTTGAAACCTTTCGGTCGTAAAAGTTTTAAGTTACGACCTCGTACTTATTTTCGAATCAGTATCCATCGAATTTTAGTTTTAAAACATTGTTATCATTTCGGGAATTCAATATATCATTTTTCTACCTACGAAATTTATGTTAACCATTACGTACGTCCTTTAGAATATTTTTCTAAAACAAAGGGGGATTTTAAATTTCTTACATATAAACATCTCTTTCCTTTATTTCTTATTTTCGAAACCCATTATTAAATTCTTCGCTCGATTTAACTTCCTTGAAAACCCTTTATTATATATATTTAAAATTTATTACTTTTCGATTGAAAGCTCCTTCGTAGATTTTGAAATCTCCTTGGTCGTCAATTTTCAAGTTACTATCTGGAAATTTTTTCAAATCGGTATCTTTCATATTTTCATTTTTAAAACCGTGTTAACATTTTGATAATTCAATTTATATTTTCTGGACTAGGTGGAACTTCAATTATTTTTATTATTATTATCATATCTAATCTATGTTTCTCGTGACCACATTTCAAAATCTTTGTGTAAACTTATTTTTTTCATTTGCAAAACAATCGTTTTACACCCAACCAACTACCTCTTTATCTTGCCTTATTTGAACTCGTTCCTTCCGATCTTATTTCGTTCCGCTTTTGATTTAGTTTTCTTTCCTTCTTTTATCTAGACGTTAGACCTTGTAGTTATCCATGTTATCTCAGGTTTAGGAGTAGGCCCTTTGGTAGGTGATGTCGCCATGGTGCATGAGTTTAGGTAGAGTGCGTAGACCCATATGAATGTGTGTCATCTTTAGGATCCTGATATTTGTCTCCTGTGTCTTGAATGTGTACTCAATGTTAACCATGGTAAGCTGGAAGTTGTCTGAATGACGGTATTCATACTTATATGAATGGTGTCATCGCAGGCAGATCCTTAGACTGAGTTTTAATTTTAGTGAATGGTTTATCTTGGTTGTATGAGAATCATATCAGAACTTTGTTTTTTTTAAAAAAACCAAATCTTTAAAGTTTTAAAACTAGCTCACAAGATCACAAATCACTTAACCTCCCTCATCCATTACCACAACACCACACGTTTCTCTCCAAATGTTTTAAAATATTTCTTTGGCCTTAAATCTCTCTTTCTATTCTCTTCTTTCTCCCTTAAAAAAAATTTCCATGTTTATGATTGTTATATTAATTGGGCCTAGCTATTATCGTTGTAGGATTTTGTTTGCGGGTAGGCTCAGGGAGTGAGATGAGTTTTATTATGGCAACGATTAGTTGATTTTGGTAACACGAGGATGATGGATTAGAATATCTTTTGGATGAAAAGAATGAACTGTCCAAGACCTATTTAAAATACCGATGTGAGACGGACTCAATGAGAAATTCTGGTCGGATGAAATTATATGCGAGGAGATGAGAACTTATCAGATTTGAGGCTTAGACGAATGGTAGATAGGGATGGCTGCGGAGTATGGTAGGAGTTAAGATGATCATGAGATTGAGTAGAGCTTTTATTAGCATCGAGACTTGATTGTTGAGTTGAAGTGAGAAGACATTGGGAGTAACACGACGCGTGGAGATAAATGGATGATTAGGCAGTCGGACTTAATATTGGTTGGGATTAGTTATAGTGAGTAGGATGTGATGTAATTCTGACAAATCAAATTATTTGGTGGATGAATTTATGGGGAGATATGACGAGAATGTATTGAAGACACGACGATTGCTGATTGGTGAAAGTATTATAGGATAGACAAATGTTTTTGTCTTGGATTGGTGGATGGCTAGAATCTCTTTTTGGAGATTTATTAATGTTGGGAAAAGATTTAGAAATTCAAAAGATATTAATGAGCGATGATGATGCTTAGTGGAGTGGTACGATGTCAGAAGATGTTATTATTTCTATGAGAACTTGGAGTTGGAAATTGGAACGGTAGTGGTGGATCTATATTATTAGGAGGTGAGTTTAGTCGTGGCTGTGCCTAGTGAAAAGATGGGATATGATGGATTATCGAGGAACGTTGTTCGAAGTTACAGGATTAGAAATCTTTATGAGCAGATATGATAGTTGCGGGTATAAGGTTATATGGGTAATATTATTACTAGTGTGAGTGATTCCGAGGGCGGAATCATTTCTAAGGTGGGTAGAATGTAACGGCATGTTTCAATCGTACCATTCTTCGTGCACGTGCTTTTGATCGTGCACGTGTTTATTTTAGACTTTATTTGTTTTTGAACGTTTTTGTGTGATATGTCGTCGTGATCATCTCTGAAAGCATTAGTTTGTGGAATAACTTGGGAACGACATATCTCGAGTCGCTCTTCCGCGATACTAACTTATTTGACGTGACGTCGCGACTTTCTGTTTTGACGCGAGACGTTTCTATTTTTAGTTTCGTCCCTCGACGTCGAAATTTAGATCCGTCTTCTCCACACTCTTTCTTTAGTCGTCCCGAACAGCCCAGAATTATTTTATAATTTTTGGACTTAATTTGACCTATTTTCTATTTTTTTGAAAGCTTTAAATAATTTTAAAACCAATTTTTTTAATATTTTAAATTACAATAAAATTTCTATATTATAATAACGTATTAAAGAATTTTTAGGAAAAATTTTAGAATTTTTGGCCGCACCCATTTTGCGTGAGGGAGAGGAGAGTAATTTTTAAGTAAATTAATTATTTTAAATTATTTTAATAATATTTTTTCCGAACCCAAGCCCTAACCCTAGCTCTAAACTATTTAAGTTAGCCCTAGGAAAAGTATTTTCGTCATTGATCAAAACCCTAGCCGTCGTTTCATCTTCTAAAGCTTCGTCGCAACGTTGCGACGATCGCAACGTGCACGACCGGAGCTCTCCCCCGCAATTCCCAGCGCACGACCGGAGCAAGCCCCCGCATCGCCGCTTGCAGCGCCCGCTGCATCGCCTCCCCCGCTGTCGCCCGCTCCGACCGAGAGCACCGCTCGGTCAGACCGAGCGCCCGCTCCGCAAAGCCGCTTGGCCCGCTCCGCTGCACCCCGCTAGCGCTTGACCGAAGCCGCTCCCCGCTCCGACCGAGAGGCCGCCCCGCACCCGCTCTCCGCACCGCCTCGTTGCAAGTTGCAACGTTGCAACTTGGCCCGCCCGCTGCGACCGATGGGATCTGTCGGTCAGACCGACGGTTCTCCTCGCACCCCCGCTGCAACCGACCCCACTGCGCTGCATCAGCGTCCGACCGAGAGCTCCCCTCGGTCTGACCGAGGGAACTCTCCGCACCGACGGTGTCCGACCGACCAAACTTCGTCGCAAGTTGGTTTCTCCCACACCAACTCCTGTGGTGGGCCCCCCAAGTGCTCCTGAGGTGTTGTGGGCCCCCTTGGACCCCTAGCACTGCTGTGGGCCCCACTTGGACGTGCTACTTCGCGGATTTGCCGTCTACGACGTTGCGACACGTCGTAGGCCTTCGTCGCAAGTTCGAAGTTTTGGAGAGACGTGCGAGGACCAGATCTGAAGCTGAGGAGTTCTCCGATCAGACCCGACATCCAATCTACAGCAAACTCCGGTTCAGGTTGGTTCCCCGAAACTCGTAGAAACCCCCACAATAGTTGACTGAACCCTAAACTAAAAACCGTCAACTTGAACTAAATTTAATTTTCAGCTCCTGTAAAACGTTGTACGAACATAGAAAATCGACGAACGGACTAATTTGACTGTGCACATAGGATAGATCGTCGATTAGGTTGATACATCAAAAAGTGACTTTTGACGAATAGGATAGTCCCGAAAACCTAGAAACGAACCCTAATAGGATTTGATGAATTTGAGACCTGACACCGTCGCCGTGGCGATATTTCAGACGGACTTCTGCGGACGAGACGCTTGGACGAGACGCTTCGAGAGGACGACGCACTCGCCGTTTCAGGCAAGTGTACCCACTTGCGTTTTTGACCGTGCTTTGGTCTTAGGTTGCTAGAACTGTTAGACTGTGAATGTATAGAACCGGACGTGAAATGATAGCGTCTGGGACGACTCCTGACGGCTCAGACTTGACGACGAAGTCTGAGCCTGACAACAACAACTTTTAATGCTGTAGGGCTATCTTGTGTGTGCGTGTGTGTGGACACCCTAGGATAACCCTTCCAGTCGTGTCACGTCACGTCCCGTCTTGCACAGCCCGCTGGGCAATAGGGCACTCACCGAGTGATCCCTTGTACTGATTCACAGCCTGCGGGCAATAGGGCACTCTCCAAGTTGAGAGAGTGATCCCTTGTACTGTTACACAGCCCGAGGGCAATAGGGCACTCTCCAAGCTAGAGAGAGTGATCCCTTGTACGGATTCTCAGCCTGCGGGCAATATGGCACTCGCCAAGCTAGAGCGAGTGATCCCTTGTACTGGTGTCATGTCTTGTCTTGTCTTGGGGTTTGGGGTTGGGTTGAGCGTGCGCACGGCAAGAGGGTCTGATCCCCCTCGAACCGTAAGGCGTGAACCCTTTCGTGTCTCACTTGTCTTGTCCTGCCTTGTTTCCGTCACGTCACGTCTTGTCTTGACACCTGTAGGCTAGTCCCGTAGTTGGTAGCACACGCTACGACTACTACTTGTCCCGTTTTACTTTCCTGCTGCGTTACTTCCTGTCGTGTTACTCTGTTATAACCTCAGCATGCTAATCAACCAGTAAACTGTTGTGTAAAAGAACCTCAGCATGCTAATCAACCAGTAAACCGTTGTTTAAAGTTCGGTGCACTTGCAGTAAAGTCTAACCCTTCTTGTAGACTTTACCTGACGTACAGTTCCTTTTTCTTAGGTGCTGTACGTCAGGTGTTCAGCCAGAGATCGTGGACGAGGCAGACTCGCTGGAGTATGTGGAGCCGAGGACGTCGTCATCAGAGTACGTACCTGACAAGGACCAGACCTTGAGGTCTTTTAGTCGCCACTTTCAGATGTTACTACTTTTAGTTTGCTTTTAGCTAGGTTGTTGCCATGCTTAGGCTTTCTTTTAGACTTTGTACTTGTTGGATATTATATCTCTATTTAATGAATGCAACTTCCTTTCCGTACTTTCTGTTGTTTCGAACTATAATAATGCAAGAACCTGGAAATCGTTTAAAATGGTACCCATACAGACGCTTATTGGGTCCGAGCTTCTCAAGCTCTGGCCTAAGCGGGCCTCGTCACGTTTCGCTTCCGTCCATTTTGGGAAGCGGGGCGTGACACGTTACAATAACCAGCAAAAACCCTAGCACCAGGTGTGGCCCACCTGCGGGCCCCAACCACTCGCCACACGCATAACACACGTGCAGCACACGTGCGCTGCTATCTAGGCGCGCGCGCCCGTGTACAGCATGCACGCAGTGCCTATGCTGGGTGCGCGGGCGGGTGTAGCACCCGTGCTGGGCAGGCAGGTGTGCGCCCACACTGCGCACGGGTGCGGGCCCCTTTATAGCGGGTCAGGCATGCCCGACCCGCTATGCCTTATAAGGCCCTTTTGTGCTTTTGTGGCTCTAACTTGTACTTTTGGAGTCCATTTTCGATGCGGTTTGAACCTGCGTTTAGACCGGGACGACATCGTCATTCAGGTAACTATTTATACGCCTTTATTATATTAACTATGCACGTAAACATTTTATGACATATTTAATTCCCTTTGCATCTTATGCAAAATTTCCACATCTATTTAAAAATCATTTGCAACAAATACAAATGAATTGAGGGCAAACATCCCCAAACATCTTCCACTTGCACTCAGGATCATTTATCCCGAATCTGCAAGCTAACCACAACCTCTTTGCAGCTTTCTTTCCCTTGCATATTCTCCCTAATTTCTACATATTACTTGACAAAGGTCTCACTCTATGTGAGACCCTGCAGCCTGACCCTATTACAGGTAGGGCTCGAAACCCCAGACGGCAGAGACCACGAGCAGCAGATGTCGTCCATGTTTCGGTATCATACTTATGTGGTTAACTTATTGAGGAGTATTGTTGGGACCATCCTGATTGTGTTCGTGATGAATACCAAAGTTATATTCTTTTCGTCAAAACTATGCCGCTCAGTCAAACCTAGGGTATGGTCAACTGTCAACCCTACCAGCTTGAACTTGGTTAGTCTCCATCGATCTTTAGTCAAATAATGATGGACTTCTTCCAACATACTCTGGCCAGAGTTTTCACTAAAGATCGAACTAATACTGCGACACTAACTCCCGTTGACCAAGAGAGACGAATCATATCTTGGTCATTACTCTCCTCGCACGCTTCAAATGTCACCCAACCAAAAACCTTTTAACGAGGCTTGCCCCAAGGCTAGATCAGTGATCTAAGTGATACCGTTCATGTACAGGTTTGTACAATGACCTCAAGTCAAAAGACCAACTTGCCTATCATCACTAAGAGTTATCATTAATAGATTGGTCAATCATAACCATATGATAACTCTTGTTGGGTCGTTCAGTGAACTCATTCTCCAATGAGCACATGTGTCTCGTCTTCGACTTTGCCAAGTCAAACGACCATGAGATCATCATCACCATTACATGGTGAAGACTAAGACATAATGGTCTATCTTATGTTTCGATATCCTTTTCTCGAAACATCTATGACCACGAACGATTTCAGACTTATGCTACTAACGGTCAAATAATTCACTATGACCGAGATCCTCATTTTGTTACTTGTTTAACCTCGCATTAAGTCTTAGGACTTTACCTAAGTTCTAATGTCAACTACATTATGATTAACTTAGATAAATTCTTATCATACAGATTATTGTAATTTTGAACAAGATGTTTGTACACATACAAAGAGATAAACTGCCTCGATTTCGAGGGCATACCTATCTCCCAACATCTTTCACTTGCACTCAGGCCTATTTATCCTGGTATCTCATACCGCATTTACACATAAGTCTTTCTAGACTGCATGTGGTAGAGCCTTCATGAGTGGATCTGCTAAAACGTCTACTGTATAGACTTAAGGGGTTTCTATGTTCATTTTAGACCACACATTTGAATCTCATCTAAATAATTTCCTTGGTCCCTTGGAATCCATAATTTATTACTTGCCTGGATCCCATCCAACTCATCGTACCTTACGAGAATAATCCAAATTAGTTTTACTAGTCATTTAGACTGTTTATAATCATTTCTGATAAAGTGTCAAACTCTTTGACCACTTTGTCAAACCATATGTTCCGGCTCGTTAATGCCTCGCATGCTTTTTATTTACTACCACTGACCTTGAAAACTCTATAAGTTTGTTCTTCTAAATCATATTTAGAAAACAAACATATTCCAGTATTTATGGTCACCATGAGCATCTACATAGAGTCTGATCTGAACAGATCTGTACACATCTACTGGCAAGAAAGTTTCATCATAATCCAATTATTGGAGGTAGGATGATAACAGTTCTTAACCAACATAAGTTGTACTTCACTATTTTCCTTCTGCACCAATCTTCTATACTCGTAAATTTACTTGCAGCCAAAGGAAACAATTTCCTTGGTCATGTAAACTAAGGTCATGTCTATTTACGTGCAATGACCCTATTTCAGATTGCATCAAGCCATTTATCAGAGTCCCTACTCTGAATAGATTCTTGGAAGCTGACTAGGCCATCATCAACTATGATGTTTTACTCGACTCCATCGTCTCACGAGGTTCGAGTAACCCTATGACTTCCTAACGATTAATTTGAGGAATATTATGTTTATAAGGTTCTAACACAACCTTCTCAAATACCTAGGCATTATTATCTGGGTTTTAATCCAGAACAAGGAATGGAACTTAGTCATTAGCCATGTATCACACTAAGTCTAACAGAGTACGATTCATGCTCTCTAACACACCGATGTGTTAAAAGACTTGACCTGAGAGAAAATCTCATTTTCTTTTAGTTACGTAAGAATTACATAGCTAAGTATTCGACTCTTCGATCCGATCGAATCATTTCATATACATCGGCCATTGTGTTCTCTATTTTATCAGACTTGTGTTTCATCAAGAACATGTGTCATAATAAAATAAGACTACCTTATCTGGCGTATATAGACTTGCGTCCAGGTACATCTGTATGTACGAGACTACGAGTTCACCAACTCATTCTCACATTGTCTTACAGATGGAATTTCGGCCATCATACCTTTGAGACAATATTCACAAGTGTCTTTTGACTTATATATGATACGAGAGGTCAGACCCCTTTGTATGTGATTTGTGAAGCTTAGTCTCTTCGGTATGGCCTAGTCTATTTTGCCATATAAGATTTGCTACTAACTTGTGTATTCATGTATTAACTCTTAATACAACATTGTTATACATTATAATCACATCAAAATATTTCTTCTAAAGTAATGTGATGACATTCGCCAAGTGTGATATAAGTTCTATATGGCCTAAAGACACCTTTTGTTCATTAGCCAATATGTGAGACTATCTTTGTATAAAATTTATTCAGAAATTTTAGACATCAAATATGTCGTATTTCAGTTCCTCTTACTATGTCATGTCTTATGATAAACCAAATATTCTTTCTCAATGAATTATCCTTAGTGCCTTCTCCTTTCTAAATCACATTTAGACATTTTTTGTCCTAACACAAATATTAGTTGTGCAAGCATCACATGCATCCAAACACTTGAGCTTTACAACCTTAAGGAGACTCAACAAGTTGCTCGTCTCAAGATCTAATTTGGATACATTGGCTTGCACCGCTCTCACACTCATCTTCGATTCAAACAGTTTGATCGAAGTTTCCAACCTTGCTGATTGAAATTGTTTTCCATACAAACTTGAAAAGACTTAACAAGTTGTATAGAAAAACATGCTTTAAATATCAGTATGTTCAAGCTGCCGCTGCACATAGAGGCGAGTGTTAAGTAGCGTGCTTTTATTGTGTTAGACTTTAGAGCTTAAGGAAATCATTGTCCTTAACTCGGCGCTAGGAAGGACACATTAATATCAGTGAGAATATAGTTTGATTTATCAAATATTCCTTAACTGATCATTTTGTCCAGTTGACTTATTTCTTTTAAGGTTATTATGATTTGGATTCCACTTTTGTAAAATATAGAATTATCTTAGTTTAGCATATGTTCATGATTTTTAAATATAGTTAAAATGGTTTTAATCAATTATATCATCCCACTATTTTTGTGATCATCTTTAGCCATATAGATGAACGAACATAGTTATTTAATGGGAGAGGGACCCATCAACTCTGAGCTTTACAATCTTGAGGAGACTCAACAGGTTGATCGACTTTGTAGTTGGTAGATAATCTCATTATCAATCACATCACATGTGACTCCCTATTGGTTTTTACCCCTAGTCGCTTGTGATCTTGAAAAGACTCAACAAACCATAATGACTAGTCTAGTCAACCCTTGTTTTCATGTCTAATATTAACTTACACCGATACTTGAGGAGACTCGACGCAGCGGTTTGGGTTAATACCAGACTACCTCTCATGTATGATGGAATCGGTTTCTAAAAGAGACCATATCATAGATTGAAGAGGCTCAACAACCATGATAGACGTCTTTTAGTCCCCTATTCCAAAAATAAGGAGGGCTACAGCTAACCTTGAAGAAGATTTTTAATGTAATTGACTAGATATAATCGACAGTGTCACATAATCATAATTCGCATCCTTGCAGTCCTGCAGAACACGGCCAGGGATTTGGCTAGGCCAGGATCACTATCCCCAGTCGAGCTAGGGTAATCCACAACACTAGTCAAAAAACACTAGACCGAATCATGGTCCATTGAAGGAAACTTATTATTCATATGTGTGCCATCAATTAGAATTGGCTTCATTAAAAATAGTTATCCTATCAACTAGTTGAATCCTAAAATTCGAAATTATTAGGATTGGTTAATAACTTTTATTGATGTCCTTATCAACTATAAGGATTAGTATGGTGATATCCTAATCATGTATTCGGCATTTAAAGTTCAAGTTGCAACAATTTAAATCATATCATTTTGTTCAAAATTATTATTAGAACAATTAAAATAATAATTTGGAGAGGGCTACCCTAAACAGAAAATTATCTTATAATTTTCGGAAATTTTTAATGGCTATGCTAAGAGTTTTTCTTAAATTATCACATAATCAATAAAACTAATATAACCATTATCACAAAACAATTTAGCTAAGTATGCAACTTAAAATTATATCATATATCTAAGTTACATCAAAATTATCATATAATTTTAAAGATCTAACTTATTAAAATTATCTCATGATTTTATAATAAGATCTAATTTTCAAAACAAATTTTCGAAAATAAAACATTGCTTTAGAAAAACTATTTAAAAGTTTAAATAAAAACTCCATCTGATGGAGAAACATGTTGTACCATATACAATTTATAATTGCAAAAATAGATCATGCAGACAAGGCTCTGATACCATTGTAGGGTTCTTTGGGTCCTTATGGCTATAAATTCGACGTCCGGCTTAAGTCGGTCGGACGACGAAAACAAATCAGCAGTGGAAAAATAGACTTAAAACAGTTTTAAATCAAGACCTAAAGATATTAACCCTAGCCAAGATCTCTACTATCCCAGGGTTGGGTCCTACCAACCCCTAAGGATAGATCTATCTTACATTTGCAATATAAACGCATGTTTAACTTAACTACATACTTTCACTTCGTGTCCACAGAATACGAAGCGTCGTTTTCATCAACATTTCTTTGGCCCACGTGCCGCTTCTCCCAAGCCGAACCGCGTCCCAAGCCACACTTCAACCTAATCCGAACCGCTTCCCGAACTGCACCGTGTCACGAGGTGAGCAACACCCTTGTCGTCGAGTCAACCAAGCACCGAAGAAGATTTCACCTTGAGTGGATCCTTCGTCAAGACTTCGGATCCGATCCAAGCTCCTTCATAGCTTTGCTAAAGCCTGATCAGGAGGAATGAAGAAATTTAAGGAGAGAGGGAATAATTAATTTAAGCTCAGATCCGGGCTTGCTCACGTTTAATGGAGCTACTCAGATCTGAAGTTTGGGACGAGTTTCAAGGAGGGGAGTATGCCCCTATTTATATAGGCGGCTGATACCTCACCTTCACTTCATATCCAATGTGAGACTAAAAGTTTTTGGAGAAAAAATTAATTAAAGTTTGTCTTTCACAAAGGCCAAACTTTAGCGAATTTTTTCTCCCTCACTGTTGAGCTTCACAAGTGATACAACCTATCAAATCGAAGAGGGTTGAATGATGAACGCGTAGGAAGAACCGCACTCCATTCCGAGTCTGTTTGACCCCTCAAATGAGGCTCCAAAGATAGCCCAAATACCAGTTTTTCGCAAAAACCAAGCCGTCACAGTAACTAGCCAAACCCTAGCACCAGGTGGGGCCCACCGGCGAGCCCCACCCACGTGCAGTGCACATGCAGTGTGTGTGCATTGCTATCTATGCGTGCACCTGCACTGTGCCCGAGCACGGACCGTACCCGTGTCAAACACGGGTGCGTGCCCCTTTATATCGGGTCGGGCGCGCCCGACCCGCTATGGTCGCGCGCCCGATCGCAATGCCCTATAAAGCCCTTTTGTGCTTTTGTGGCTCTAACTTGTGCGTTTGGAGTCCGTTTTCGACGCGGTTTGAACCTGTGTTTTGACCTGGACGATTCCGTCATCCAAGTAACCATTTACATGCATTTATTATATTAAATATGCACATAAATATTTTACGACACATTTAATTCCCTTTGCATCATATGCAAAATTTCCACATCTATTATAAAAAAATCATTTGCATCAGATACAAATGAACTGAGGGTATACATCCCCAACAAGGAGTTCTCGGCCAGCTGAGCAGCGATGCCACAGTCTGAAAAGACAGACTCCCTTAAGCCTACCGGATGAAGGGGACTGAGGAGTTCACTCTTCGAACGAGGAAGGTCAACCTCCGTTGCCCTGAAAACCCCCAAGGCCCGCTCGTAATCAGGAGGAAGCAAGCTTGGTGCAATAAGGGAATAACTTCCCCACAACCACTTGTCCTCATGACACTGAGGGCACGAGGGCGAATGGGGAACTTCGGAGGCCGAGGTGTCTCTGGCGAGAACTCCACCCGAGTAGGCAATTTTCTGGGTCCTTAGGGCTATAAAATCGATGTCCGGTCTAAGTCGGACGGACGACGAAATCAAAAAAGCAGTGGAAATTTCACTTAAAATACTTTTAAATCAAGCCCTAAAGATATTAACCCAAGCTAAGATCTCAACTATCCTGGGGTTGTGTCCGACCAACCCCTAAGGATAGATCTATCTAACATTTGCAATTATAAACGTATGTTTAATTTAAACTACAGACATTTCACTTCGTTTCTGTAGAATTCAAAGCGTCGTTTTGAGCAACATTTCATTGGCCCCGTGTCGCTTCTCCCAAGCCGCACCTCGTCCCAAGCCAAACCACTTCCCGAACCGTACTGCGTCCCGAGGCGAACAACACCCTTGTCGCCGAGCCAACCACGCACCAAGGAAGACTTCACCTTGAGTGGATCCTTCGTCTGGACTTCGGATCCGATCCAAGCTTTTCGTAGCTTTGCTAGAGCCCGAACAGGAGCAAGGAAGAAATTTAGGGAGAAAGAGAATATTTTTTAAAGCTCAGATCCGGGCTTGCACATGTTCAATGGAGCTACTCAGATTTGAAGCTTGGGACAAGTTTCAAGGAGGGGGTAGACCCCTATTTATATTTGGGACTGGCCCCTCCACTTCATATCCAATGTGGGACAAAAAGTTTTTGGAGGAAAATTTATTTAAAGTTTGCCTTTCACAAAGACCAAACTTTAGCGAACTTTTCATCCCTCACCGTTGAGCTTCGCAATTGATACAACCTATCAAATCGAAGAGCACTGAACGGTGAACGCGTAGGAAAAATCGGCACTCCATTTCGAGTCCGTTTGACCCTCAAACAATGGTCCAAAGATAGACCAAAACCATGCATTTCGCAAAAACGCAGCCGCCATTCTAGCTAGGGTTCGCAACCCAAGCGTGGGGCCCACAGCATGGGCCCCACCATTCCAGCATGCGCTAGCAAGGCACGTGCCAACGCTGGACGCGCGCACAGTATGCACCCACGCTGGCGCGGGCGAGCGGGCCCAGGGCCAGTTCAAGCATAAATGAGGCCTAAAGTGAAATAAAATATGAGGAATGAGCATTAAAGCGAAATTTTTAGGAGCCTTCTTATAACTGAATCTAATGCAGAGAAATAATGGAAAAAATAAGCAATTTGTTGGGGTTTGAAAACACTAATATCAATGCAATCAAACGAGCAATCAATTCACTAATTCAGTAATCAGTGCTCCTTCGAAATTTCGAATCAATTCAATAAATTTTCTCAGTTTCTTGCCGATGACCAAAAAATTTACCAAAGATATTATCTTATTAAACCTTAATCCATTGAAGAGTCGAAGACGCTGTGTAAAACATGCCAGTAATTTGCGAATTAGAACACCAGGCGAAATAAATTCATAAGAGATAAATAATAGCGGATAAACCCCAAATCAATAACCAGAGATTGAAAACCCATGATTTACATAATTAAAATAAAAATAAAAGATAAAAATTTACAGTATCGTCGTATCTGCGACCTCCTTCGCTGGGCCAAGACAGGGCAATATTATTTCCGAACTGCTTGATTCCAGGGTCCTTGTCCTAGTCTTTGAGACTCCGAGGCTGAGGCCGGGTCTGAGAAAGACGGAGGGTCTGAGAGAGGGAGAGAGATGGAAGGTCCGAGGCTGGAGGAAGAGAGATGGAAGGTCCGAGGCCAGAGGAAGAGAGATGGAGGGGCCAAATCGGTTGATGCTGTCGATTGGAGCCGGAGGAGACAAAGAGAGCTAGAGAGCTATAGAGAGAGAGAGAGAGAGAGAGAGAGAGAGAGAGAGAGAGAGCAGTGGGAGCAACGACGTGTTGGCGTTAGAGGTTTAGGGTTTGAGGCTTGACTCTTGAGATTCTCTCAACCTCTCTTTCAATTTTATCTGTTGGACCTGAGGCGGGCCACGTAGCACAACAAGCCTCTTTCAATTTTATCTGTTGAACCTGAGGCGGGTCGCTCGGCAAAACAAGCCCAAAGCATTAAAGTGGTCCATGTGGGAGAAATAAGATCACGGATAGCGAAAATGGTTTGCAAAATTTTAATTGAGCGGGCTGAAAGGCTGTTGGGCTTAAGAATAAAATGAAAATTGACGCATCTCAGAATTGGAGGCCAAAAGCGGCCGCCTAAGTGGCTTTGCTGTAAAACCGGCTCTGAGCGGGCCCCCACCCGCACGAAGCAGGATGGACCCGTCCGCTGCTAGCAGGCATGAGGCACCCATTATTTTAATGGGTGTGTGCACCCGCCTGCCTTGTGGCACAGGCACCCCCCTAGCGGGTGGGTCGGGTGCCCGCATAGCGGGCGCCCGCCCCGCAATGCCCAAAATGGGCTATGTGCATGTTTTTGACTCTATATTGTGCGTTAGGCATCCATTTTGGACGCCGTTCGAATCTGGATCTAGACCCGGACGATCCTGTCATCCAAGTAATCTTTTCCTCGTGTTTATTATTTTAAATATGTACGTAAATATTTTATGACACATTTAATTCCATTTGCATCATATGCAAAATTTCCACATCTATTATTTAAAAACTATTTGCATCAAATACAAATGAACTGAGGGCATACATCCCTCAACAGGCAGGATGCTCCCCCTCTGCCCCGTACTTTCTTTTTATATGCCCTTCCTTGTCCCATCGGGGAATGGTCCCTAGTCCTCTTTGTGCCGCTCGCAGGCGGACACCTCCCTGCTTGGGTTGGCACGGCCCGTTACTTCGAACGCAAAGCCAAAATCGCATCGGACCTCCTTGGGCCAGCTTCATGAGGAGAAGTCGGCAGGGTGTGCAAAGATGAACCTTGGCTAGCCACATCTGCCAAAACAAAAAGGTGTCAAGATGAGAGGAAATTAACGAGGGGACTAAACCTAAGGAAGGGAAGTTTGCCTCTGGACCACACGATCCTCTTCAATGTACCGTCCATGAAAAGGAACTTGATGTCTCGCTTGCCAGGTGGGAGCGCAGATAGATTGTCAATCGCTGCAAGTTACGCATTAGATTGGCTCTCTACCCTCTCCAGAATCAGCAAACATGGCCTACCCCATCGAACCGGGAAACTCGCCTTCTCTGGGAGAATTATGAACACATTATACTCTTTCCAATGCATCATGGAGGACGAGAACCCGTACACTAAGCTCTTATCCTTCTTGGCTGTAATGTAAATCCAAGCACCTAACTTATGATGGCGCAGGCGGTAGAAATGGAAAAAGAGGGTCAGGGTCGACTCTATCCCATGAAGCATACAAAACGAGATGAACCCGACTAAGGACCCGATAGAGTTGAGGATAAACTGACAAAGAGCAAGCCCGAAGGCAGCCAGAAACACTGCGATGAAGGGATACCGAGGGAATCGCAGACCATACGCGAAGGTTTTCATGTACACCCCAACCTCGCAACTACCAGGGAAGAAAACCATCTCATTCATCATGGGTTCCCTGGCCCTGTAGGGAGGACGAAAGAACAAGAGACGGAGCGAAGCCATTGAAGCAGCACAGGCCACCAACAGTTGATCCATCACCTCCTGGGGCACCCCCGCCAAGTGGATTGTGGCATCGACGCCAAAGGATACAGCCGTCGCGACGATGGAATCCGTGACTGGTCCCGTCGCACGACCTGGCTCAGACACTGACCGACCTGCCCCGGAGCCAGAAGATGACGATGAGAAACTCATGGTGCGAAACTGCAAATAATCATAGACGAATGCGAGAGCAAGGAAGATAAAGGGAGGCAATGTAGTAGAAGACGATTCCGAAGATGAAAAGCCCTCTCCAATGATGTAACGGCCTCCACTCAAACAACCCTCGACAAAATTTACCGCATTGCCTCCAGCCATTCGTTCCCGCATACGTGTCAACATCCCAGGGTGGGCGGCTCTAAGAATCCCATGCCCAAGGGGCAGGAGAATTCTATTGACGCCCAGCGCCATGATGGATTTCATTAAATGCATCATCTCGACTGTCGCGCCAGTTAAATACCCACGTATCACATCTCCTGACCCGAACCGCCATGGCAGATCAATTCAGGCAATGGGGTCCATTGATAAACCCCTCCGAATGGGACAGGAGAGAAGTGGATCACCTTCTCGGTCCGACGCCCCCCGCGGACTCTGGGTCGAAGGCCTCAAGAGCAGAGCGAGGTCCCTCAGCCCAAGACCAAAGCTCAATGGACCACGGGCTCTCCACGATTGAAGAGATCCCTCCCTAAACCAAGCCCGCATTGATGGGCATTCAAGCCACCATCAATGCAGTAAGCGCGACGGGAGGATCCTTGAATGCCATGAGCACAAAGGCATATCGAGAGGAGGCGTTGACATGACGCTCTCCTATAAGTAAACCGACAGGCCAAAGGCCACATGGACCTAATTCTGGATTCTAACACCCAGGTATACCTTCTCCTTAGACCTTCTTCCACCATATATTTCTCCTCCACTGCTCAGCCTGAGAACTCGTGCACGGTCTCTCCTTAAGCCGGTCTTGATTCCACCGAGCACTTCCCGGTCAAGATCTGACTTAAGCATCGGATGGGACTTGTTCGACGAGTTCCTCGTTTTGCAGATCGAAGGAGACATCAACCCACCGAAGCTCAACTTTGGCGTCCCATCGCTCGGCTCCGAGTATCCCCGCACCGGAGTCCGTTCGGTCGACCAATCCCAGAGGTTATCATCCAGCCAAAGCCCAGCTTCGACGTCCTGTCACTCGGTTCTGAGCATCCTTGCATCACAGTCTACTCGACGACCAGCCTCGAAGGTCCTCTTCGTCTTCCAAAGTCAGCGACGACCTTCGGACCTCCGTACTACCAACCTCGGTGAGAAAACACCCTGAAACAAAATGTTAATATTATCTTACATTACATATTAATATTACGTGTTATCTTTTATACAAAGTATTAAATAATATACAAACGAAACCAAAAGGACCAAAACGGGCAAAAACAGATCGGAACATAAAATTTCCGAAAGACCGTAAACGAAACGGAAATCTCTACCCTTGATGGGTCATGAAATTATTGCTAATGTGATATACAAGGGTTACCTTAACGAATCCTAATAGAGTAAAGAATACATGTGGTGATCCCATAATTATGAAACCGTTGTGCTTTTGTTCATCTTTTATTTCACTTAAAGGACAATTATTAACCTTATCGCTTGTTTGTATTCTCATTTCCATGTTTAGGGACTGATGCACCCTTTCCCATGCACATGAGCTTTGCCATGAGTAGATTATGTGCAAATAATCAGAGTATTACTTAACTAGTAAAAGCACTCCAAATGTGGTAAGGGTTGATTTGTGTTTCGTTGGATTTGTTTCTCATTATGTGGGTGATGCCCCAGTAAAAAAGGTTAGGTCAAACCTTAGGTTGAATTGAAATATTTATCTTACAGATTTATTTTTTATAATCGTCGTTGTTATAAACTCATAAGATGATACCAATCTCAAAATGTTGAGTAGTTGTTGCATAAGCCATGGCTCTCTATATATTCTTCCTCAATGGGGGAGGGGGGTAAGAAGCCAAAGGGACCCCCACTACTTAGTAGTTGGGTGTAATGGAAGATAATGAGGGGAGGGAGGCCAAAGGCCTCCCTCAACTCACAATACTCCCCCTTATCTCTCTATTACCTTGGGTTAATCATATGAATACTTCATGATTCAATATGCTAATAAAGTAGATACTTCTGGATCCAGAGCCACTATGGCTGTATCATTAAAAACCTTAGCTGTAAAAAACCCAGTGGGAAAACCCAGCATCTTTAGGGGAAAAGAGTACAACCAACTGGTGACTCCCACTGATCCATACAAGCCTTGTGCTTGTAGATCTTTCAGTATTTATTAGGGGTGGACACTTTAGGGTCCAGAGTTAAATGAGGTTGCATCATTAAAACCTTTGGCTATGGAAAACCCAGTGGAAAAACCCATAGCTAAGGGAAAAGAGTACAACTCTACTATCAACTCCCCCTGATCAATACAAGCTACATGCTTGCAGATCTCCTATGTATCTATACAATCATTTCCTATTCGTCTATACATCCATCATGCTCTTAAAGCAAATACAATCATCACTCACCTATATAAGTTTTCCTCAAATCTAGCGGCTACTGTAAAACAGTGGCGCTCTGGAGTGGTACGCTCTTCGAAGTTTGTAGATGACTCCACGTATGTATTCTTTTACGCAATCTTTACTGTATCTGCAAGGTACTGCTGGACATGGCTGAGCGTATTCTAGACTTGCTTCTTGGATGATGAGCTTCTCAGAAGATGTAGACTTTGGAGGATGATGTGTAGATCTTTAGGAGGTGGTCGAACATTTGTGCTTAGTCATTGCGATGATCTGTAAACCTGCATATGCGATATATATTCCTTGGATGATGATTCTTGACCCTTGGAAGTTGCGCAGAAGTAGCTTATCCTTGGTCCAGTGGTGCTCTCCAGGGCAACACTGTATATGGCTAACAGCTTTACTACAGACGTTCTATTAAAGACACGTGCAGTGGCCAGATAAAAGAGTGTAACTAGTACACTAGAGCTAGGCTCTTCAGGACCTCGGATGTCCTCCCCCTCTTCCAGCATCTAGAAGGCGTCATAAATAAGCATCCATTTTTAATAGATTGCAAATGGACATCTTTCTTCATCTTTCTTCATAAACTCCTAGTGTATGAAGAATATGATAGGTATAAAAGGATTCCACCACGAAGGTGCTTAATCTGTAAGCCGAGACAATACCTTGTTTTGCCTTGGTACTTCACTACAAAGGTATGCTTTAGGCTATCAGATATCTTAGTGGTCTCTGCAGAAGATCCGATTAGATTTAAGTCATCCACATATACGGCGACTATTACAAATCCTGACCCTGTTCTTTTGATAAAGATACACTGGCAGACTTCATTATTAATGAATCCTTGTTCCGCAAGGAATTCAATAAATCTGTTATACCACATTTTTCTTGATTGCTTAAGATCATATAATGCTCTTTGAAGCCTTTATAGAGAAGACGTTCATACGTCTCTCTTTCATCTCTGGAGGTAGAGTATACCCTTCTGGAAGTTTCATATAGATCTCTATATCTATATTACTGTATAGACATGCAGCCACAACGTCCATGAGCTGCATTTCTTGGCTTTTCCAGAGACGGTTAGGCTTAGTATGAAATAGGAAAATGATCACATTTCCTTCATTTCTTTTTCTTATGAAAACCAACTTATATTCCACAGGTTTTACACATTCAGGTGTTTGGACTACTGGTCCAAAGACTTTGCGTTTCAAGAGTGAGTCCAGCTCTACTCTTATTACCTCGTCCCACTTTGGCCAATCTATGCATTTACGCTATAGAAAAGTGGGTTGACGTCCTCGTCGTATTCAGCGACGTGAATGGCAATAGCGAAAGCAAAATCGTCGATGACGACTGTTCTATATCTGTCCAGTACCTCCCCAGTACGTACGTAATATAATGATGTTTCTCCTATTGTTTCCTCTGTATGGGAAATCAGGAGGGGAGAGGTCACTGGTCTGAGCTCAGCATCCTGCGAAGGGATCATTTTAATATCTCCAGGAATCTTCCTCTTTCGAGGAACTTTATCTTTTGAACCTTTTGGGCGTCCTCTTTTCAATTGAGGTACAACCAATTCTGCTGCCGATGGATTTGCATCCATCTGTGGGGATGTCAATCCTAGCTAGCATGTTGGCAGCTGGGACGTGTGAACGAACAATCTTATGGTTTGTCTGTGAATTTATCTGGCAATTGATGTACTTTAGTATGAATGTGAAGGATCTTCAGGATCTCATCTTCATACAGAAATAGTATGCGGATCATAACAAGATTAGGACTTTTGTGTCCCATGATATGGTTTCAGAAGCTCCAGGCTTCTTTAGACTGCGTGCCTATTTTAATGAGACTTTGCTCATCAAATTCACAGTTATCAAAACGTGCCTTTAACGCATCGCTTGTCGGGGTTCTAGGTATCTAATAATACATGGTGAATCAAACCATATAAAGATAACGAGTTTTGATGAGGTCCCATTTTGGTCCTCTGAGGTAGTGCTATTTGGACATATATTAGCACATCCAAACACTCTCAAATGAGATATGTTTGGTGGTGAACCATAAGCAAGCAGCATCAACAATAAGATATGTCCATAAGAGGGCCGTATCGTGATAACCGATGCGGAATGTAGTATGGAGTATCCCTAAACGTCCACAGGCAACTAGGATTTAACAATGGACGTGTAATCCATTGGAGTCTCTTTATCAGAGACTCTGATAACCCAATCTGAGTATGAACATGCTACATGATGTTCAATTTCAATGCCAGTTGCTTGTCAGTAGTCTTGAAAGACATGTGTAGTGAATTTACCCACATTATCAGCTTTTGAGAAAGCTAGGTTGCCGATGGACAAAAAGGCACATATAAGACCATCTAGTAGATGCATCTATCAGTACAATGAAGTACCGAAATGGGCCACTTGCCGGGTGAATGGGCCCGTAAAAGTCACCATGATTCTCTCAATGAAGCCAAGAGACTCTAATCCCACTTTCAGGAGGGAAGGTCTCTCTATAAGTTTTCCCTTATGACAAGAGAGGACAAGGAAACTCAACCTTTTGAAGAATCTTCATGTTCTCCAAGGGATTCATTTGATGATGCGTCCATCATCACTAATCCAGGATGACCAAGTCTATTGTGCCAGAGTTGAAAACTCTTCCAATGAAAGGCACTTCTGGTGCTCAGTCAAGTTGGCTTTATATAGGATGAATATCTATAATGATTGGGACCCGACGTGGGTCCAACGAATCGTGCGTAGATGGTCTTCTGGCCATCCTCTTGACGAGTTGCATTAAGATATTCACTATTTATTATCCATAGTTTCCAAGTTATGTTTGTTTAAACGACATATCCTTAAAACTTGGGAGATTATTCTATGATTTAGGAGAGAAATATGCATTGTTTAGTCTCGTTGTATGTGGGAGCAATTTTAATGCTTCACCAGTGCATCGATGCACTGTCCACAATATATCACACTTCATATATATATCAGAATGAATAGACCTTATAAAATAAAGCTAAATATGCATTCATAAAGTTCCAAAAAGGAAATACAGATGAAGGAAACTAGAATTTAAAATGCAAAGATAAAATCAAACTAAGATAAGGCTCAATCGAGCAAATCATCATTCTCGAAGTCTTGTGCAATGAACTTGGTCAGAGCTTGTATTTCCGCCAGGTTAGTTTCAGGGGGAGGCTTCAGGCTCGCCTGATATAGGTCCTGGAGGTGGTAAGGAGTGCGACAGTTTCTGGACCAATGTCCACTCATGCCACATCTATGACATTTGTCCACCCAGCTCTTCTTTGGAATTGGCACTGGACCAGTGTTCTTACGCTTCCATGTGAAGTTTTTCTTCCCCTTGTTGTTGTTCTGGGGTGGTTCTCTTGCTGGCTTCATTGCAGCTTTCCCTTTGTTTTTTCTAGCCTTATTCTTGTTTTTCCACTTCCGGGGAGAAACATGGTTGGCTTCAGGGAGAGAAGCAGCACCGGCAGGGCACAGATTATGAGTCGCCAGTAGTAAGTCTCTATTCTACTCTCCCTAAGAAGGCAAGAGAGCAAATCAGAGAACTTCGTTAAGTTACGTTCACGGTACTGTTGCATGAGGATTGCATCTTTCTCGTGGAACGAGGTAAATGTCTTTTGCAACATGCGATGATCCGAGACTTCTTAACCACACAGCTTCAGATGTGAGGTGATATTATGAAGTGCTGAGTTGTACTCAACAACGGACTTATAGTCCTAAAGATGGAGATTTTTCCACTCATAACTGGCATGTGGTAGTATGACATCAACTTGATGCCTATAACGTGCCTCCAGCGCTGTCCACAACTCAAGAGGGTCTTCTACCGTTAAGTATTCGGCCTTTAAGGTCTGATCTATGTGTCTACTGATATTGATAATGGCTTTCACCTTATCGGAGACAACGGTAGTAGAACTGCCAACTGGCTGGGCCGCTGCAGGGGCCTTGCTAGCAGTTGTCTCGGCCGCTGCGGGGGCTAGAATTGAGTGAAGGATTGCCATTGAACGCAAGTGGAACTTCCGGTCCACTCGCCAGCTCAGGTAATTCTTTCCTGCTACGTCAAGGACCTCGAAATCGACGCAAGCCAATTTTTCCTTTTATCTATTCAATCAAATAAGCATGAATTAATATTTGTGAAAATTAAATTCACGCAAAGTAAATAAACAGTCATGTGGGGATAAGTCAGATACCCTTAGAAACAAAATGTCCAAAAATGTCCGAATACAGTCCATTAAAAGGGTTATTTAGTGCCGACACCTTATGGTTTCGCCATATTTAGTAACACCCCCCCCCCCACCCCCCCCCCCCCCCACGATGTATTCAATATTAGGGAGACTCCCCCGCCCCGTTAACCTCTGTTGCACAATTTGGACTCCAAACAGGGGCGGGGGAGTCCAAATTGGATACATCAGGGGGGTCTCCCTAATATTGAATACGTCAGGGGGTGTTACTAAATACGGCGAAATCATAGGGTGCATGTACTAAATAACCCTTAAAATGAAATACAAAATAAATGAAAAATACAACTTGGAACCCCATTTTGGGTTGCAGCATAATGCAGATTTCATCTCCGTCTTCAATTTGGCAGAGCTCCGGTATTTTGGCATTTTACATTATAACCTCACTACAATTCCTCTCAAAACAGAAAAAGAAAGCGAGGAATATAAAAAGGTGTATCTCAAAATGGCCGATCTCAAACCACAAGACTGAATTATTTACAACATCCACGTAGTTTATATTAAATAATTATGCAACACACGCATGCATATCAAATTTAATTTAATCAACATCACACGCAATTTATTGGAGAAATATAAAATATTTAATTATTACTTCGGCTACGTGGAGACATATCATGCACCGTTAGGTTAGATAACTAACGGCAGAGCGATCTCAGGACCTTCCATAATTATTAAATAAATAAAAATCTAATTAATCCAATTAATATGTATTTTGTTGAATTTAACATAATATGAAATAATTAAAAGTATTAAGTAAGTCAAAATTAATAATTTGATTTTTTCCTAATTTTACAGAATTTTCCAGGATTTTTCTATTAAATTTAAGGAATTAATAATGAAGAACTGATTAAAAATCAGTTTTTAATTAGTTTTAAAGCCTATTGGGCTTATGTGTGGGCTTCAGGCCCAAACAGCCAAAATACTAAAATATATTTAGTTTTGGTCTGCATGCACATGGGCTTTAAATTTTTCTTTTCAAAAATACACATTGGGTGGGTAAAAACACCCTTAAACATACCCTAACACTAATTTAAGGGTTATGGTTATGGTTAAGGAGGTGAACGGCCCCCCTCCCCCATTTACAGAACCCGGCATATGGGGGGCTGCCGGAGCAGCGCCCTCCCTTCTTCTTCTTCTCCTACGACGAATCAGGCAAGGGGGCTGCCGGAGCAGCGCGCCCCCTTCTTCTTCTCCTTCAGCGAATCAGGCAGGGGGCTGCCGGAGCAGCGCGCCTCCCTTCTTCTTCTCCTTCAACGAATCAGGCAGGGGGCGGCCGGAGCAGCGCGCCCTCCCTTCTTCTTCTCCGGCTTGCGGCCTTAGGAGACCCCCCCTCCGGGGCGGCGCACGAACAGGTCCCCCCCGACTGGGGGGCGGCGACGCGGGGACCGCCGACAGGGGGCGGTGGTGGAGCCCCCCGACTGGGAGGGCGGTGTTTAGACAGAGCCCCGAGGGGGTGGCGCGCGCATGAGGACCCCCGACATGGGGGGCGGTGGGGTGACAGTGCCCACGGGGGTCGACGCCAGAAAAGAGCCCCCCGACTGGGGGGCAGCGGACGTGAGGAGCCCCCCTGGGGAGGGGTTGGGTTATTTTATGGTTTTGTTTTGTTTTTGTTTTGTTAAATTCTATTGTATTTGATATGATGATTTTAAACAGATGTAATTTAAATTCTATGCTCCATCTTATTGATCTAAGAGATCAAAAAATTTACCTTTAGATCAAAAATCTAGGGAAGATCGATAAAAAAATAAAGATCCGTAGAATGAATCCCCAATTCTGATGCCACGTGGAAATCGCCGCTTTGGATCGCTGTAACAAAATCGAGCTTCAATGCGCAGAAATCGCCGCAACGGATCGCAGCAACCAAGATTCATAAAGCGCGGTGAGGGTGATTTGAGGGGATAAAAAGAGAAGCTCAAGAACGAGAGCTCACGTGCTGATAACGTGTTATAAACTCATAAGATGATACCAATCTCAAAGTATTGAGTAGTCATGGCATAAGCTATGGCTCTCTATATATTCTTCCTCAATGGGGGTAAGCAGCCCAAGGGACCCCCACTGCTTAGTAGTGGGGTGTAATGTAAGATAATGAGGGGAGGGAGGTCAAAGGCCTCCCCCAACTCACAACACTGGTGGGTTTTTATCTTTATTTTTCTAATTTTCTTGAAAAGCTTAAATTAGGTATCCTCGACATAGCTGATGTGAAATGCGAGTATTTTGTTCCCATTCCGCCTAACAATCTATTTACCAGTTTCATTAGGGAGGCAAATCATGCCTAATTAATCTTGCTGTTTTATGGATGAAACACTAGTCATAACACGTGCCCACGGGCACGGTTCATTTAAGATTTTCCTTGCGAAATCATTGTTCCCCAAAAATTATTTACACAGCCAAAATTGCACGGAACAACAAATTAACGTAAAAATATTTAGCGGTACTGGTGTCTTTGGCACAAAGCAACAAATTTGGCGCAGGCACCTTTGACACGGAACAACAAATTCGGCGCTGAACAACAAATTAGCGTTAAAAATTTGCCTTTGGTGCACGCGGGCGCTTTTGACGCGGAAAATTATTCTCATCTTGTTGCCACATGTGTCAAAGAGATGGTGGGCCCCCGATTTGAGGGAGAGATCAATCAATCTCTAGCAGCATTCGATCTGCAGCATTAAGCGCAAGTTAAAGTTTTTTCCCAAATGCATTAATTGCGTACACTCTGCTATTCTCCAGAAACTTTCATTTTTCCAAAAATTTTCATTTTCCCAGAAACTTTTATTTCCCAGAAAGGTTTTTCCCTCCAAAACTTTCTGCAAAATCTCATCTCAACCATTCATTCTTCAAAATTAAATCTCAGATGTTCTTCTATTTAACCCTTTTTTCCTAGTCAGCTTGTCCTAATCACCTTGTCGTAGTCTTCAAAAACAGTTGTGTTTTAATATAAAGATTTTTACTATAGGATCTTTAGTAGGGATGGCAACGGGCCGGGCCGGGCTGGGCTCGGGCTTTTTCATGCCCAGTCCCGGTCCAATTTGATATCGACCGGGCTTGAGCTCGGGCTTGGGAGAAGCGGGCTTCAGAAATACTGACCCATTCGGGCCTCGAGCCGGGCTCGGGCGGGCCTGTCTTTTTTTGGAAGAACATAAAAGACAACTTTTTTGCAAAATATAAAAGTTCGAGAGTGGATGTGAGTGCCCACAACACAAAGCTGCCAGTTCTCATAAATTGTACAGAGCAAAAAAGGTAACATGTCCACATATCCACTTTCTTAACACATCAACACTTGAATCCTTTGCATGCCATCACCCATATAAATAAGCATTTAAATAAATAAGCATAAAACCAAGGAAAAGTCCAGTTGATATTTCATGTGTATTTCATGTGCAAACCAAGAGAATTAGGCCGGGGCATGGGCTCTTGAGTTGCGCCGGCTTTACTAGATGGCGAGAGCTCTTGAATTGCGCAGGCCATGGGGATGGAAGGTGAAGAGAATTAATCCTTGTTTTTTGATGTAATAAGGATTCTGGTTCTAAAAAACCAGATTATATTTATACGTATGTATTAAATATTTTTTATATTAAATGTATACTGACCGGGACAGGTGGGTAAATGGTGTGCCCAGGCCCGGACCAAGCCTGCCAAAAATGACACGGTATAGGCTTGAGCCCTATCCGAAGCCCGACCAGAGCAAAAAAGCCCGAGCTCGTCGGGGCGGGCTGGGCCAGGCGCCCACGGGCCTGGGCTTTTTTGCCAAGCCTAATCTTTAGTTCATAAGGACTAGGAAGAAGATGAAGCTGTTAAATTTACTCCATGCAATCACTGAAGCACATGGTGAAAGGTTATATATATATATATCTATCTATCTATCTATCTATCTATCTATCTATCTATCTATTCTATAAACGATGTGGTATATATATATATATCTATTCTATAAACGATGCGGTTGTGACTAGGACAAAGTTGCAAAGTTGGTGACTAGGACAAACATCCCGTCGCCGGTTTTTTTTTGGTTTTTTTTTCGGGCTTTTTGTAGAAAGAACCCCCTACAAATCCCTAATTGCGCAGAATCCTACCCATTTACACCTCTTTTAAAAATAACCCTCGCTTTTGCTGTTTTGCACTGTTGACCCTCGCACAATCCCCCCACACACTCTCTCTCTTTTCCGCTTTCTCCCCTTGGCTTCCAATCGGATCGTTTTTTTGGTCCTCCTCCTTGATTTTTGCCGTGCACATGTGCACGGGGTTTTCCCTAGTCTAATCTATAAACAATGCGGTTGTGACTAGGACAAAGTTGCAAAGTTGGTGACTAAGACAAACATCCCGTCGCCGGTTTTTTTTTGGCTTTTTTGCAGAAAGAACCCCCTACAAATCCCTAATTGCACAGAATCCTGCCCATTTACACCTCTTTTAAAAATAACCCTCGCTTTTGCTGTTTTGCACTGTTGACCGTCGTACAATCCCCCCCCCCCCACACTCTCTCTCTTTTCCGCTTTCTCCCCTTGGCTTCCGATCGGATCGTTTTTTTGGTCCTCCTCCTTGATTTTTGCCGTGCACGTGTGCACGGGGTTTTCCCTAGTATATATATATGTTCCCCTCCCTTGCAATGAAGGACAGCCTATAGAAGCCGGGTGTATTTAATCCCAGAGGTTAAAATGTAACAAAAAATAACTTGCGTCCATGAGAGATACATAGGAAGTAGGGGAAAACACATCGTCAATTGCAGATGTGACTAAGATGGTTCTATGTTTACGATATGCATGCTTCCATATCGTTTTTTATTCAATTGTTCATCACAAAAAGTTAGGTGTTGAATTTAATTTATAGTCAAATTTGATATTGGGTTGAAAATAATGAGGTGTGTTACGCCTATTTGACCGAGACCCAAAAGACACGAGCCCAGGAGCCCGACCACAGGTCAAGCGCCCATCTGCATCCTCAACAGCCCATTGAGCAAAGGCCCTATAAGGGACCTTCTCGAACGTCGATCCGACCCGGCCCCAATAACCCGCTGGTCACTCGCCCACTCCTGCGAAAACCACTCCCCCAGACGCGCGACCACTAATGGCGATAATGGGAAGGTGCTGGCATGGCGGAAAGGGCGGCGGCGAGGGGGGACTGATGGGGCACGATCGATGGCGGGCGTGGGACGTGGGCCAGGGGCAACCGCGCTGGGAGCTCTACAAAAGGGCCAGGAAGACGACGAAGAAGGGGACCGCATCTCAGGTAACAAAACCGAAGGTACTCCATCAACGACCTCGTTCCCCCAATTCATCTCCTTCCTCCCCCGCTCGCGCCGAGAGACACCGTTACGATCTCCTCACGAGTCGAACCGTCTCCGCCGGGCCTCCTTTCTCAGATCACTATCTGACTTAGGCATCGGAGGGGATTTGGCCGGAACCAAGGTCCGGCCCCCTGACGAGCGTTCTCGTCTACGCAGGTGGACAGCTGATCAACGGGCCGAGGCTACCCCTCGCCCCTCTCCGACCACTCGTCCGACTGGATAGTGAGGCTTCCCCTCACCGTCAACCTGCCAAGGCCGAGCGCGCCCCACCGAGGCCGAGCGCGCCCCACCGAGGCCGAGCGTCTTAGTTAGGTTCGAGATTCCCCTCGCCTCCCGTCGGCCGTGCATCTACCCGGGCGCCTGAGGCTACCCCTCGTCCCCCTTTCAGCCGAGGCCGAGCACGACTATCCGAGGCCGAGCATCTCAACAAGGGCCGAGGCTTCCCCTCGCCCCTTCTGCACCAATTCGAAGCCCCCCAAGGGACCCAAAGCGGGCCCCTTGACCACGTTGACCGGGTTCTCCACGGTCAACGCTTTGTAGTGAGAAAACACTCTGAAACAAGGTGAAATGATTGTTCTTCGTTGTAGAGATCAAATTCATGTGCAGTAGGTAAATGATCATAACTTGTTGAATTTAATATACAAGATTAACTTGTTGTAGGATTCCTCCATAGCCAATGTAGGAGGCAATTGTGTGACATATGGCTTCATTTTTAAATGTATGGCAAGAATTTTGTGTAAGAATTTAAAATGGCAGTCATAATATTTTAACATTCAGATGCAACATTTTTTAAATCTAAAAGGAATGTCATAACCTCAAATATACTACCAAAAATATATAATATCAAATTTCAATGAGTCATGTTCTTCATCTTATTTTTTAGCAGATATGGACCCGGGACACGTTTCAGATTCGGTCTTGTATGACCAGGCACGACATTGTTCAGCACATATACAGCCTGGGCAGGTATGAACAAAACTAGTGAATTAATATTTTACGTAAGGTATCTGTCTTCGTAATCTTTCATGAAGTATATTAACATTTTGTAATTATTGGTTGCAGGAGGATATTATATTAGTAGTGGACCACACGAGAAAACATACTGCATGGGTTTTAGATAAGCGTGCAGCACACTACATGGGAATTGCCAAGCTTGACGTATGTGCGAGGTTGAAATGGATACGATTGGATTGGGCGTTACTTTCTGCATTGGTGGATAGATGGAGGCCCGAGACCAATAGCTTCCATCTCCACCAAGGTGAGATGACGATTACATTGCAAGACGTGTCAGTCATCACGGGCCTTCCTGTTGAGTGCATTCCTATATGGAGAATGCCAAGCTGTCTCAATTGGGTGGATTTGATGGAGCGGCTCCTGGACAGGCATCCACAGAAAACCAAGGAGTTAAGGTAAAACTGAGCTGGTTGCGACAGACGTTTATGGAGTTGCCTGAAGAAGCCACCCATTAGGAGATTCGGCAATATACTCAGGCATATATTTTGCATATGATAGGCACATTATTGGTGCCAGATCCAAGTAAAGGTTCAGCACATCTTAGATGGTTGACAAAGATGGAGCATATAGAGACCATTGGAGATTATTCCTAGGGTAGTGTTGTGCTTGCTTACCTGTACTCAGAGCTAAGTAAGGTGGCAAGAAGGGAAACAACTGGGTTATACGCATGCTCCACCTTGTTGCAGGTATACAAATTGAAACTTAAGTTCATTGTAATATTTTTTTATATAGTAACAGTCATTGACAGATTCATATTCATAGGTATGGTCATGGGAGAGATTGCATATAGGCAGGCCGACTTGCTCCCAAGACATGATGGAACCCTCCCTTTAGGGTGCAGGTGGAATGTGCCATTATCATTCAGAGAAAACCCTCTGCAGCAACTGGATTTTTATAGAAACGAGCTTGACGTGTTAGAGCCTACGCAGGTAAGAAGTTGTATATTTTGTACATTGATGTGATGAACGATGGATTAATATTACGAATTCTGATGAGTTATTCATAATTTTCATTCCTTTTAGGTGATTTGGGAGCCATATCTTCAGAGATATCAGAATCTTCCTAATTTATGTGTTTTAGAAAATCAGAGCTGGCGTGCACGTATACCGCTAGTTTGCTTTGATGTATTGGTGATGCATGTCCCAGATCGTATTATGCGCCAATTTGGTATACCGCAGCATATTCCAGAAGCGGCTCCAATCATGCCGGTGAAGACCGGCATGAACCCTAGAGCATGGAATAAAGCCAATGTGGAGCCTCTCATGAAGTGGTACGACAAGGCTGCACATATTGTTGAGCAGGGGGAAGTTGTCAGTTTAGACGTGTATATGGAGTGGTATTGGAGGATCACACGAAGGTGGATATATAGTAGGCAAGAACCCCATATGGTTACATGCCTCGTGGTCCCATCGAGTGAAAAATGGTAAATAGTAGTGTAGCATTAAAATGTTTGTTTGTTTGTTTTAGACATAGGTTTCTAATATATTTTTTATCCATTGGTTTTGTAGACCGACGCACTCAGAATGTTAGAGGATATGTGTACACGTGCTTACGAAGCACGGGACCCAGAGCAGATCCTTCAAATTAGGGATAAGATCGGACAGGTGCTCTGTGATACACGACATAGAAGTGAGGGTGCAAAGAAGAGTCATGCAGGATGGCAAGAGCCTTCCGGGGATGAAGCAGACACATCTCAGCAGTATCAGCCAGTTGGGGATGAAGCAGGCACCTCTCAGCAGTATCAGCCATTTACCGGTGATGAGGCCGACACTTCTCAGCAGCTGCAGCCATATACCGGTTAAGATGATGCCAGCATGTATCAGCAGTATCAGGCATATGCCGGGTATGAAGGCGACCCATCTCAGCATTATCAGTCACATACCGGGTATGAAGCCAGTACGTCTCAGCTAATTCCATCCATATATCGTAGTCCCTGAAGATGACTCATGTCATCAGTATCTGGCAGACGAGCCACTGCAGACTATGGCAGACGAGCCACATCAGACTCTGGCAGATGATCTACATCAGACTCACGTGCATGAAGCTGACCCTTCGCTGATGCAACACACCCAACCAGAAATGGAAGGTCACACATCAACTCAGCAAGCTCAGTTTCTCACATACAGGCGTCGTCGGTCTCTTATGAGCAGGATTTTACATAGGCGGCAATGAATGTAATAAAGCTATTTTCATTGTGTTTAAATTTTTCGAAATGTTATTTACTTTTGGAATAAAATGTGAAAATTTATCTTCAATGTGTTGAAATATGTCATTTATGTGGGTGTTATATGTTTGAGATGCGTGGAATGAGATTTGAGTTGGATATATGTGGTATATGCGATAGATGTGTGATATATATGTCATATGTCATATATGTGATATGTGTGTCATATGTCATATATGTTATATATGTGTCATATGTCATATATGTGATGTATATGTGATATATGCGATAATGTGATGGATATGAGTGAATGGGATGAGATGTGGTAATGGGAAAAGAATGGGAAGAGCAGTTTGGGGGTGGCAGCAGCTGATTGCACAATATCAGTGCAATCAGCAAGCTGCAGAATTAGTCACATGCCTTTGGATTATGGTCGCGGTTTGAAACCGCGACATCCCAGATTAAGTGCATTTTGGACGCGGTTTCAAACCACGGCCCAAATGCACGAAAACTGGCATGCCGTGGTTTGAAACCGCGGAAAAAATGCAAAGTGAATTTTTGGCCGCAGTTTGAAACCATGGCCAAAATGCACTTAGCCTGGGACTAAGTCTACAATTCTGCAGCTTGCTGATTGCACTGATATTGTGCAATCAGCTGCTGCCACCCCCAAACTGCTCTTCTAGATCTTTTCCCATTATCACATCGCATCACATCACATTCACACATATCCATCACATATCCATCACATTATCACATATATCACACACATATCAAGAAAGTTGCATTTCATTCGAAAAGTAGATAAGATATATATATCACATATATTCGATTTCATTCCAAAAGTATATAAGATTTTGCATATATCGCATATCCATCACATGTATCACGTCGGATCCATTACATATATCTTATACATTCCCATAAAAATCAAATATAAGATACATAGATTTCAAATAATATGTGCCGGTGAATTTCTTCAGTCGGATGCATTATATTGCTTCAGTCACATGAACTGCCTCTTCGATGTGATGGAGCCCTACAATATTGGCCGAAGTTAGTACACAAGTATTTTCACAAATACTAAACATGAAATGTGAAAAAGAACATACGATGCTATGCGTAGAGGATTTTGGCAACGTGATTTCTTATGACCGAGCTGATGACAGTTGGTGCATCTATTCTGCCTGCTTCCCTCACGTGGATGATCCATTTCTCCCCGAATCCGTGTCGATCTTGGCCGACCGGGTTGTCTTCTTTTTTCTAGAGGAATTAAACTGGGACCATCCCACTCCTTCCAGTACCTTTCATCAGGTATATGGTGAAATTCTGGGATATATGACAGTTGATATTTACTCACACTATACCATGGTGAACAAAATGGCCAATATGATATGCTGGCACCATATTGATGTCTTGACATTACGACGATCACATGAACACATGGCATATGCTGAAGCATAAGAATATTGCACGTACATGTGCAACGGTCACCTTCTATCGTCACGGTATATGCTTGTGCATCTGTATCCATCACCTGCCACTCAAAGTTACCAAATCTTGTGATGTAGCAACACCAGGCTGCTTGCACTTGTGCACCAATAATGTTCTCAGTTTTTGGGGGTGAAAGTGGTCGTCCAACGGAGTCCATCAAGCCGCCGATGATAGAAATATGCGTTTAACCTATAAAAGATTCTTGCAATCAACGATTGTATCGGAAGCGCTCTAGCTCCTTTAATAACCCCATTGAAGCTCTCCGAACAATTGGTTGTCATTATACAATAGCGTCAACCGCCATCTTCGTGTTTCGCCCACCTCTTTATGTCTGCCCCCAAGTTTGCAGTAACCCAATCATCAGCTGCAATAGACTCTTTTCTAATCTTTGCACGAAAAAAATTATATGTCATTAAGTCTGATGCATTGCCAGCTTCCTATATGTGATTTTCCAATGTAGCTGTTCGGTATCCTTTCGACGTGAAATTTGCAATAATATGTCGCAGACAATACCTATGGTGTGTAGAACCTGGCCATCCCTCTCGTAGTGCTCTCGGAATACCTTTCATTCTATCGGAAATGAAGGTAATCGTTCGGTTTCTACAGGCACTCGGTATCAACTCATAGATGCAGCAGAAAAACCACTTCCAATTTTCTACATTTTCAGCTGATACTACTGCAAATGCTAACGAAAATAGGCCCCCCATTTGCATCCACGCATGTAGCCACCAGTAAGCACCCTGTATATTTCCAATGCAAATGTGTGCCATCAATACTTAGGACCGGCATGCAGTGTTTGAACCCTTCAATTGATGGTCCAAAAGACCAAAACACTCCTGTAAACTGTGTCACTCTTGGCCCGATAGTTTCATATGTAATCTTATACATTGTTCCAGGATTGCCTTCCTTGATGGCTTCTAAGTACTGTAGGAGCCTCTTGTATGACTCCTCTCAATCCCCAAATATCCTCGCTAAAGCTTTTGATCTAGCCATTCATGCTTTGTGATATGATATTCTGATGTGTAACATGGCAAGAATGGCATCTTGTATTTCTGCAGGTGTCATATCAAGCTTTGTCTTCACCTGTGGCATAATTTTGTAACTTATGAAAGATGATGTGGCTTGACTGTGATCAGTATTTAGAGTGGGATTGTTGCAGGTGTGTTCATCACCTACTTTCGTTATCTTGAACCTCCCAGCTGTTCTTATTCCTACCGCTGCATAAATCCTCCAAGGACAATTCCTACTCCCCTCATCTTGAGTATGCGGATTCACTTCATGATTCAAGCCACATATCACGGAATATCAAGTTTTGTTTGTCTTGATTGGTCTAAATGAGACATTGTACTCGATGCTCCATTCTGTTATTGCTTTTATCAAGTCGGTCTTTGTATCATACATATCACCGACGTTGAAAACTCTGGTACTGTTGGGAAGCCTTGGCTCTAGCGTATCCCTTTCTTAGGTATTCCTCATAATTGTAGTGTTTACTCATTGTTCCTCATTTTCTCCATCTGGCAACGGCTCTTCAAACTGCACATTTGTATTATCTGCAACAGATTGATGTATCCAGTCTATATCATCTACATTTAGATCGGCAGCAACTTGCATGCTATCCTCCCTCACATTAGGATGTTCATCATTATCCATGCCACCAATTTCGTCATCCACATGTCTCACTATAGACGTCAATGCTCCAATATATGTGGGTCTGTCAATATCTTCAGGAAGCACATTTGCTTGCGTGGGCATCGTCTCTGGTATAGATGGACCTTGCATATAAGTGGAGTAAGTTGCATTTGCATGACCTCCTTGTCCCGCAACATTCCAACTGCAAATGTCATATGAATAATTGAAATGTTTAGCATATCGAATTTACTTCATACAAATATAACATAAACGTATTTATTACTTCAAAAAAATTTATACTTATGTATCCTCTTGTTGGTTATACGAACACCCTTCTCCCGCCATATTCTCTATTGGCTAGTACACTTGATTTGGAGAATATGACATAAAGTCAGCCGAATCATTACCAATATCTAGCATACGAGCAAATGTGTCATGTGGTTCACTCACTCTGATGTTGATTATTGCTTCTTTTTCCACATATATTTCAACTGATCGTTGAACTTCACCCAAGCTAAATAGAATCTCCATGTCACCGTCATCTAATATATTCACCGTTGTAAACCTTTGATCCGTTATTGGCCATTTGCACACCAGGTACAATGCAAACTCCTGCCAGTTTATCCGTGTGCCTGTGTATATCCGATCTACTAACTCAGAATATGTTGACGGTCTTCACACAGTAATTGGTCTCACAGCACCCCCAACATACTTCGGTTCGTGATTTTCATCAATCATTAAATCTCCATCAAAATAGCATGTAACAAACATCCTATCACTTGCCATTATTTTAACCCTACACAAAATTGACATTCAGTGGTTGTTTTAAAACCATCAAAATTTGAATTATTTCAAGAACCTATATCTTATTATGAAGTATATTTCTCACCTCAAAATCACCTAGGAGAAGCACCAAATCGCCTAGAAGAAGCACCAAGTCCCCAAAACCTCTGTGAGATGGTGAGAATTTTACTTGAGAGATGAAGACTTCGCTAAAGGAGGAAAAAAACGTTGTTCTGCGAGGAAGAAAGAAAGAAAGGCAAGAAAGAACGGGCAGCAGCTGGTGGCGGCGCCTTAGTTTCAGATTGGACGCTGTTTCAAACCACGGACAAATTGCAATTTGGCCGCAGTTTGAAACCGCGTCCAATCTGAAAAGCCATCTCTATACGCACGCGCGCTGAGCTAGCCAAGACTTGGTCGGTTTTTGTAATAAGTTTTTAAGTTGGTCGATTTTATTAATATTTTTTTAAAACTTAGCCTTATTGCAAAAATCGTCCTTCCAAATATTGTTCAAGCATCCACAGATTCAATGTATTTAGTAATTAAGTAACTTGTCCTAAACCTACATTTTGAATAGCTCCCGAATCCTACGACCAAGATAGCAATAACAATATTTATAATTTCTGTTTTCTTTTAAATCCATAGCAGCCTCCGTCCCCTGGGTAGGAGTTCCTCGTGGATGTTGGCCACTGGAGGTTATATCTTTTGTCTGTAGAGTCTTATTTCATGGAATCCTCTGTTGTTCACCAATTGAAGACATACAACCCTGCTCCAACAAGTGACCTTGAGTAGCTTGCTACTAGAGTAAGATAAAAGTCTGTCATCAAGTTTTGATTCAAGTGTCCTAATATTGCAGCTCTCCAATGCCATTTATACCCTTGTATGTGTTGAGATATGTATGCCCTCGGGGCCAATTATATGTTATGAAACATCTTGTTCAAATAATAGTATGCTATTTGGTACCGTTTATCTGAGTATGGTTTATAATTGTTTGTCTACATTAACACTTAGATAAAATCCTGAGACTTAATACGAGGTCAAACATATATCGAGATTGAGATCATGATTATGGAGAACTGTTTCGACTGTTTGTAGCATAAGTCTAAAACTGTTCGTAGTCGTAAATGCATCGAGAAAGGACATTGATACATCAGATAGACTTTTGTGTTCTTTGTCTTCACCAAGTGTTGGTGGCAATGATCTCACATGTGCTCATTTGAGAATGAGTTCACTGAACAATCCAACGAGAGCTGCTACATGGATACACATAAGAAATTGTCATTGGTATCTCTCACTAATGATAGGGAAGCTGGTCCTTTGACTTGATGTCATTGTACGATGCTGTGCGTGAATAGTATCATTTTGACATCTGACCTAGCTTTGCAGCAAGGCCTGTCGAAAGGTCTTCGTTTGAGTGGCACTTGAAGTGTATAAGCGGAGTAGTGGCCAAGATATGATTTGTCTCTTCCATTGTGGGGAGTTGGTGTCGTATAGTTGGTGTCGTAGAGTTGGTGTAGTCCTTAGTGAAATTCATTGGCCAATGTATGTTGGATATGATTCAACAAAGACAAGCTAATACCGAATGTCACGCCCCATTCTCACAAATACCTGATATGGCACTCTATACCATGGGAGAAAGGGAGGATGGAGCCTGACAAGCCGCAGTATTACACCAAGCGTGCAGAGAAAACACACAATAAGCATACCACTGCGAATGCTGGGATTATACATCACATATATATAAGTAGAATATCACAATCAGCCATCACAAAGAGTTCATAACTACAGAACTATATAATCAAAGAAGATACTACACACCAGCATCAAGTACAAAGTGAGCTGACTCAAGTACATATATGAGAAATGCTACAAGCCACCAACATATATGATAGCTACAAAAGACAACCCCCTCACCACTCGACTCAACTCACACTACACAACACAGCCCAGAAAGAGTGGTCTCCCAAGTCAACTCACGTCTAAGGATTCTCCTGAGGGAGATCCTTCTCTGGTGTCACCTGCTCACGACCTGAAAAGTAAAATGAGCACGTCAAATGTGCCCAGTAGGAAACTAACTAGGGTAGGAAAAATCATTTAGGGTTATGAGTGTAAAGACAATAGGAGTATAATCAACCAAGGTAAAAAAGTACAACACACAAGTGTGCCACAACAACAACACATATATGGTTCATTAGTTAATTGATGTTAGTGATTTTTGGAAGCCTGGGTATCACCAAATGATAAGGGCCTGGACCTTACCCCAAATTAGGGGCGAATATAGCACACGACGCAGTGGACACGGGCACTGTATGCCGGGCCTCTCAGCTCCCCCGTCCCTGGCAGGAGTGAGGCTTTCCACATAATATCTCAACCTCCGTATGTCCCCTCCACTCCCGATAAAGGCGAGTGGGAATAAATACCACATATCACATATCATTTTCCCCAACTTCTCAGTCCAGACCCTTATAGTTAAGTTATACCCAAACTTCCCCTATCCCAATACTAGGATGTTCACCCGCCTTAGAGCAGATCAAGACATCCCAATTAACATGTCATGTGTCATAATGCTCAATGTCCATACACAAGTTTACAAGAGTATTACATGGCACAACATGTTTAATGACCAATTTCCAAGTTCACCAATTTCAATTTCATTTGGGCATTTTAACGAACATATGGCGGATGCCATGTAAATGAAAAGTACCACACCATCAATTTTAGTAACAAATCTCATAATTAAACTTCTCAAAGACTTCAACAACATTCAAGCATGTTAAAATGAAGAATTTGACAACAAACACAATTTTAACTTCACCCAAAAATAGTTCCACTTGCTGAAAGTTGCAGGAACAACTAAAGAGTCATCACTTTTAATCAATTTCTACTAGGAATTTGACAAAACTTACTGAATGACCGTTGGAGATATAATAGTCCTGGATACACCCATAAAATTGCATGCAGAAATGTGAAGTATTAGATTTATAGTGAATTGTTTAGTCAAGTGTGTCAAATCTGTTCTGCAGACAGATTTCTGAACTCTTCAAAGCCAATTTTAAGCATTTTGGAGCCAGAATTACAGCATATAAGCACTCTGATGAACTTTTAGAAACACTTCTTAAGTTTTCAACAAGGCCAAGATCAACAAAATCCATGGAGTGTGCAGGTAATAGTGCTCATTTTGCTAAACTGTGTGCAGCTTGACAGAATTTCAGACATCTTGCCAACAATGAATTTTTACTCCCACTTATTGAACGCAATATATGATAAATTTTATATGAATTTGGGTAGAACTTCAATATCTACAGCTACATATTTTTTTCAGAAGGTGATTCTAACTACAGAATTAGCAATTGATGTACAAACACACATGCAGAATTCTGTTTTTCAGGAGAGGGTGATTTGTTAGAAAATACAAGGGAAAAATTGAATCTTTTGGGGCTATTGCATATATAAAACATGAAATCAAGGACATGAACAATATAATTATCATCATATCAATCTCATAGCCCTAAATAAAAATTCCCTAACCAAGTTAGAATTCCTACCTCAAAGAAATTCTCTTCTCCTTCTCTTCTCTTTCTCTTCTCTCCACCTTTCTTTCTCTTGAAAGCTAGGATTTTTTTTCCTTGAATTCTTTGGAAGCAAAGCTAGGGTTTTGATTGGTGATGAAGGGAGAAAATGGCCTAGAGAGGTTCGGCCATGGCATGGGTGGGATAAGAATGATTGAAGATAAGAATAGAAAGGAGAAGAAAATGAAAGAAGGATGTATACTTATAAGAAAAAATCCTAGCTCTAGAATTCTCTTTAGGATAAGCATGCATAGGCTAAATGACCTTAATACCCTTCCAAAATTACCCCTCAAGTTTTAAGTATTTACAAGTTTGCCATTACTTTACACACACAACTTCAGGATGTACGCTCAGCAGCTTTAGGCCAAAAGACCGTTTTGCCCCTGGCCTTTCTAAAAATTTATGGGTGTGCCATTAAACCTATCCCTTTTCACACTTACCCCTCTCACACTAACTCTCTCTTTCTAAATTTACAAGTTTGACATTTCTTTACACACCCACTTTTACTCTACACACACACTTTCACCCGTGTAGTCAAATGAGCAAAATGCCCCTACACTTTTCACAAATTTACATGACTGCCACGAGCCACATTCACGCCATTTCACTCCTTATCAACTCATTATACTCACTCTACTCGCTTGTATAGGGCTATCGTATCAGTTGCTGTATAGGATTAAACAGGCCATGACACCGAACATTACTGATCCAATCACAAATCTATTAGGGTTTGATAATCAACCATTCCTAGGTTTCGTGGCGATATAGTGATGACGAAGGGATTAAAACTACAGAATTCATCATTGGCATAGTCAGACGGTGTCCCAACAACACTCATGTCAAGAGGCAAATCACATAATGATGATACCAAATCAGGGACGACAACTGTTACTCGCGGTCACTGTCATTGGAGCTATAAGTCCCACTTGTAGTAGTGTCAGGCTGAGTGTCTCAAATCTACAGAGGTTCGTGTACATGGAATAAGAGATAAAAGTGCGTGCATACGATGCATGAAAACTAAAATGGTCGCAAACTGGTTGGAAAGGAGATTTTGGTCACATATGATATGACGCGAAAGATGAGCCATACAAACAACATACAAAAACACAAATCGGGATCCAAGAAATGTCTAGACCTAGCTGCATTAGCCCGAGCACAGACTCTGGATAACTCGGGCTTAGGGCTCAGGTGCTGCAACTCGGGCTGCAGCTCGGTCTACTACAACCGAGTATGGCTCAAGCTGCACCCGAGCACAAGCTCGGGTGCAAACCAAGGGTGGGCTCAGCCCCTCTAGGGGTGTGGTTTTGGGGTGATTTTGACTACAAATTTTGATGGTCAAAGATCTTAGAGATGCGTGATGTCAGTTTATTTGTGTTATTTGTACGAAGCCCTTCGAAAGATATATCATTTGGCTTCTAATGCTTACCAGAGAAGTAGAAACATTTTCTCAAAGTTAAACCCTTAAATGCGAAAACCATGAGTAAAAGTGGCCTCTCTTTTTAGTAAAAGTGGTCGCTTCGAGATGAGGCGTTGCATCGCTTCGGGACATCACGCTAAGGAATTGTTTTTGCAACTGTAAAAACGTAAGGTATGTTCTCTAATATTTCTTTTTAATAGCAGTTTATTTTAGATATATTTTTGCAAGATTGATTCACCTTTCTCATTAGATAATATAGATCATGTAAATGGTTTTAATTTTTCCATATGGTTTTCATAAAAATGTCATTTTTATGGTTTTTCCTTCTTTCGCTGCTTCACACATCTGTTAAGCCTTAGGCTAGACGATGGGGAAATACCCTATGGAATCCACAACAAAAACCCTTCAATGGTATCAAAGTGGGGTTTACATTGATCTTATTTTCTTGCTATTAATATATCATGTGCGGGACGATATGATGTATTGTTGTGTCATGTTAAGCTCTCTAGATTTTAATTTTAGTATGTAATTTGTAGTGCCTGTGTGCACTCATTTTATGTAATATTTAAAAGGCTTGGCCTTCTTTATGTAATTTATTATTTTTTCACAGGGAATGTCGTCTTGCATTGTAATAATAATTTTAGATGGCAGAGCAACTTGAAGTTGCTAATGGTGGGAGATTCATGGAGTTGAGATGAGCCAAAGAGGCACTTTACAATGTGTTGCTAGGTGGTGGCCATCATGCTTGATCCATGGAGTTGCCTTAGTTATTTAGTGTGTTACTAAAGAGCTTACATAAATATGTGTTGATTATAATTTATTTTCATGCGATGAATGAATTGCATTTTGATTTCGGTTTTTAAGGCATGACATATAATTTTATATTACAAGGGTCCTACCACCGATCTATTGTTATTATCTAACCTATGGTAATGACGTGGTCTCGTGGGCTTTTGCAATAATTATATGTCCTTTTGAGTTTTCAAAAATTGTTTTTGAAAACTCGGCTTCCTTTTTGTTATATGATAACTGTGTGAGATGCATGTGCTATGATGTAAATAGATTCTTAAAATATTTGTTTTAGGAATTACCTGGTTAGTTAGGATTAACTACTTCGATGAACCCGTAACATATCAATGAAGCATAATTTTGATAATTGGTGTTATTAAGGTATCCGTGAGCCGGTGTCTATGATCGTTTTGGGTCTAGGCTGCACCACCCTAGTTAGGCTCCCCCTAGATTGGGATATGTGATCCTACCTAGCCAAACCTGACTGGCCATGTTCACTTGGATCAATATAGAATTCCAATTATCAATGATGCAGACATTGATTATAGTATAGTCAATTACGTTACTGATCCTTTTCACAATTACCCGTAGCCCTCCTTACTTTTGGAATTTGGCAACCGGATATTCCTGTTATGGTTGTTGGAAATACTCAAAATATAGCATGGTTATTGATGAGTAGTTTTTGTATATACTTTTTACCCCCTTTTCATACACATTTAACGTTGTTTTACTCGCCGTTTTTCTCAGTTTTCCCCGTTTTCATTCCCATTTTGCTTTTTGGCCCATTTTGTAGTTTTCAGGAATTACATATCAAATCGGTGCCATAAATCTTGAAAAAGACGTAAAAAGGCGAATGGAATGGAAGCGGGAGCTCAAAGTGTACAAAAGGGGGAGAAAGAGAAGAAAATGTAACACACACGACCCCGTCGTTTCAACGCGGCAGCATCGTCACAACACACAGCACATAGCCCAAGTTCAATTTCATGTGGACGCTTGAAGGTACTCCAAACGACCACATCATTCAGCAACCAAGCAGCCCAGTAATCAATTCCACGTGGCCGCTGTAGAATCCTGTCAAAACAATGATGTTAGGATCGAATGAAGAGGAGAGACTTACGCTTGGGTACGCGGCACCGTAATCTCTGAACTTCGCCCTCGGATTCGCCACAACGGTCAGTACTTCGTCACGGAGGATCGAAGCAGCGTTTCACCGCCTAAATCTCTATTTAGAAGAGGATTTTAATGGAAGGGAGAAGAAGAACACAAGTTGCCTTATGCAAACTTATGGCATGGTTAGATTAGTGTAAATGCCTTACCCTTGGGTCCTATTTATAGGCTTTAGGGGTAGTTATTGTAGGAAATAACTAAATATAAGCTTATTAGCCTATATTAGCACATTTACTTATCCTCTTCTTCATTCACTTATCAAGTGCCTTTATGCACTTATAAAGTGACTTTTTCCACTTATCGAGTGGTCCTTTTCACACGAGAAAAGGTTCCCTTCGCGCACGCTTTCGTGCACGCGACATCTGAGGTCCATAGGCCCTCATACATCCCCTCATGGGTGTATATATGTCGTCATATCCAACATCTCCCACTCACACTTGAGGGGATTGTAAGGAAACATATTATCATGTAGCCCTTCTGTTTATCATACCGAGAAATAGACCGTGTGACCGTCGTGCGCATAGAGTCCGCTGTTGTGCACTTGTTAGAGATACACAACACTCCTCGAGGTGCAAAGTAGAGTAGATCAACGCATGCTTTACCCTAGATTATTTCTTCACATTTCTTATACTTTATATTCAACAATTGAATCCCATCTGGATTACAATTGGCTGGCCAGCTTTGAATCTCTAAAGTCCAAATGTGAATATGAAATTAATCTTCCTCTTCTTGCGATCCTTTCGATCTTGACTTGACTTGCTTTTCTAACATGCCCCGCCGGACCGAATTGACCATAGTCCATAAGCAACATGCTAAGATAGCAATCACCCAGTCAAATCTAAAGGAACCAATTAGAGTCCATAAGGGTAACGAGTTAAGACCCATGTGGTCTTTGGGTCTCACATAATAGTAAGCACAATTACTATTCTAACCCAATGGTCAAATGCATACGTAGTATGAATACGTATTACAACATCACTCATTTCCCAGGGAGCGTATGTCTTAATGATGTTGTAAGGATGATGATCAGACACCACAATGTCTGATTTTGAGTCCCTTTTACTACTCAAATAATCTTCTGGACCCACATCCCGCATAAGACAGATAGGATTTAAGAATCCTCTTAGATCTTTTATAAGCATCCATATGATGCAGATCTTTCATACGACCATTTTGTTTAAGTCATGACTCTAAATCATCCGTCTGACGATTTTGACTTTAAACAGGTCTCATATTTATTTTATCCGTCTGATATTATAAAGGCGGTTGCTCATGTGAGAGAGCCAACCTCAATCTGTCCGACATACTAGAAAATATAGCTGAGATTTTAAAATGTACACAAACATTTTCTAGAAACTCATATGCAATGTTGAAAAGAACTTATTCTTTTATTAAATTTGATCTTTTATAGACATGGGAATTTACATTGGTACAACTCAGCTCTTACACAATCCTTGAGATGATAAGTGTTTGTAAAACACATCTCTGGGGATCGCCTTCGTAAGCGGATCCGCTATCATCTCATGCGTAGATATGTATCTTATGTCTACCTTCTTGGTCTTATCATAGTCTTTTGCAAATTTGTAGCGGATATCAATGTGTTTGGTCTTACAATGGAATTTTGGATCTATGACATAGGCTATAGATGCTTGACTGTCACTGTGTATTGGTACAGCACCTGAGTCACTTACATCAATTAGCCTGTCTAAGAATTTCCTAAGCCAAACAGCCTCTTGAACTGCCATGCTAAATGCTACAAACTCGGCTTCCATAGTTGAAAGTGCGATGCAGGATTGTTTCTTGCTACTCCAGGATATTGCACCAGATCCGAGTAGAAAAACATATCCTGAGGTCGATCGTCGCTCATCGAGATCACCCGCCCATTAGCATCAGTGTAGCCTTCGAGCCTCAAGGCATCTCCTTGATAGCATAAAGCATAGTCCGCAGTTCCTTTAAGATACCGCATTATCCTCTTAACCGCTTTCCAATGTACTTGCCCTGGATTGGATTGGTAACGACTTACCATTCCAACGGCAAAACAGATGTCCGGTCTTGTACACATCATAGCGTACATAAGACTACCAACTGCACTGGAATATGGAACTTTTTCCATAATTTCCTTTTCCTTTTGGTTCTTTGGACACGATCTCAGACATAAATTATCGCATTTGCTTATATGATTATCAATGGACTTGCGGTCCTGCATATTAAAACGTTCTAGAACCTTCTTTATATAAGTCTCTTGTGAAAGAGAAAGAAGTTTCTTCGAACGATTCCTTGAAATCTTAACTCCAAGGATATATGCGGCTTCTCACATGTCTTTCATCTCAAAAACTGATGAAAGCCAAGCCTTGATATCCATCACAAAGCCCTTGTCATTTCCGGCTATTAAAATGGCATCTACGTATAGAGACATAATAACATACTTGCTTTTAATCCTCTTGATATATACACAGTTATGTTCATCAAGCATGGTAAAACCATTTGATATGACAACTTCTTGAAATCGTATATACCATTGCCTCGAGGATTGTTTAAGACCATATATGGACTTACGAAGTTTACAAACCTTATGTTCGTTTCCTTCTTTTACGAATCCTGTTGGTTGTTCCATATAGATCTCCTCGTCCAATTCTCCATTAAGAAAGGCAGTCTTTACATCCATTTGATGTAATTCGAGGTCTAAGCAAGCTACCATAGCCAGAATCAGGCGAATCGAGGTAAAACGAACAACAGGTGAGAAGGTCTCTTCGTAGTCTATCCCTTCCTGTTGTGTAAAACCTTTCGCGACAAGGCGAGCTTTATATCTGTCTATAGAGCCATCAGCCTTATGCTTGATCTTGAGAACCCATTTGTTCCCAATAGCTCTACGTCCTCTGGGTAAATCAACCAAGTCCCAGACTTGGTTAACTTTCATGGATTCTAACTCCTCCTCCATCCATTTGTCTTTTGCAGGACATAATACGGCCTGTTTGAAAGTAGCAGGCTCGTCATCTACTTGTAGTAAAGTCATAAAGGTTTACGGAAATTCATCCTCAAATCTTAGAGGAGCTAACCTTGTATGACTACTACGTCGTATTTGAGATTCTTCAAGTCCTTGTTGACTTGAATTTAGATCAATTCTAATATCACTCCCACTTGGAATGTCGTTAGAATTGCTCCCATTTGGATCATTATTCCCGTATGGAATAGGATCATCATCATTCGTATCATCCATTGGTGAAGGTAGAAACGTATTTTCGTCTTCACCAAGAATTCTCCCACTCGAATGAGGTAATCCTTCTTGATCATTAATCTCAAATAGAGATAAGTCCTGACTTATCTGGCTCTGTCTTGGAAACTCGTTTTCCAAGAAAGTGACATCCCTCGACTCAAATTCAATTAGCCCTCCATTGTCTTCCTGACCAATGAAAACATAACCTTTGGAGTTTTCTGTGTATCGTATAAAGATACATTTCCTTCCCCATGGCCCAAGTTTGCCATACTTATGGGAGGAAATATGTGCATAGGATGCACATCCCCAAGGTTTCAAAATGTTTAAGTCAGGAGACCTTTGGTTCCACAACTCGTAAGGAGTCGAGCTAACTGATTTCGAGGGTACGCGGTTCAAGATGAAAGTGGCCGTCAATAATGCATCACCCCAAAAGATGATTGTCAAGTTAGCTTGCGCCATCATTGAACGGACCATTTCCATTAAAGTCCTATTCCTCCTTTCTGCAACACCATTTTGTTGCGGAGTATAAGGCATAGTTACCTGATGAACTATGCCCTTTTCATCACAAAGTTCTTTAACACTTGTTGATTGATATTCACCGCCCCTATCGGTTCGCAAGACCTTAATCTTGTGATCTAATTGATTTTCCACTAAACTCATATAGTTTTTAAAGTAGGTTAATGCTTCACTTTTGTGGGATATCAAATAGATATGTCCGAATCGGGTGAAGTCATCAATAAAAGTGTTGAAATAGGACTTCCCGCGTCTTGTCTTGACATTCATCGGACCACATATGTCCGAATGGATGAGCTGTAATGGAACCTCGGCCCTTGTGCCGGTTCCAAACGGCTTGCGACAAGATTTCCCTACAAGGCAATGTTCGCAGGTCGACATATCGACCTTTGAAACATTGGATAGAAGGTCACGTTTGGCAAGTCTATCCATACGCGTTGGTCCAATGTGACCAAGCCTTGAGTGCCAACAAATTATATCTGACTCATAAGTCGAAGAATTTGCAACAAGGAAATTTTCGTTACAAAATGAGGAGTCATACATTGTATTTAATACAATAAATCCTTTGAAAACATACCCAGTACCAATTAAAGAATTATTACAAAACAAGTCCACTTTACAATCATGAAAAAACCAACTATAACCAAGACCCATTAAAACGACCACAGAAATAATATTCATTCGAATATCTGGAGCGAAGAGAACATCATGAAGTAGGATAGTGCGGCCGTTGTCCAGGACGAGCTTGCACGTCCCAACGCCTTTCACTTCAACACGTGTGTTGTTTCCTACATAGATCCACTTCGTTCCTTGGGGTATCCGGTGATACTCCACGAGGGACTGTCTGTCCCTTGCTATGTGGTCGGTGGCACCTGAATCAATTATCCAAAAAGGATTAGATTCTACAAGAAATATTGAACTAGAAACACATATGTAACTAGTATTATTACAAGTTACCTCGTCACTTCCACTCGTACACGATCGAGCATAGTGACCTAACTTGTTGCACTTGAAACACTTGATCTTCTTCAAGTCCTTCTTCTTGTGCCATTTCTTGTGCCCACCCTTATGTTTGGGTTTCTTGGTAGACTCAGGTTGCTTATTATGTTCATTAGTAAACTTCGAACAATTTTTCCGTTTCTTTCCCTCGTGTGAGGAACTAGCAACCATGTGCACTTCTGCACTTGGCTTGGCGGCCGCAAGCCGCTCTTCCTCTAACTCGAGGTGCTTAGAAACATCGCTGAAGTTCTTGATGCTCTCATTATGAGTGAGATGCATCTTCATTTGGTCCCACCCATTTAGTAGGAAACGTATGACTGCTTGGATTTGTTGCTTGTCAGTGAGCACATGACCTGCATCCTTTAACTCTGAGATGAGATTCGCCATATGTCGCAGATGTTTCCCCATGGAATGATCTGGACGTTTCTTGTATGAATCAAATCTTATAGTTAAAGAACGAAGTTTAGACACCGAGGTGCCACCAAAATTCTCCTCTAGCTTGGACCATATGTCCATGGCTAGGTCATGCTCTCGGAAGATGCGCATTATGTCATCCATACTGGACAATAACGTAATGCGAGCTATCTTGTTCTTCCGAGACCAAGCATCAAAAGCTTCCTTGTCTCGTCTGTGTTGGGCCGTAGTGCCCAACTCGGGTTCAATCATTACATTCTTTAGAGTTTCGAGCACTTCTTGCTCCTCTAGAACATACTGTATTTTAATGGACCATAATTTGTAATTATCGCCGTTGAGTTTTTCACCTCTGTTTAACTCAGCGACGATGTTCTTTGAAGCGGAAGACATTTTAGCTTTAAAATACTGCAAAAGATATGAAAAGAAAGGTTTGATAAAAAACATTGCATTAATTTCATATACATAGTCATCATATTGTTACATTTTCATGATTCATTAGTCTCGGCCAGCGGACCGACCAGGGAAATGGCTAGTCCATGGTTCACTACCCCCAGACTGAGCTGAGGTGTCCCACAAACTAGTCCAAAAGACCACTGGTCGAATCATGATCCATTGAGATGCTGAATCAATCGAATGTGGAAATTTTCAGACTAGTTTAATATCACTACCACTTGGAAAAAAACCCACTTGGAATGATATTATTATATTTGATAAGTTACTTTCGAAAAATATCGAAGATGTTGTTCTAGAATCGGAAAAGTCATTAAGATCCCAATCACCATCTAGAACAACTTTCAATATTTCCCCATCACTTTATCAAATAACAGTACTCTTATAGTACTTTGCAGCGGAAAAGCGTTTTTGAAAACGTATTTTTCAAAATGTATATTTCAACCTAGTACCCTTATGATACTAGCGAAATATTCGGCAATCCCTGGACGTTGCCGGGGTTGAGCCATAGCCGTGCCAAAGCCGGATCCCCCTTGAGGGGATTTTTCTGCAAGCCATTGTCGCCGGCTCCCGTATGGATCCAGGCGCTCCCCTTCTGCAGGAGAATTTGCCGCAGAGAACTGCCGTCAGCCCCGTATGGGCTGGCCATGCATGTCCTCATCCATGCAAGTCCCCCCCCCAAATACAGGGTCAACCGGGGCTCGGCACTGGCCGAGGCCAGGGCCGGCAGTGGCCTGGCACTGGCCTCGGCCAGGGTCGGCAGTGGCCTGGCAGAGGCCAGGGCCGGCCTCGGCCCGGCCCTGGCCACTGCCAGGGCCGGCCGTGGCCCTGGCAGAGGCCAGGGCCAGCCTGCGCCAGGCCTTGGCCTCTGCCAGGGTCGGCCAGGCCCTGGCCGTGGCCAGGGCCCCCTGGCCCTGGCCGAGGCCGGCCAGGGTCAGCCCTGGCCTGGCCAGGGCCCCCTGGCCCTGGCCTGGCCTTGGTCAGGGCCCCCTGGCCCTGGCCGAGGCCTGGCCATGGCTGGCCCTGGCCTGGCCATGGCCCCTTGGCCATGGCCGGCCTTGGCCCATATGGCCATGGCCGGCCTCCCCCTTGCATGGGGTTGGCCGCACACCCCCACCGGAGGGGTGGCCGTGGTTGTTATTGGCCGTAGCCAACCCCCTCCGCATGGGAGGGGATGCATAGCCTCCATGGCCCATATGGCCATAGCGATCATGCACCAAAGGGATCTTCTTCTCCGATGAGAATTTGCAACCGCCATCTTCTTCTCCGATGAGACACCCGTTCGTCGAGAAAGTAGTTATACTTCAATGGCCGTATGCCAAAATGAAAAAATAACAAACTTTCAAGGCCGCAAACTTCACGCTCCACATGAAGAGAGTTCACATTCCCTATTGAATGGAGACGCAGCATCCATGAAGAGTGCGAGTTTGGTGAGATGAACGGTCAGTTCTTCCCGTCACGGAGAGTTCCTGCCATATCCGTAATGACAGAAGACCCTAACGTGAAAAGAACAACTGCTGCGATTCTCTCCGTCACGATGCGCTCCTACCATATCCATAATGGTAGGAAACTCATTCGTGAAAAAGACAACGCCTCGTTCATCGGTGAGACCGGAGCGAACCCGTATGGCTCTAATACCAATGTAGGATCATGTCAAAACAACGATGTTAGGATCGAATGAAGAGGAGAGACTTACGCTTGCGTACGCGGCACCGTAATCTCTGAACTTCGCCCTCGGATTTGCCACAACGGTTAGTACTTCGTCACGGAGGATCGAAGCAGCATTTCACCGCCTAAATCTCTATTTAGAAGAGGATTTTAATGGAAGGGAGAAGAAGAACACAAGTTGCCTTATGCAAACTTATGGCATGGTTAGATTAGTATAAATGCCTTACCCTTGGGTCCTATTTATAGGCTTTAGGGGTAGTTATTGTAGGAAATAACTAAATATAAGCTTATTAGCCTATATTAGCACATTTACTTATCCTCTTCTTCATTCACTTATCAAGTGCCTTTATGCACTTATAAAGTGACGTTTTCCACTTATCGAGTGGTCCTTTTCACACGAGAAAAGGTTCCCTTCGCGCACGCTTTCATGCACGCGACATCTGAGGTCCATAGGCCCTCATACATCCCCTCATGGATGTATATATGTCGTCCATATCCAATAGCCGCGTGAACTCCATCCAAACGGCCGCGTCGCTGAAGAAAAGGAATGAAGAATTTGCAATCGACGCGGTCGCATGACAAAGACGATGTGGTCACGTATTTCTAAGAAGCTGAAGACCGAATGCTCGCTTCACACGACTATTTTGAAGGCCACGTGAGCGTCGAAGCCAGATTTGACTCCGTCGTGTCACTGTAGCTGCAGCCACCCGACTTTACGAATCCAAACAACGTGACCGCTCATTTTTGACGTGGTCGCATCGACTTGGATTTCTAAGGCATTTGGGGCACTGCCAGGGTTGGTTAGGGAGGACTTTTAAGTCTTTTTGAGATATTATAAAATCTCATCTTCCCTGTTGCGCCCAGGGGTCTCTTTTCTGCAACTTTTCATAGCTTTTTTGTTTTTGTAAGGTTTATTCTTCCTTGTTTTATGAACTCTTTTGGTATTCATTTTTAATACTTTGTATTAGATTGTTAGTCTTGCGTAGAAATAGAATCTCTCTCTCTCTCTCTTAATTGCTATTGTGGATTGTTTGCTATTAATTGAGCTTTCCTATTGAATCCATGCTTGTGATTGCTTATCTAACAACGGGTAGTCAGTAGTTCTCATCTAGGGCAATGGGTTGAACCCCATTGATATTGGATCATGGGTTGGATGAAGTAGTTAATGTAATTGTTGGCTAATTGAGAATTTGGGGTATATTAGGATGCCAATTTTCATTGTAAATCTCTCTCCTTCCTCATGGATAATTAGATTGGCCGCCGACGAGAGTTAGGACCAATCTAGGGTTTTTGATCCATACAATGACTCATACTATCAGTGGGGCCGACGACAGTCAGGTGACGATTAGAGCCATCCTAATATAGATCCAAATCCCCGACCACGAGAGTGGTGTGGAGGAAGATTGGGGACATTCGTCGGACATAATGCACCTAACATATATCGATGCATCGGTGAGAGTCGACATAGATATAGGTTAGGATAGTCCTATCATAGCATCGCAAGATCGAGGGTAGGGATAACGTAATGGACTATCCTATCATGCATCACGAAAGTGTGTGATAGAAGAACGTCCTTATGTTAGAAGACCTCTCCCGAGTCCCAATGAATACAACAAATCGATTAACCCAAAATCCAATATTAATCATAGTTCAATGGCGGGGATACACTAAGCCCTAGAGCGTTTATTATCTGATTTCACCCTTATTTCTAATCTCGACCACCATTCGATAGCGTAGCTTTCGACCATAGAAGAAAATCGGTATTCAACGAATGCCTCCCTATGTTCAACCCGTATAGCGCTACACGACACCGTGTGCTTACGGTACAAATATTTTAAAGCTCGCGGACAAGCGAACAATTATCTTTTAGGAACCAATTTCATTATACATATGATGTAGTTTAGCGTAACCCAAACTATCGTACCGTGAACGCTATTGAGCACCGGTGTAAATTAGGATTAGACAAGAAATCAAGGGTCTGGCTAGACTAGTCTTTATGATTTGTTGGGCATACGCAAGATCATAAATGACTAGGGGTGAAAATTATAGGGAATAACATATGATTTGATTGATAAAGAGTCATCTATCGATCGCTGAGTCGAGCAACTTGTTAGGCATACTCAAGGTTGTGAAACTCGAGGTGGTTTGATCCCTCTCCTACTAAATATCACTATTTGTTAAATCTCTATGGGTTGAGATGATTGCTAAAATTGTAGAGGATGTAATTAGATAAAAACAAATATACTGTTGAGTATTGGATCCCCTAATTTGGTTTTAATGATGAACAAACATAATTAATTGTGACTAACTCCTTCTTTTGTAGTTAATTAAAGCATTGTCAAATGTAGATTAAAGATTTATCAAATGCGACAATGAAGTGACGCGATGATGTGAGGAAATCAAGTGATGGACTCAAGGATTCAAATATGAAGTGAAGTGGATTAATATGTAAATTTTCCAATTCTTTACTTCATTTTGAATCTAGAATGTATAGACTTGAATATACTTACTAGAAGCACTTACATGTCATGCACAACATATTAGAACACTCATTAGTCGATCCCATGGGGCTAGTAATTCATTCAGCTCAAAATTGAACTTTTAGCCCTAGATCGCACATTTGGTATATGATTGCCAGACGTCTGGCGTGCATGCATGAGTTAGGTCAAGAAACCCTTACATGACAGACTTCTGAAGTTGTCTTACCAGACGTCTGAATAGGCTAACATATATCTGTGAGATCAAATACAGTCGCCTGGGAAATTCCCATAGAATACCCAGTAAGTTGCATTTCTTGACTCTCAGTTTTCGATTGTCTGATGCCTTAAGGACAAACATCTGAATAATCGGCCAGACGTCTGGAAACCCTTCACCAGAAGTCTAGTTATCTAGTCGTTAGACTGCATTTATTGCTTTGTCAAAATAGTGTACCAGACGCCTGATGATCCTTCTCCAGACGTCTAATAACTCAGAAATCTGCATGTTCCAGTCCGTTCCAGCATTTATTGTTGTAGATTTCTTAAAGGATTTGGTGGAATTTTAGAGAGCTATAAATAGAGAATGTTGGTATTCAATTTAGGACTCTTAGAACCCATCTACTCACACTGAAGTGCATTCAAAGCTCATTCTAAGCTTTCAAGCTCTCATTCATTCCTTGTCCAACAAAAGCTGCTCACATTTTTGGCATTGATTGTCTTCTTCAGTTGGATAATAACTGCTCCATCTCACTTAGTAGAGCACATCTCACACACTCCCTAGCCTTTACTTCTAAGTAAGATTATATTCAAGGCATATGATTGTGTAAATGTTTCAAATTGAGTATTTCAATTTCTCTATTTCTTGTGTAAGAATTGCTCTCCGGTTGTGAGAATGGATTATTCACAGATCGTGGGAATAAATATATTGTGTACTGGATTTACTCTTACCAGGATTTGGAAAGATGGTATATTAGTGGATACTAATCTCGAGTGGGATTTACTATAGGGTTACTGGAGTAGGGTTCCAGGGAGTTGGGCATTGACTCGATGAATCAGAACCGACATACGTACCTTGTTTACGATTGCAAGTTCTGTGGTGTTGTCTCATTTTTATTTATTCCGCACACTTGGTTGCTTGGGATTTTATTAGGCGTAAATTCCTTTTAAGTTTCATAAAACACTATTCACCCCCTTAGTGTTTTTCCCATAGCCTCAATTCCTACAATAGGTATCAGAGCACGAGGTATTAGCTATGGCAACCACTGACGACAACACCAGTGATGGTAATTCTTCTATGGCCGAAGGCCAATCGACCGTTCGACCCCCGTTCGTCAATGGCTCTAACTACAGTTATTGAAAATTCTAGATGATAATCTTCCTAAAGAGCGTATCACTTTGGAGAATCGTGGAGAAGTATGCTAACCCCCTCGAAAAGGATTTCTCCAAGTGGATGTCGGTGCAAGTGGCTACCGAAGTGAAAAATGCGAAGGCAATGAATTCTCTCATTTATGCATTGGATGCAACAGATTTCAACAATGTATCCACGTGCTAAACGACACAACAAATATGGAACCATCTCATTGTCACCCACGAAGGTACCACAAAGGTAAAAATGTCTAAACTTCATGTTTATGTTTAACTTTTCGAGATGTTCTAAGTGTAGGAGAAGGAGAAGGAGAAGGAGAAGGTCAAGGGAATGTATTCTAGGTTCACCGACATTGTGAACGATTTGTAAGCCCTTGGGAAAGAATACACCTAAGAAGAAAGGTAGGGAAATTGATTATGGTTATGACTCCGGAGTGGGAGATAGAGACCATGGCTATAGAGGAAGGCAATGATATGTCCACATACACCGTGGAAAGCTTCATCAGAAACCTCATGGAATATAAGGTAAGGAAAGAAGATAGAGAGTAATGTGAAGCTCTTATAGCACTAGCCGAGCAAAAGAAGAAAGCAACCGCTTGCAAAGCTGCCTCGAATAGTGAAGGACCCGATGAAGAAATGAATTTAGGATCCTTAGCTCTCATGGCACAGAAGTAACAAAAGCTCTTCCGCAAAGGTAATTTCAAGCCTAGAGCTAAATTTGATTCCACTAACACTTCTACCCTTTTCTATAAATGTAATAAGCCATGGCACAATAAGAAGAATTGGCATATGCTTAAGAACAAGGAGAAGTGGAAGGATCTTAAGTACAAAAAGGGAAACAAGTACAAAGAGAACAAGAAGAAGAAATTTCTCGTTGGGACAAGGGACAATTCCTCTAGTGACGATTCTAGTAGCGATGAATCCGACAACGAGAAGGGTGAAGTGGAACACATGTGCTTTATGGCACAGGAGGATGACGCCAAGGATTTCACTAGGGATGATCCGAGTAATAGCGATAGCGACTCGGATGAGGTAGTGACGGATGACCTTAGACTTGCTAATGAGCAATTATTTGATAGGTATCAAAAATTGTTTAATTCATATATGCTTGCTAAGGATAAATTAGCTAGTCTTGCTACTTCATCCACACTCATCACTCCATGTGAAACACCATCATTGACACACTTGTCAATAAGAAAGCAACTTTGCTTTCTCAAAAGGGCACTTTGAGAAAAGATGGTGAAGCCCTCAAATCTTAATTGGATGAAGTCAATGTTATTAAGTGTGATGCTGTTGAGATTGAAACACTGCGATCTCAACACACTCTTTTGGTAAATGAGAACATTCCTCTCAAATCACAGGTGCACGAGCTCACCACACATACATCCACCATAGATGCCACTATTTTTTCACTCACAAATAAATACGAGCTCATGTCTGTCAATGTTGGTAGGTTCAATAAAGGCAATGATAAATTGGATGTTTTGCTAGAGAACCAATTATCGACCAACCACCATGATGGTCTTGGTTATTATAAAGCCAATGCAACTAACTCATGAATTATCCATATTGGAGTAACTATATATTTCGTGAGGCCATCCTCCGATGCATCCACGAGTGTTGCCCAAAACATCCTGGATAGTTCTACTACCAAGAAAGGCTCCACCCCGACCCAACCCTCTTTTGGAAAGAAACCCAACAATGGTTGACATCCAAAGAAGGGTCATGCATATTTGTACACAAACACACACCCATGTAGGAGAGCACTCACTACACATGCTTCTACATATGATGATTTTTATGCACCACACCCACATGTACATGCTAACACAAATATGAGACACCATCATGCACGTACACATACACATACATATGCTCAACCACGTCACATACATACGTAAGCTCCCCCACAAGCTTCTTATGCTCCGGCACATGTTTATACACCTCACGCATACACACACGATGTTAGACTGTGTGCTACACACCTGGCGCACACACACTATGTGTAACGGCCCGTATTCTTCAATATGAGTATTTACGTATTCAACGTATTTTTATATTTTAAAAGTATTTTAAAATGGTTTGCCAAGAGTTTTATTTCAAAAATATTTTCAAAATCCTTTATAAAAACATTTTGAATCATCATGATAGTTATGGTATATTTTAGTAAGTTCGAGTATCATCAAATACCTTTAAATAATTTAAATAATATTTTATATTCAATTGTTACTGATACAGTTGTATCAATTAATTTTTTAGATAAACGTTATCAAAACGATTTCAAACTTCTACAGTATGATTCTATAATCGTTTAGTACTCCCTATATTATTTTCATATTCTTCTGGAGTCAAATCAACCTAAAACCCGCAAACTCGCACCACAAACGTTTTGGCCCAAAACTCGTATCTCCGTAGCCCAAACTATGAAATGGACTTCGTATTCATGATCCTCGCAATGATACGAACCCGTGGTTTTGTTTTGGGAATTTTTCGAAGTCGTGTGCAAAAACGACATAGTATTACTTCATTTTTACTAATTACATACCCTAATTACTTTTGCACTTACTAAATACTTTTACATTTAACCTAAACCCTTAATTAACCCCACCCTACCTCTTTAACTGCCTCCAAAGTTTGGTGAGATCCGATAGTTTCGGATCCAACCGCCCTAATTACTACCCACTCAATTATTATTATCATTATTGTTGTTGTTGTTGTTGTTGTTGTTCTATAACCTATATAACTCATGCCAACACAGCCCTCTCTCCCCATGCAACGAAACCCACGGTAACTCCACATATCCTTCTTCCCGACGCCGACGCCGCCCTCTCTCCGGCGACCACCTCCAACCCCGAGCACCCATCGTTGTGCCCCCTCTCCTATGGCCTCTACCACCGTCCATCGCTCCCAGCTCCGTCGCCCCATGAGCACAGTCTGTAAGGACACTAGCTATGAGGAAAACACTAGAATGGGGGTTGAATAGTGTTTATAAAATTTAAACAATAGTTATACCAATTTAAATTCCTACCAAACAATAAATGCAGAATTATAAATAAACCTAAAATGAAACAATGCTAACACAAAGTATATTTTAAGGGTTCGGATTACCCAAGTCTAATCCCGACTTGTTCCTGGTAATCCTACGTCCCTTCCACCCGGATACATCCGGTTACTCAAGTTAGAACCCTAACTTGAGATTTCCTTTAAACAACCCTACAAGTGTAATCGAAACACAATCGATGTCCTTGAATCCCACGACTTGGGATCAAACAAAAATACTCTCACAAACTGAGAGTAAAACTAATATCGAAATATATGAAATAATGAAATAGCAACACTTACAATCACCTCTGCCTTGAAGAAGAACTTGAAGGAGCAAGTGTGTTGTATGTTGAAGTCTATTCCAAGAAGAGAGAAAGCCATTTCTCTTGTCACCACCAATTGCCTAGAGGATATCACTTTGATTCTAGGTTGGAGAGCAAGAGAGAATGAGATTGGAAATCTAAGGCTTTTGGATTTGAGAGCTTTGAAAACTTGAAGATGAAAGCTTAGGGTTTTCAAAAGATGATCAAGAAGTTCTCAATGGAACAGTAGAAGTCCCCTTTATAGGTTCTCTAAAACCCTCAAACAGAATTTCCAAAAATCCCTTTGAAATCCGTATACAAACGGCTACCCAATAGAATTTACACAATGGATAGTCAACTGATGAAGAACTAACAGGCACTGTGTCAGAGGATATGTGAGAATTCAAACGGTAACTTACCACGTAGGACAATCGACTGATGAAGGTCTGACAGACGCTTGTAAACCTAACATGCGACTGAGAAACCTTTTACAGGCGACTGAGTAAAACATGAGTAAGTAGATAAAACTCGGGAAGTTTTGAGAAGACAGGACAGGCGACTAATGTGGCATTCACAGGCACATGTGCCATGGGCAGGCGACTGTGAAACCAACATCAGTCATCTGGCCGAAACATGCAACCTTGTCAATCGCAAAGTTTTAGGACAATTATCGACAGGCGACTGAAGAGGCATTCAAAGGCGCATGTGCCATAGACAAGCGACTGTGAAAACAACATCAGTCATCTGACCAAATGATGACAAGTTAGGTATCTTTGGGAAAGAGATAGACATGCGAGTGACTAACAAGTCATAGGCACCTGTAACTGGACAGGCGCATGTACTTTTTACAACAGTCGCCTGATGAAAGTATAGCAGAAAGCCAAAAACCAAATGACAAAGTATGTGCAAACCAGATGACTGTAGAACAAATCACATGCGACTGATTGGAGACATGCGCAAGAAAATCATTCAGCAGTCGCCTGTTGAAAGTCCAAAATGCACATGCTTGAGAATTATGAATTGCAGGCAAATGAAATGTGATCTAATGATTTCCTAGGACAAAAATAAAGATGTTGTTGGATCTGGATACTAGACTAGAGGGGGGTGAATATGCTAATAAAAATATTCATGCAGCCCACGAACAATCACACACAGTTATAAGCATAGGCATGGTAAAAAATAAGTAGTCACAGAGTACGCACAGATATACCCTGTTTCGGCCATCCCACGACCTACTCCAGCCCCGAAAGCAACTACTAGAAAGATATGTAATCAAGGTACATCTACAATGAGTCAAAAGCCCCAGCTCAACTATCACCTAGCTCGTATGCACTCCCGCGGGCTCTACACTATCAACCTAGTCAGATTCTCTCACCCTTGACGAGCCCCAACTCGTCAAGTCTCCAAAAGAAACAAGTAACTATAAAATGTTTCACCTACAAAGATCGCTACACTACTACACAATAATAAATATAGAGTTTAGAAATGCTCAGTGTGTAGGCATAGTCGTCTCTGTAATTCGGCACAGGTCAGATCTGAATCTGACAAGTAGTCATCGTCTCGTCGTGCAACTCAAGTTGCGGCTCTCTCGCCTTCTTGGATGATGGTGCACTAGAACTCCTCAACAATGTGCTAACAGTAAAGGTTGTAGTAGGAATCTGTGTACATCAATTCCCACCAACTTCTTAAATGTTGACTGTTGACATTGGATGAGGATGCTTTAAATATACTTCCTTCTTTTGACCAAGCAAACTTCTGCAAGATGTGATTATAGCTTTTGTCCAAGGCAACTTGTTTAATTTTTAACCAAATGAACCAATACTCTGCTTTGAGACAGAAATGATGCTCACGGCTGGAGAAGAAACTTGGCAGCAAGTAAGTGAGTGACGGCAAGGTGATGGCAGCAAGAAGATGCACTCTTTGTAGTCACGACAGAGGAAGGAAGGCTGCAGCTACATACTTGACGACGGCAAGGAAAAGCATCACAGGCAGTAAGCCCCCATTCTTGTTTACGGCATGACGAAGCTTCCCACAGTAGCAATGGAGGTCGGTGGCTCTATGTCCAGTGGTCGACAGCACTTGGATGGCGTAGTTTGCACACTGGTCAGCACGCGAAGATGGCACAGCTTGTGCACAGGTCGGCAAGTGAAGATGGCATAGGTCCGCACTGATTTTGGCTTGCAAGGGGCTCGGTCTGCAATAGGCTTGGCACACGGAGACAGCATGTCCTCCTTCTTGGCAGTGAGTAGATGAGGATGACAAGATACAAAGGTCGGCGGCAGCAAGATGATGGCCTCCTTCACACGGTCAGCAAGCTCCCACGGCAATGAGGTGTTCACGGCAGCAACAAGTTGATGCTTCCCTGCGACAGATTCTTGAAGTAGTTGATGTTGTGGCTGCGACCTTTGCTTGAAGATACTCCGACGATTGATTGGGGAGTTCACGGCAGAAGGATGAAGTCTCGGTCTGTATCTACTGCAAGTTGAAGATGAAGTACCTGTGTGAATGTTGCAGACCCATATGCTTGTAGGATGTTGATGCACACTTGTTCTGGATGGATGGACTTCTCCCTTTTTATTGATTGCTTTGACGTCCTCTCTTTAATTTGATTCCTGCTCTTCGCTTTTTTTTGTAACCGCACCTTTTTTTGTTTTCTTTTTTGCCCCTTTTCTAAACCCTCGATATACACAATCCTTTTATAGAGATTTTTGGCTGACCTACATGTTGGCAATTACAAATATGCCCCTTCCAATTAATTGACCATACCCCTCTTAATTAATTGGTTAATTGCCTTGCCTCCACCTCTTCAATTAATGTTGTCCGGCATATACTTTTAAGCACAATCGTACAAATTTTGTTGTGGAGCACTAATCTCTCTCTCTCAGTTTAGATGTCCAACATTATTTGCATGTATTTTGCTTGATCAAAAATCCCACATATGACATGAATCATTTTCTCATGCGAATAATACTTTTTCTTACGCACATGATGCATTCAACACTTGGTGCACAAGTTCTACTTGTTTATTTGGTCCTGAAAATACTTAACCTACACATCAAAACTTTCTCACATGTTTGTTATCATCAAACACAAGGTTATCGATCGTTGTATCCAACGACATGTTGTATCCAATAATTTTCCCCTTTTGAGCAATAACTATCCAAATAGTATATCATCGTTACATGTGTGTGCAAAGTGTGATGGTGGAGGATGTATGAAACAAGTATAACAGTGATGTTCAAACATACAAGCATGCAACAATATAACAATGATGTGATACATATAAGCATGACAAGCTCCCCCTAGAACCAATATTTCATGTACTCATCATTAAGATATTCAATAAGCACATCATTTTCACAATATTCCACAAATATTTCCCAAATATTTCTCCCCTTTTGTTATCATCAAAAGTGTATAATGAAGTCAAATAAATACCACATGTAAAAATAAAGAGTATTATAGATTACAACCAACAATTGCATGTAGACATTCATATAATAGACAATTCAATTTCAATGAAAATCATAACATGACTTCTACACCATTGTGTATTTGTAATGATTAAATAATTGAAGTTCAAAGGGAACAACTATCATGAAATTCAACCAAATACAATCCTCTTTTTCCATGTAACATGAATTCACTAGGATTAATTTTTCCCGCCTCATTAAAAATGAGTTCAAGATACTACACCCCAAAAACATAGCCTATAAGGACTCTTTGGCATTGCTTGACGAGTAAGAACACCAACTCTAAAGATTACTCATAAAGCATATGTTGGATACTCGTGGGTAGTGTACTTGCCATGAATTGTATCCATTTTTCATACGGATCTATATTTATTTATTTATTTTTCATATCAAATCTTTTGTGCTCAATTTTTATTCATAGCAAATACACATCATATCCCTTAGATTTTAAGTTATTTTCATCATGTATTCACTTTCCAATATTTCATTAAAAGGTTCTCCAAAAGTACAACAAAAATTTAATGCACGTGGAAGTAAAAGTGTAGGTGTAGAAATCGTATTATTCTAATCTTTAAACATGTCATGACTATTTTATAGTATCAAACATGCGCATATAGCCATAATAATAATACAACAATTTCCACATTATCATTCGTTTATATCATTTGAATGATGCAAAGAGAAAGATATGCATTAAGCTCCATTTTTTTATTTTTAACCTTTTTTCCGTTATAATGAGCTAAAGCAAACTACGAATCAATCAAACTAACACACAAAATAAAATAAGTCAAGCACACACATAAAATGCAAAAAAAATGCTATGAAGGTAAGCATTAAGTTCAAAGAGAGAGATATACCTTCGCGTCGTCATTTGGCTAAGGAAGTAAATAAATGAAGCGTTCAATTCATAGCTCCTCGCCAAAACTCCATCTCACCTACACGGTAGATGTTATGTGTGACCTTGGAATCCAACAAGGTCCACTCATGCTAGTCATCAAAGATTTAGGAACCCATATTTGTTTGAATTTAATATTGGTGTTCCTATATTTACAATAATAAGATGTATGACCAACAATATCACATGTAACGCACTTCGCATAAACATTTTTAGCAATGGCAAGCACATTGTGAAATTTCTTATACTTAGGCTTTTCAACATTTTTAGCGCTAAATCCAAGGCCACGTCTATTATTGCCATATAATTGATTTCCAAGAATACTATCCAAATTTTGTTTTCCTAAGGAAAATCTCTTTAATGACAATTCTAGGGTGGTGACTTTGGACTTCAAGATAGTATTTTCATTCACAAGCAAAGTGCATTTACTAATGAAAGCTCGCTTATTTTCCTCTTCTTTCTTTTCAAAATCACTCATTTTTTCCTTAAGTTCAAGATTTATCATGTTAATCTTTTCAATAAGCAATTCATTTTCAGTTTCAAGCTTTATCAAATCTTTCTTATACATGCAAATATCTTTTAACAAGGAGGGACGGGAGGGACAAGCATATTTTTCAGACAAGCTATCTTTCTCCTTTTTCAGCAAATTAATGGTGGAGTTACATGCAATAAGTTCTTCTTTCAGTTTATCAATTTCTTTAGAAAAGTCATAGTTTTTTTGTTGCAATTCAAAGCTAACCTCCCTATAATCATCTATGGTGGATTCTAGCTCATCTATGCATACCTTTGCAAATATTTAAAAATTCAGCTTTAGAGCAAGAATTTACCTCATCGTGCTTTCCCATAAGGCAAAGGGAGGAATGGGCTTGAATCTCCTCATCCTCATCTTCAATATCCATGTCTCATGTTCGCACTACAGCTTTTCCTTTCTTTTCTGCGATATTAGCTGTATCTTGTAGGTAGTTCCTCATCATATGTCCTTTCCTCCTGCATTTAAAACATTACATTTATTAATAGATTTCTGCTCAGAGGAAATTCTATCAGACTTTAAAATTATTGGGACGAGTAAATCTTTTTTCCATCTCAGCTCTTCCTTGGTCAGTCTTAATGTATCTTCTGAAGTTTCTGACCATTAGAGCTTGCTCCTCATCAAGATCATCGTTGTTAGCTTGAAGAGCTAATGGTGTGGGAGCTTTGGCATTTTTCTTCAGGTTTCTCTCTAGCTTCTATACTTTGCAGCTCAAGCTCGTGGGACATCAGGTTGCCTATTAATTCCTCCACTCTCATCGTTGATAGATCTTTGGCTTCTTGTATAGAGGTGACTTTAGGCCGAAATGAGCTTGGCATCACCCTTAAGATCTTTCATACCTGCTCATGGCTAGAGTATGGCTTACCGAGGGAGCTGGATTATATATGATGTCCGTGAATCTCGCGAACATCTCCTTGATGGACTCAGATGGTAGCATGCGAAAACTCTCATATTCTGTACTTAGCAGCGCAAGTCTGGATTCCTTAACTTGCGATGTTCCCTCGTGCATCACCTCCAGCCTATGTCATATTTTATGCGCAATTAAACAATGTGAGATGCAATTAAATTCAGATTTATTAAGAGAACATATAAGCGCATTCATAGCTCTACCATTAATACATTACAGTTTCTTATCAGATGCATCCCACTTATCTTTAGGCGTAATCATTACAGTGTCTTCAATTTTAATAGTGTGCAGATTATAACCATTTTCAACAATATCCCACACATCATAGTTTACAGACACTAAATAGATTTTCATCCTAGCCTTCCAACATGCAAAATCAGCTCCATTAAACTTAGGAGGACGGGCTATGGACTAACCCTCAGCAAATGCGGAATCAGATAAATTCATGGTCATACTAGACTAGATCCTCTAAACTGGCTCTGATACCACTTGTTGGATCTGGATCCTAGCCTAGAGGGGGTGAATATGCTAATAAAAATATTCGTGCAACCCACAAACAATCACACGCAGTTATAAGCATAGGCATGGTAAAAAAATAAGCAGTCACAAAATACGCACAGATATACCCTGGTTCTATCATCTCCACGACCTACTCCAGCCCCGAAAGCAACTACTAGAAACATATGTAATCAAGGTACAGCTACAATGAGTCAAGAGCCCCAACTGCCGCGTGCTCTACACTATCAACCTAGTCAGATTCTCTCACCCTTGACGAGCCCCAACTCGTCAAGTCACCAAAAACACAAGTAACAGTAAAATGTTTCCCCTACAAAGATCGCTACACTACTGCACAATAATAAATATAAAGTTTAGAAGTGCTCAGTGTGTAGGCATAGTCATCTCTGTCAATTGGCACAGGTCAGATCTGAATCTGACAAGTAGTCTTCGTCTCGTCGTGCAACTCAAGTTGCGGCTCTCTCGCCTTCTTGGATGATGGTGCACTAGAACTCCTCAACAATGTATCAATAGCAAAAGTTGTAGTAGGAATCTGTGTACATCAATTCCCACCAACTTCTTAAATGTTGACTGTTGACATTGGATGAGGATGCTTTAAATATACTTCCTTCTTTTGACGAAGCAAACTTCTGCAAGATGTGATTGTAGCTTTTGTCCAGTGCAACTTGTTTAATTTTTAACCAAATGAACCAATACTCTGCTTTGAGACAGGAATGATCCTCACGGATGGAGAATAAACTTGGAAACATGTAAGTGAGCGACGGCTAGGTCATGGAAGCAAGAAGATGCGCTCTTTATAGTCACGACAGAGGAAGGATGGCTGCAGCTACATACTTGACGACGGCAAGGAAAAGCATCATATGGAAGCAAGCCCCAATTCTTATTGATGGCAAGACGAAGCTTCCCACGGCAGCAATGGAGGTTGGAGGCTCTATGTCCAACGGTCGGCATCACTTGGATGGCGTAGCTTGTGCACGGGTTGGCAAGCGAAGATGGCACAGCTTGCGCACGGGTCGGCAGCCTAAGGGCATAGGTCGGCACTGATGTTGGCTAGCAATAGGCTCGGTCTGTAGTAGGCTTGGACAAACAGAGACAGCAAGTCCTCCTCCTCGGCAGCGAGTAGATAAGGACGGCAAGATACAAAGGTCGGCGGCAGCAAGATGATGGCCTCCTTCACACGGTCAGCAAACTCCCACGGCAATGAGGTGTTCCCAACAGCAACAAGTTGATGCTTCCCTGCAACAGATTCTTGAAGTAGTTGATGTTGTGGTTGCGACCTTTGCTTGAAGATACTCCGACGTATTGATTGGGGAGTTCACGGCTGAAGGATGAATTCTCGGTCTGTATCTACTGCAGGTTGAAGATGAAGTGCTTGTGTGAATATTGCAGACCCATGTGCTTGTAGGATGTTGATGCAGACTTGTTCTGAATGGATGGACTTCTCCCCTTTTGTTGATTGCTTCGCCGTCCTCTCATTAATTTGATTCCTGCCCTTCACTTTTTTTGTAGCTGCACCTTTTTTGCACCTTTACTAAACCATTAATGTACACAATCCTTTTATAGAGATTTTTGGCTGACCTATGTGTTGGCAATTACAAATATGCACCTTCCAATTAATTGGCCATACCCCTCTCAATTAATTGGTTAATTGCCTTGCCTCCACCTCTTCAATTAATGTTGTCGGGCATATACTTTTAAGCACAACCGTACAAATTTTGTTGTGGAGCAATAATCTCTCTCTCAGTTTGGATGTCCAACATTATTTGCATGTATTTTGCTTGATCAAAAATCCCACATATGACATGAATCATTTTCTCATGCGAATAATACTTTTTCTTACGCACATGATGCATTCAACACTTGGTGCACAAGTTCTACTTGTTTATTTGGTCCTGATAAACTTTCACACAAGTTTATTATCATCAAACACAAGGTTATCGATCGTTGTATCCAACAAATGTGTGTGTGCTCCAACATAGTTCTACTTCTAAGCTACATACTAGAAGAGAATAAAAAGATTACATCTTGAATTTACCTCTCTTCTTTCTATTGAGTGAGCTTGAAGTCTTCTAGGAGCTTCAATCAACATCTTCGATCAGCCAATCCACTTTAAATGCTTTGCTTGATTCTTGAGTGACATCCATTGCTAATTGATCTTCAAGAAATGTTTAGGCAATGGATAAACTGCAAATAGGTGATAGTTACAAGTATTTATATTTGCTCATCATCAAAACCAAGTTAGGAGAAGTCTAGTACTCAACATTCTCCCCCCTTTTGGTGATGACAAACAAACATAATCAAAAAGATAAATAAGTGTGCTTAAAGAATACTTATTCTCCCTACATAGATGCCAATCAAGTTAGTCAAATTAAATACGGGCATCTAAAAATCAATTGAAGCAAACGTGTAAATACGGGCATCTAAAAATCAATTGAAGCAAACGTGTAAGATACGCATGAATGAAATTATTTCAATACTAGAATTTAGGATTTTATAATCCAAGTTCATTATATCTTACTCCCAAGATTTTATAATCCAAATTCATTATATCTTACTCCTCTTGAATCTAAGGCAACTTCAATCTTAATTCAAGTTTAGAAGTTACTTAGCACAAAATTACGATTTGTTTATTTCTCTTTTCATACGGCATTATCCAAAAAGTGGGAGTAGAAAACAACAAGCATGCTAAATAAGACTAAAACAATCATGAGAGTCTAAAGATTGTGATACATATTCAATGTGATACAACAATAAAATCGAGAAAGCACGAAGGTGCATCACAAAGATATATATCAAATACTCGTCAACAGAAGGAAATATTAGTTGACTAAAGGAATCAGAATCCAATATCAACATTACATAAGCACGAAAATGTCTCACATCACATCAAGTATATAATAGAGCACACAGAGAAACGCAATTACACAACGTATACACATGGATCACATCAGAGATATAAAACGACAAAATGTGATATATATATATATATATAATCCAAAGTTACATGGAGTACAAAAGACAAAATCAACTCCATATACATCATCATCTAACAAAAAATTACTATTTTATACAACCAAAAGTATATCAGAGTACAAAAAGAGACTAACTCCTAATACTACAGAAGATAACAACATCCATATAAATATGAGACCACGTCTATAGCAGGTGCTACAAGCACCAAATACAACATCCAGAGCTATAAACAAACAAGCATGGACTCAAACCCTAACAAAAACTAGGCATAAGGTGTGTCCGTCTCCAAAACACCATCAATCGATATGGATCACTGTGGGATCCGAAGGGCGACCTGAGCGACGAAACATCACGCGAGCAGATCGTCGAAGAGGATGTACATGAGCCTTCCTCTTGGATGACGATGCAACGCCACGAGCAGCAGGTGCAGAGGGCTGATTGGACTCAGCAGCAACATGCACATGAGGCTGAATCGTAGAGACAGGAGGAGACAATGTGACCTCAACAGGAGGGGTCTGAGTGTCACCAGTAGGATGAGGAACAACAGAATGGGGAACATGCTCAGACGGTGGAAACATAGCCTGAAGGGAGGCTGGAACAGGAAAGCCTTGATATACAAACGACTTTAGGACAGCTCAAGGAGAAGTGAAAGCTTCGGATCGATATCAGATATTTTCATATCAAGCACAGAAACTCGCTCATTCAACTGAATGAGGAGTGGATCAGGTGATGGAGCTGGAGGAGATGGAGATGATGGCATAGCAGGATGAGACGGAGAGGGCTCAAACTCACATGCTGAAGGAGCAGGATCAACGACAGATATCCCCTGACACTCATCGAAAGAAGATGAGGACCAAGGACTCTGCGAGCAGGGTGAGGATGGAGAAGCCTTAGGCGAGGAGACTTCGAACCAATGAATGTAGGAGGAATGCGAGAAATTCCTCACGGGTTTGAACCAAGAAGTTTCAGTTTTCGGTGCCATGAGCAAAAATCGAAAGAAACAACCGATTGGGGCTCTAAATGAAAGAGAAATACCAATCCAACGACGAATGACAGAAGAGGAGAGATCTAAACGCTCGATCGAGTGAAAAGAGAGGGGAAACGCTAGGGGCTTTGAATCGACAGAGAATACGAAGGGACGGTTGTCTTTTGAAGAGGAAGACGAGGGAGAATCGATCGGATGAGAGAGAAAAACCCGACACGCACGATTACTTAAGAGGAGGGGAAACAAATATGGGCCGTTGGATCGAAAGATGGACGGCTCAGATTAAGTTATCGAACTGCCATAGACGTGGACAGCCTACTGATGTACAATCGTCAGTCGACTAGCCGAAAAGATAGAAGACTGACTTAGGTAGATAGACAGGTGCATGTAGAGTAATTCACAGTCGCCTGGCAAAGTGACAGGCGCCTGAAAAATATGCAACAGTCGTCTGACCGAAAGTCAATAAATTTGAAGAATTGATAGAAAAAATCAAGATCAAGGCAGACGCCTGAGGAACAAAATTCAGTCGCATGTCGGATAGACATGCGCCTGTAAATTATACATCAGTCGCATGTGCAAAAGGCACAAATTTCATTCAGAAACTCTAGAGTTGGGCAGGCGACTGTCGAAGGATTGACAGTCATCTATCCTGGTCCAAAAATGAAGGATAAGGATGAAATCAAGAGAATTGAGACAACTTACCCTAAGACCTATACACTAACTATTCTCCAATCATGCAATCACTAACAAAAATAGTATAGAATAACATACAAATCATGTATACTAATCCAAACATATAAAATCATCAAAATTTCAATTAAGTCTCATTGAAAAAAATATGAAAACATATGACATATCAAAACATGAGATATGAAATGATGACATGAGTTCAAAGTATGATTTAACATAAAAATATAAACTCCTATAATTCATATTCACCCATAATCCCTAATTCTCCACGCAACCTTACAAATGAATCTTCTTTAAGAGGTTTAGTGAAGATGTCGACGATTTGTTTTTGGGTTTCATTTTACTCTAAGATGATGTCCTTCTTAGCTACATGATTATTAATGAAATGATGTCTCACATATATGTGTTTGGTATGGGAGTGATGTACTGGATTCTTGGAAAGACAAATTGCACTTTGGTTATCAACCATGATAGGACAACTATCATAATTGACACCATAGTCTTAGAGCGTATGTCTCATCCAAAGAACTTGTGCACTAGTAAGACCCACAGTAATATATTCTGCTTCAGTCGTAGACAATGATACTGAGTTCTATTTCTTGGAGAACCAAGAAACTAGAGAATTTCCTAGAAAATGGCAGGTGTCACTAGTACTCTTTCTATCGGATTTGCATCTGGTAAAATCGGCATTACTATATGAGATTAACTCATATGTGCTAGTTTTAGGGTAAAGTAACACATAATCTAGTGATTGATCGAGATAATGAAAGATTCGTTTAACTGCAATTAAGTGTGACTCCTTAGGTCTATCTTGATATCTGGCACAAAGACATAGGGAGAACATAATATCGGGCCTACTACGGTTAAGTAAATTAAGCTACCGATCATACCTCGATATAGACGAACATCTACATCTTTCTCGTTCTCATCCTTATGTAGATGGGTTATCGTAGTCATGGGAGTCTGTTTGCTTAAAGACGATTCCATCCTGAATCGCTTGATAAGCTCCCAGGTGTACTTTGTTTGCTGTATGAAAGTTCCATCCTTCATTTGCCGAATTTGTAGTCCAAGGAAGTAGTTGAGCTCACCCATATGGCTCATTTCGAATTCATCCTTAATAAACTTAGAAAATTCTTGGTAAAGATTAAAGTTAGTCGAACCAAATATTATATCGTCTACATAAACTTGAATTAAAAAGGATGTCATTTTCATAAACCTTAATGAAAAGAGTTGAATCAGCTTCACCTATTTTAAAACCTAAATGCAAAAGAAAGGTTTTGAGTCGATCATACCAAGCTCTATGAGCTTGTCTTAACCCATATAATGCTTTCTTAAGTTTGAAAACAAGGTATGGAAATTTTTCATGTATGAAACCGGGTGGTTGAGAAACATAAACTTCTTCATAAACAATACCATTTAAAAATGCATTTTAAATATCCATTTGAAATAATTTAAAATTTTTATGGGATGCAAAAGATAAAAGCAATCTAATGGCTTCTAATCTAGCTACGGGGGCAAAGGATTCTTCGAAATCAATACCTTCCTCTTGCCGATACCCTTGAGCTACTAACCTTGCTTTATTCCTTGTGATGATCTCGTTCTCATCGGTCTTGTTATTAAAAATCCATTTGGTCCCAACCACTTGGTGACCATTTGGAAGAGGAATGAGCTCGCAAACTTCATTTCTTTCAAATTGCATGAGCTCCTCTTTCATTGCAACTATCCAAGAGCTATCTTCACACGCTTCTTGGATATTCTTTGGCTCAATGGTAGAGACAAATGCACAACGAGAGAATTCATCAATCATTGTCCTTGTTCGGACACCCACACCAATATCTCCAATTATTTGGTCATGGGAGTAATTACGAACGGTCGAGTAATCTTTGGGAATACCTGGATCACTAGGAACATCCTCAACAATTTCATTAGTATTGTTAGTCTCAATAATAGAATCATTAATTTTAACAGTACTAATGGAATCATATAAAACATCTACATTATCATCGACAACATGATGAATATCAAAATCTTCATAAAATGATACGTGTAGTGATTCCTCGACCGTTGAAGAGGTTTTGTTGTATATCTGGTAGGCTTTGCTACGTATGGAATATCTAACAAAAATTCCTTCATCAGATCTTGGCTCAAATTTATCTAAGTTACCATATGTGTTCTTTATAAAACATTTTGAACCAAAAACACGAAAATATTTAACTTGCGGATTTCTATCATAAAACAATTCAAAACAAGTTTTGTTCGTTCGGGGCCTCACTAGGATCCTATTTAGCACATAACATTCCATGGGCACCGCCTCCGTCCAAAATTGTAGTCCAAGATGACTATCATGGAGCATGGTGCGAGCACACTAAATTAGGGTCCTATTCTTTCTCTCGACAACACCATTTTGTGGTGGTACACGAGAAAAAGAAAGGTTATGAGTAATCTCGTTGCCATCACAAAACTTAGTGAAAAATTCACTCTCGAATTCTCCTCCAAGATCACTACGAATAGTGATAATGGTGGCTCCTAAGAAATTTTGAATATTCTTTGCAAATGTAATAAAATCTTCAGAAGATTCATTTTTATTGGTTAAAATGAAACCCATGTAACTCTAGAGAAGTCATCTATGACGACTAATCCATAATGAGCATTACCTAAAGATGCGGTTCTAGTTGGCCCTAATAAATCTAAATGAATTAATTCTAGGGGCCTCTTAGATGTTATGCCATCTTTAAGTTTAAAAGACGAGTTACTTAGTTTACCTCTTTGGCATGAATCACAAAAGTTTTTCTTTCTAAAAACAATTTTCGAAAATCTTTTAACAAGATCATGCTTAGCTAGCTTATATAAGTGCTTAAAATGAACATGACCAAAACGGTGATGCCATAATAATTGTTCATTTGTATTAGCAACTAAGCAATGTTCTATGGTTTTAGGCAATCTCAAATAATAACTATTTTACGCCTAATATCGGTAAATAAAACATGCGAATTAAAATCAACAATATTATAGATACCCTCTCCAAAGTTAACCTTGTAACCCTTGTCCCAAAGTTGACTAATGGAGATAAGGTTATGACATAAACCACTAACTAAATAAACATTGGTAATAAGTGGGTTGGAAGGATTACCGGCTTTGCCTACTCCAATGATGGTTCCCTTTTGATTGCCTCCAAAAGAGACAGTTGCACCATCCCTGATGCTAACCACTTCAGAGAGCAATGTGGGATCTCCCGTTATGTGTTTGGAGCATCCGCTATCGAGTATCCATCCTTTCCTTTTAGGGCCAATATAACTCCTGTTGCTCTCTTTCTTGTTCTTGGGTACCTACATAATATACCATAAGCTCATGGTACCCAAGCTTTGTTGGGTCCAAAGGGATTAGCCCTTTGGAAACCAAGTCCAAGTGGACTTTGGCTTCCTAACATAATTACCACTATTTATCGCATCGCTAAAATAGGAATTAACATAAACATTATTATCATTCATGCTAGTGCTCTTAGGACCCCAAATTGTATATGTTTTGGGTGTCCTTTTACTAGTTGCATGCATATTTGGTTGAGTTCTATGTGGTGCATGCTTACTGGAAGCATGAGATCTAGCATATGGAGATGGAGGTGGATAAGCATGAGATATATATGGGCCATATGCAAAATTAGGATCATGCATATTATATGCAACATATGGAGCATGCATGTGATGTGGTGGATGTGCATACATGGAAGGATGATGTGCATGAACATATGAGTGTGTAGGAGCACATGCATGAGTATTTCTCAAGTGTGAGTTTGCACGTGTCCATGGGTGTGGAGCATAAAATGTGTCATACGTGTCCACATGTGAAGTAGGAGATTTCCTACGTGCATGAGTGTTGGTGTACATATATGCAGGACCTTCCTTTTGACTTCCACCCTTAGTGGGTTTCTTGCCAAAAGAATGAGAGTGTGAAGTGGTGGCCTTCTTGGTTGGTTTACTACCAATAGTGTTTTTGACACCACTAGTGGATGTACCGGAGGATGGCCTCACAAAATCTATAGTTACACCACTGTAGGAGATGCGAGATTTGGATGCATTTGCTTCCACATAACCAAGTCCAACACGATGTGTGGCCGGAAATTGGTTTGCAAGCAACGCATCCAATTGTCCTTTCCCTTTGTTAAATCTCTTAACTTGGGAGGACATGAGCTCATATTTCTCCTTAAGAGAAGAAATATTGGTATCTAAGGTGGACACATGTGTTTTGAGCTCGTGCACTTGGGTTTTAAGAGAATCATTCTCAATACCCAATTGTGTGTTTTGTGAAGCTAGATCAATACTATCTTTAGAATAATCTTGATCTAGTTGAGATTTGAGGAAATTCACCTCATTTCTCAAGATGTCGTTTTGAGAAACCAAATTGGCTTTCTCAAGTAAGTGTATCAACAATGGTGTCATTGTTGATGATGCATGGCATGGATGATTTGCTAACATAGATTTCTTTAAAATAGTATATCTAAGCATAAGAGATTGATACTTAAAAAATAATTCTTCATTAGCAATACGAAGTTCATCCATGGTTAGCTCGGGTTCATCATTGCCACTATCACTCTCATCGGAGAATGGATCTTCTCGGGCCATGAAGCACATATGTGCACTCTCACCCTTTTCATCCTCAAATTCACTCGAGGAATCTCCACTTGAATAATCGAACGTCCCAACAAGTCCTTTCTTTTTGTCCTTCTTGAATTTGTCGGACTTGTGGTACTTTGGAGCTTTCCACTTTTCTTTGTTTCTAAGCATTAGGCAATCCTTCTTGATGTACCTCGGCTTCTTACACTTAAAACAAAGAGACGATGAATTGTTAGTGGAATCAAATTTAGATTTGGAAGGAAATTTACCTTTACGAAAGAAGCGTTGGATCTTCTTCGCCATTTGCGCCATTTCTTCCAAGTGCATTTTATTCTCGGATTCTTCACTATCGGATGATAAGAAGTAGACTTGAAGGCTAATGCTTTCTTCTTTGCCTCCATTGGGTTCATCATCGCTCTAATCTTCATTCGGTTCTCCCTTCTTACTTCGTAAGACATGAGAGTACCAATGAGATTCACCACGGTGTAGTTCTTAATGTCATTGACCTCCGCAATGGCGATTGCTCTTCTTTCCCATTTTGAGGTCATTCCTATGATTATATTTCTCACCTTTTCTTGTTGGGTGTAGACTTTACTAAGAGCTTCAAGCTCATTGGTGATGTCGGTGAAGCGACCGTACATCGTTTCAATGTTCTTATTATCATGCATATGAAACATATCGAAATTTTGTATTGCAACCTATAATTTAGACAACTTTACCTTGTTCGTTCATCATGAGTAACGACGAGATGGTTTCATATTTGATATGCACTCTTACATGTGCATATCTTATTGAACTCATCCGGATCCAATGCACAATGAAAAGCGTTCATTGCATTGGCATTGTTCACCTCGGCGGACTTCTCGCCAGGAGTCCATTTGTCATAATTCTCTTCGGTGGATTCAACGTACTCCTTGTGGAGGGTTCTCCAAAGAGAAGCCATTCTAAGAAATGTCTCCATCCGACACTTCCAATAGCCGAAATTCGTGCCATTGAAACACGGAGGACGAACCGTTGATTATCCTTCGAAGACGGTAGACACACCATCACGATCGTGATAATTGTACGAAGGAGGTAGAGGAACGTTGTTGTTGTTGGATGCCATAGAAAAATACATTGAGCTTTGATCTAATTGTAAGGACACTGGCTATGAGGAAAACACTAAAATGGGTTTGAATACTATTTATAAAATTTAAATGATAGTTATGCCAATTTAAATGCCTACCCAACAATAAATACGGAATTATAAATAAACCCAAAATGAAACAATGCTAATACAAAGTATGTTTCAAGGGTTCAGATTACCTAAGTCCAATCACGACTTGTTCCCGGTATTCTACGTCCCTTCCACCTGGACTCATCCGGATACTCAAGTTAAAACCCTAACTTGAGGTTTCCTTTAAACCCACTTGTAATTACCCTATGAGTGTAATCAAAACACAATCGATGTCCTTGACTCCCACAACTTGGGATCAAGCAAAAACACTCTCACAACCCGAGAGTAAAACTAATATCGAAAGATCTGAAATAATGGAATAGCAACACTTAGAATCATCTATGCCTTGAAGTAGAACTTGAAGGAGCAAGTGTGTTGTGTGTTGAAGTCTCTTCCAAGAAGAGATAAAGCCCTTTCTCTTGTTGCCACCAATTTCCTAGAGGATATCACTTTGATTCTAGGTTGGAGAACAAGAGAGAATGAGATTGGAAATCTAGGGCTTTTGGATTGGAGAGCTTTGAAAACTTGAAGATGAAAGCTTAGGGTTTTCAAGAAATGATCAAGAAGTTCTCAATGGAATAGTAGAAGTCCTCTTTATAGGTTCTCTAAAACCTTCAAACAGAATTCCCAAAACTCCCTTTGAAATCCGTGGAGAAACAGCCAACGGATAGAATTTACACAATGGACAGTCGACTGATGAAGAACTAACAGTCGACTACTGCACTTTGTCAGAGGATAGGTGAGAATTCAAACGGTAACTTACCACATAGGACAGTCGACTGATGAAGGTTTGACATGCACCTGTAAACCTAACAGGCAACTGAGAAATGACTGAGAAACCCTCTACATGCGACTGAGCGAAACATGAGTAAGTTGAGAAAACTCAGAAAGTTTTGAGAAGACAGGAAGGTGACTGATGTGGCATTCACAGGCGCCTGTGCCAAGGGAAAGCGACTGTGAAACCAACATCAGTCGTCTGGCCGAAACTTACAATCTTGTCAATCACAAAGTTTTAGGACAAGTATCGATAGGCGACTGAAGTGGAATTCACAAGCGCATGTGCCATGGACAGGCGACTGTGAAACCAACATCAGTCGTCAGACCAAATGATGACAAATTAGGTATCTTTCGGCAAGATATATACAGGCGCCTGGCTAACAAGTCACATGCGCCTATAACTGGACATGTGCATGTACTTTGTACAACAGTCACTTGATAAAAGTTATAGCAGAAAGCCCAAAAACCAAATGACAAAGTATGTGCAAACCAGATGAATGTAGAACAAATCACAGGTGAATGTTTGGAGACAGGAGCATGTAAATCGTTCAGCAGTCGCCTGTTGAAAGTCCAAAATGCACATGCTTGAGAATTATGAATTGGATGCCAAGGAAATGTGATCTAATGATTTCCTAGGACAGAAATAAAGATGTGTGTGCGCTCCAACATAGTTCTACTTCTAAGCTACATACTAGAAGAGAATAAAAAGATTACATCTTGAATTTGCCTCTCTTCTTTCTATTGAGTGAGCTTGAAGTCTTCTAGGAGCTTCAATCAACATCTTCGATCATCTAATCCACTTTTCATGCTTTGATTGATCCTTGAGTGACATCTATTGCTAATTGATCTTCAAGAAATGCTTAGGCAATGGATTAACTGTAAGTAGGGGATAAGTTACAAGTATTTATGTTTGCTCGTCATCAAAACCAAGTAGGGAGAAGTCCAATACTCAACACAATCATCGCCGACTAAACGGAGACGACACCACCGAACAACCTCGACCACCCACAGCATCGGCTTGAGTGCTCCGCCACTCGTTTCTCCACTGATCGCCGATGTTCTACCACCGCTCGCCATCGTCGATCTCCTCGTCACCTCCAGCACTTCATGCGCCACCTCCCTGTCGTCCCCGCTGCCGCAAAGCAGCCAAACCCCGAAAAACACAGCAGCAGCTGCTGTCACTACGAGCTGCCACCGTCGTTGCTCTCTGCGTTGCCACCAAGCCCCGTCGTTAACGCCATCAATCTCACCGCCCCTCTGACCCCATCGCTGCCATCTGCGACCTCACACAGCTCTGCCGGAGCTTCTCCACCATGGACGAGCCCCGCTGCCACCCTCTCCGAGCTCCACAGCCTCACGTCGAAAGCCCACACAGTCGTCGTGTACCGATCTTCCCTGTCGCCACCGCTTCCTATCGCCCCGCCCTGAGCCCCACCATCGGTTCGTTACCTCTGCCGAGTCCCCTACCGCCGCGGTCGCTGCCGACAAACGCGAGAACCCCACGAAGCTGCATCACGAGAGAGGGAGTGGTAAATACGGTATTAATACGTATTAAATACGTACATGTATATATGTTAATAATATTTTAATGGCTGATTCGTATTAAATTCATTATAAATTGTATATGTTTTAAAAATCCGATGGAAGGCCCAGAAAATCCGAAACGACAAAACAGACACATTGGTGCTGGTTTCATCGCCAAAAGGCAAGTACATTTTCTCGCAGTGAATTTTTAAAGATAAAACTTAAGCTTACTTTCGCTTACAAATTTGTAACTCGTGATTTTCACATACACTGACGTATGAAAAATATATATGTCTAGATGAGACGGTCATATGGACCCCTTGTTGGAAGAATTCCGACGTATGGTTTGCCCTAGAGAAATCTTTGAAATATAATGAAAAATCGTTTTCTCGTTTTCTAAATCGGTTTTTGGGCCATTTAAATTAAGAAACATGCATGTTAATTATTTTAAAACCTCGAAAAAATACCTACTAGCCTTAGAAAAATATTTTAAACTTATTTATCCACATTTGCTTAGTTAAATCATTTTTGTGCATCATTCCTTAAATAATTGGACGTTTCAATGTCTTGTGTAATTGATTAACTGAATCTCAAAACTGTGAAATTAGTTGAGATTATGGAATAAACTTATGAAACATCATTCACATCCAATACGATGCAAATTAAATAGAACAGACTGAACAACTGATTGAGTTCATATGAACGAATTTTAAAATAGATAGTACACGCACTTTGACCCGGCACTTGACTTGACCCGTGGGATTGGGGTAGTACATGGTCACAAGTGTTACGAAGTGACTGGATGCACCCGACAAATATCTTCACCACTTATGGATGTTAGTGCTTGACCGTCGCCCTATGGGGTCGGTGAGTAGAGTATTGGATTATCTCCCGTTACAGGTGCATGTTATCAATATCTCATACTCTTGAACGTGGACTTATCACTAGACTATATTGGTCATTAAATATTTCTCTAACCTCTTCTTCTACAGGTTGCTAACAATATTACAGATTTGTTATCAAATGTCAAATTGTTGCACGTTGCTAATAGTATTGCAAATTGCTATCAAATGATTAAACTGCTACCGGTTGGAAATTACTGTGATTGTTTAACTGCTATAGCTCTTTTAAATTAAAATTTTTGCTTGTTCTTAAGTACTTACCCCACGTTTGACCATAAAGTTATGACTAAATCGATAGAGCAGAGATGGTTAATTGGCATTCTTATTATTGGTTTATCAAGACGGCCGGTTTCGCTTGGACCCAAGTTTTGGATTTCCCTGCTTGCGGGGATAGTGACTTACTTGACCAACCTTGACCAAACACGTTTATGAGAATCAATGTTAGAATGCCGGTTATCATCAATGCAAACATTGATTATGGTTATGTCTTGAGTTCAGCTTGGATTAATTTAAAATACTTGATCTTTCTTTTTGCTGAAATTACTTTCCAAGTAAACCTCACTGACGGACATTTCAATTGTTTTTTATGAAATGTCCGTCAGGTATTGAGAGTGACTTTGTGGAGGACATTCATGTAGAGGTTGAGCCAGTGCTTGACGAGTACGTGGAGTACCTGCCCTCAGAGGATTGGAGCATTTGTTAACTTCACATCAGCATTTCCTATTTTAATAATGTAATTTGTGTGTTTGTTTGTATTGGCCATGCTAGGCCCAAAATGTATCTTAAATTCTGTACGCTGGTTATGTATTAATGTTGCTTAAGCTGCTTCTTAAGTTTGCATGCAAGGACCTGCAGTTTCTACACAGACGTTGAGTGTGTTTAAACAAACGAGGAAGAAAAGAAAAAAATCTACTCCTCCTTGTTTTAAGCACACTGCAGACCCGCTCGCATCCTCGCTCCCGGTAGAATGGGAAGCGGTGCATGATAGGTTTTAGTAGTGGCTCATGCAGGTTATGCTTTTACAAATACTTTAAGATCGGTTTAGATGGCATTATTATTTAACAATACAACTAGAATAGATTTTTTTAAAAGTTACATTGCGGTTTGTTTTGAAGTATGGCAAGTCGACCAAATACTCATTTCATCACCGACAACGACATCTTGGGTGTCATAAGAGAAATACTAGAAATTCAATGCCAAATTCTCCATGAGGCTATTGACAAACTCTGTAAAGCATCCCAAGGGAAGTATCTTATGGAACCACCATAAGACACCCTCCGACCGATGAAGACTGCTACTTTCAAGAATCCTACTCCTCCGACCAACAAACGATCTCAGATGGTGTGCTTCCATTGCAACGGAAAGGGACATGTCAGGAAGAACTGTCGCATGCTGCTGAATCAATGTTTAGTCTGTGGAGCATCTGAGCACTCTACGAGGAATTGCTCTCGTTACATCCTCACGCGAAGGACTCTGATTGCAGTAGCTTCAGGATCGAAACAACATATACCACCACTAGCTCCACAACAGAAGTCATTTCAACAGGCTATGACGAAGCAACACAGGCATCAAGCATTCTTCATGACAGCTGAAGAAGCTGAGGCTGTAGAACCAGTAATCACTGGTATGTCTGAACCTTTCCCCTTTACGTCGATTTGACACCCAACACCTTTATTATCATTTCTAGCATACATTTTCATACTATATGTATTTGTTGAGTATTGATTCCCCGGATTTGGTTTTGATGATGAGCAAACATAAATATCGTGAACTAACACTTTGTGAGCGCAGTTATGGAGATCGTCGCCAAAATACTACGTACATCAAAAGCGACGTCTCAAGACTTCTCAATATGCATGATCGTGTGCCTGAAGCTTCGTTGAAGCTCAAGGAGCATTATTGAAGTCATAAGTGAAGATTGAAGCTTTGAAGACGGTTCGTCATGTTTAATTTATTGTCTTCTAGCTTCATAGAATAGAATGTTAAGCCTTGAGTAGGAATTACATTATAATCTTCTTATCGCTCATATCTTAGAGCTAGGATTATCTTAGAAGCCATTAGAAACTTTTCCGAAGCCTATCGCTTCTTCCCTCGGCTTCTTGTGCATCTTAGTTGGTTCAAGTAGAAGAACCAACCGACTAGATGACGATCTAGTCGGTCGGCAATTCCTCTTGAACCGATTAGATGTCCTTGCTCAATTCAGCCTGACACTGTTGATCAATTAGTCGGTCAAAGAAGGTTCACCGACCGACTAGATGACGATCTAGTCGGTTAGGAATCCTTCTCAGACCGACTAGTTATCATTGCCTCATTCCAGCCTGAGCTACTGTTTCGAGTTAGTCGGTCTTAGAACAATCGTCGACCGACTAGTTGTGAAACTAGTCGGTTGGAATTTGTTCTCAGACCGACTAGTTCAACTTGAATTCAGCCTATACTATTTCGACTCTTAGTCGGTCAAAGAACACTCACCGACCGACTAGTTGTGAAACTAGTCGGTTGGCAAGTCTTCTTAGACCGACTAGTGCTTTAAGTCTAAACTTTCTCTTTTGGCTATTCTCCAGTTAGTCGGTTCATGTTGATTCACCGACCGACTAGTTGAAAAACTAGTCGGTCAGTGATCCTTCCTTGACCGACTAGTCTGCTTCAGAATAGAGCCGTTGGAGCATTAATTGCCACCATTTTTCCTCTCTCTTTCCTCTATCCTATATATACTTGGAGTGGTTCTTTCCTAGTATTCAAGGCTGCATATTTTAGGATTTAGAGAAATAAAAGAGAAGCAAATCAACTCCATTCTAAATTTATCTCTTCTCACTAGAATCTCTCCCTCACTCTTATTCCTCAAGAGAGATTCATTGATTGTGAGCCATTCAAGCCAAGGGCTTTGAATCCAAGTCACCATCCTCCATCCTAGCCTTCGATCGCTGATCATATTGGTGGAGCTTCGGTTTGGTGACATCTTCTTCCTCAATATCCATTCTTGTCCTAAATTGGTAAGTATACTCAAGGCATAGGATTTTGTGGTAAGTGTTTCATTATTTCATCTCATTTGTTATTTGAGTTTGTCTCTCGGTTGTGAGAGAGTTTGTGATCCCGGGTTGTGGGAGTCACAATTACATTGTGTATGATTTGGTCTTGTAGAGGTTTTTCTACAAGAATTTCATAGTGAAAAATCTTGGGTTAGTGGTTTCTAACTCAAGTATCCGGAGGGGATCCGGGTGGTTGGGATGTAGGATCACCGGGAACAAGTCGGGGAGACTTGGGTGGATCCGAACCCGTTACATCATTTGTTTACGTTGCTTATTCTTGTTGTTTGTAGTCTATTTCGCTTTGTTGTTTGTGTGTTTGCACAATAATTAGGAATGACTCTCTTGATTATTTAAAAGTACTATTCCCCCCCCCCCCCCCTCTTGTACATGTGCAGTAGCTACGCAGGGCATTACAGTATTGTCTTAGTAGCATACCCATTCTTGATTTGGAAGCTTCACATTGCTTCTTATCACAAAAGTCACAATGATCCATTTCCATTGATCCTCAATACCTTCTTCGAACTCTTGAACCCTTAATTAGGAACTCGTGTTCCATTTTGATGAATCTTGTTCTAGAACCTTCCTTTGATAAGAATTAGAGTGACTTTCCATAAGATAGAACTGTCCATTCACTTCATCGCCATCGTCCTTCTTGTGATGGCCTTCCAATCATCTTACTTATTCTTAGAATACTATCTAGTCGTGTTTAGTTCAGCTAAACTATGGCTATACTCTTTTATAAGGAGGGTAGCGTTTGAAATTTTTTTCGATCATCCGAAGTTCGAGTTTGACAATGGAAGCAGATCGAAGGATGCTCAGAAGTATTTGAGGATGGTGCTAAAGAATTTGACGAGCCAAAACTGCAACATTAGGCAGTTACATCTTCTTCATCCTTCTTGAGCTCGTATTTCTCTCCTACTTTCATCTTGTACCCGATTTCCTGTGGGTTGAACCATTTTTCCACATACCATCTCCCCTCTTTATTACCTTTTGTCTGCATCCTCTCCTCGAGCCCCGGTCCCGCATGCCCTACCTTACCCTTTCGACGACTTTGGTACCCCATTTTATCTCCTCATCTCTTCTCACACCAAACCAATCCCATAACTTCCCCTACGCCGCGATGACACCCATCCCTTCACCATGCATCTCCCTTCGCAAGCCCAACCCATCTCGCCTCAAGCTCCTCCAACCTCGCCTGGAGCTCTACCACGCCACCCATCGCCACCAAGAAACTGTAGTCGTCGCATGACATGGATCGACAACCGCTAATGGCCCTCCGACGTTATAGATTTTTGGGATTTTTGGGCTTAGCGACGACCCTCTCTGCCACCCTCGCTGTCAGCGTGTGGTTGAGATCTTGGGAAGTCGCGATCTTGGGCTTATTTTGAGCTCGTTGTCCTGGATCTTGCCTCTATTGGTGTCTCGCTTTGGCATCTCCTCAGGTCCAATTCTTCATGTTTGCGAGATAGTGTGTTTTTTGCTGTTGGCTTGTTTGGGGTTAATGATGAGAGTTGAGGATGTCAACTGTTGGCGTTGGCAAGGAGTATCGTTGTTAATTGGTTTTGGCATGCTGTTGGCCTTAGGTGTTGAAGTTGGATGTCGATCTTGTGCTTGGATTTGGATAATAGTTTTGGTGTTGGATAGGTATTGGGCATTATGGGCATTGATAAAAGGAGTGGTAGTGATAAGTATGGTCATTAGAAGTTGGCCGTGTACTTGTTTATTTGTGTTGTTTTGGACGTTGGCTTGTTTTTTGGGCCTTATAGGAATTGATGGCATTTGTGCTAGGTTGGTTAGGTATAACAGCATAAATGCATATAGATTAGACAGTTCATCTTTGTATGTTATATTATTAATGACTTCCTTGGCTAGGCCCCGTTTGTCACAATTAGCATGAGTAGAAACTTTAAACTTTATGATCTTCCTTTTGATAAGGTTTAATTAGCTTGCTACTAGCTTGTCACCTTATGTTCCAAGCTCGAACAGATGTTATCATAATAGCTATCATTTTCATATAACGCCATATTAACTTTGGCTACTTGAGAAGTCGGAGTAGTTATTGTGATGATACTTGTCTCGGGACTAATTACGAAAGCTATGGTGATGTTAATAGTAACATCTCTTGCTTTCTTGATGGTATGTATCACATTATATTTCATACTATTTACAACTTATTTTAATAGGTAGTTATCATTCATCAAGTCTTTCATTCAATCGATTAAATTGCTTGGGCAATGATCGGTCTTCTAAATTCCGAGTACAGAATTATTTTATGGTGGGTAGGATGTGACGGCCCGTATTCTTCAGTACGAGTATTTACGTATTCTACGTATTTTTATATTTTAAAAGTATTTTAAAATGGTTTGTCAGGAGTTTTATATCAAAAATGGTTTGAAAATCCTTTATAAAAAATATTTTGAATCATCACGATAGTTATGGTATATTTTAGTAAGTTCGAGTATCATCAAATAACTTTATATAATTTATATAATATTTTATATTCAATTATTACTTATATAGCCGTATCAATTAATTTTCTATATAAACGTTATCAAAACGATTTCAAACTTCTACAGTATGATTTTATAGTCGTTTAGTACTCCCCATATCATTTTCATATATTTTTGGATATGGATCATTAGTAGTATATGAAATATATTGGCTTACTAAATGGTGTGTGTATATATACATAAGTAGGTATGCCAAGTTATACAATATTGGTGTGTATTTATATGTCGTGTGAAGATATGTGAATGTAACATGTGAATAAGATTTATATGTCTTGTGTATGTGTGTGTGTGTGTGCGCGCTGTATTGATATAATTCTTGTACTACAGTATATGTATAGTGTTGTATGTATATATATACTGCATTGAATATATTCTATATATATATATATATATATGAATAGTTGACTACTTGTATGTAAGTATATTTGTGCATGTATATATATGGTTAAGTATAGAATTACATAGGTAAAAAAATTAGGTGTGAATACATATGTATGTATTCTTGCATATATATAAATTGAGTGTGTACTGAAATGTTGATATACTATACATATATTCTAACAGGACTATTTACTGTAGTGATTTATACTGTGAACATATTTGTGTACGAACGATTATGTATATTTGTTTGTATAGTTATAAGTATTTATACTTATGTGCTTAAGTGATATAGTTGTGCATGGTTACCCACTTGATATGTGATACATCATATTAATGTGTATAAGTATCGGTATATGACTATCTACTATAAGTATATCAATATTTGGATGTACCTATGTTAGCTAGGTTGTATGCATATTGGATGTGACGTATTATGTGTATCTATAATTGGATGTAAACTTGGTCTATACTTGGATGTATCTAGGTGTGTGTGTGTGTGTGTGTGTGTGTGTGTGTATATATATATATATATATATATATCGGGCTTGAGGGAGGTGAGCATTCGGTGTAGGAAATTTCCTACAACGCCCATCAAAAACATCACATTCCATTTAATTTTTGAAAATTTTTTTTGCTTAGAATTGTTGTACACATTCTAAAACCCCAAAACCCTAAATATGGGTGAACCCTAAGGGGATTTGACCTTCGATCGGCTCGTGACAAAAAGTTCTATTGTTCTGAAAACATTGAATTTATAACAATCGGATCGAGGGTAAAATAGCGTTGGATTCACTTGATTTTTGGTATGTTCATCATCCATGATAAGTACATCAAGATGAACGGTGGTGATTATTGGAAAAAAAGATTGGAAATTGAAGTTTTTGGAGGACGGTGTAGGAAATTTCCTACACCGAATGCTCATATCCATTTTTTTCTCATATATATATATATATATATATATATATATATATATATATATATATATATATATATATATATATATATATATATATATATATATATATATATATATGAAAAGTTAGTGAGTGTCTTTATTTAAAAACAATAATGTACAAGGAGTACATGGGTAGGAAAACAAGAATAAGTAATGTTAGAGAGGGGAGAGGGCACAAGCACCGTCACCCTCTACAGACACCCCTATCCTTCCTACTGATCTGTACATAAACATAAACAAAAACAAATTGCAAGAAAAAGCCTATCCAGCATCTCGTAGTTCCCATCTTTCCACAGCTTGCTTAGCTTCTAGAGTCCCGAGGTCTTGATCCCTGAGAATGATTCTGATATCTGAGGCTATCTCTTCAAACAGGACAGTCTTTGGCTTCTTAATTTTTTCGAAAATCCTTCTATTCCTCTCCTTCCAGACATGCCACACTATAGCTGCTAGAGCAGTTTTTGCTAACATGCTGAGGGTATTCTTTTTTCCAAAATGCGCTAAGTAGTAATCTCCCACTTTAGATAGAATTGGTTCAATGGGGTCTGATACACCCAATTTGAGCAAACTCCTTGTAAGTATATATTTGGAATATTCACAATCAAAATAGAGATGATCAATGTCTTCATTTATTCCCATCTCACATAAAACACATCTCACATCTGTGCTTATCCCAAATTTTTCCATCTTGTCTTTAGTTAATAGTTTCCCGCGGAAGGCTCTAAGGAGTGATAGCGACATTTTGGGAACATAATTTTTATACCAAACAATAGTAGAGTAGGGGAAGAGAGCACCGTGATGACGTGTATTCTCCCAAGCCTCAGAAAATTTGAATTCGTTGCTAGGCACCCAACCCCATTCATCAGGCCCGGATGAAAGAGTAATATGTTGGATTAAAGGCCGGACTTGATCAATAGATTGGTCTTGACTCCAACCCACCGAAGTCCAGTATTCCGATATCAATTTGTTTCCAGCTTCACTGGGTACATCATAAGATTCACTTAGGGGTCCACTTGGCAACCAACTATCATGCCAAAATAGGGTGGAAGAGCCATCTCTCACATGTCGTTTAATCAGATATTTTGAAAAATCTCTGCATTGGAGCATGAACTTCCAGGTACCCGACTGGGTAGCCTTACCTTTAGCTGCGAAAAAATATCTAGAGTCTCTGTAATTTTTCCGCATATAAGATGCACATAGCCCATCAGTTGACAACATACGCCATGTCAATCTTACTCCTGCCGCCAAATTTAGATCCTTTAGCAATCTCAAACCCACTCCTCCTTCATTCTTTGGCTTACACATATCTTTACAAGCCCAAATATTAGATGAACCCCAGATGAACTTCCTGCATATAGATGTAATAGTACGGAGGACAGATTTTGGTATACGAAACACTTGCAGCCAAAAATGAGCATACCATAAATAACAGTTCTGACCAGCTCAATTCGGCCTGCTATGGAAAGCAGGGATGACGTCCAGCCCAAAATTCTCTTCCTGCACTTGTCTATGAGTCTACCGTACATAGAAGGCTTTGGGTAATTACTAGAGAGTGGCAGCCCAAGATATGTGGTAATAGTACTGCCAAACTTAATCCCCAGCTGATTTGACAGTCCCAAAGGATTCTTAGTGCCTTTGCTGAAAATTGCTGTACTTTTATCCCAGTTTATATGAAGACCAGTCAGATTAGAAAATTCCTCCAGCAAAGAGTGAAGACCATTGAAAGAATGCTTATTTGCACGGCAGAAAAGTAATAGGTCATCAGCAAACAGCAGGTGTGATATAGCCCATGTACGTCTCATAGGTTGGATTCTTTGGTAATGAAATGATTTTTCCACCAATAAAGAGAAAGTTTCCATAGTTAAAACAAAAAGATAAGGAGATAAGGGGTCTCCTTGTCTAATACCTCGATTCCCTTCAAAATATCCAACAGGGGAGCCATGAATCATAACTGAAAAAGTTGGTGTAGAAATACATTCTTTAATCCAGCAAATAAATCTCCTGCCAAATCCCATTCGATGCATGATATAATAGATAAATTCTCTATTCACACTATCGAAAGCCTTTCTTAAATCTAATTTCAGGCAAGCTCTTGCCCCCATGGGATTGCTAAAATCCCGAATCTGTTCATGAGCTAGTAAAGCACAATCAGAAAGTAATCTTCCCTTTAAAAAAGCTGATTGATTAGGCGATATTAGCGTGTATATAACCATTTTTAGCCTATTGCACATGATTTTGCTAATCACTTTGTATATCACATTGCAACAAGCAATTGGCCTATAGTCCCCTAAACCAGATGCAGTAGAGTTTTTGGGGACTAAGGTTAGATTTGTATGGTTTAGGGGATGCATAAGGGAACCAGAGTAGAAAAATGAAAGAACAGCATCAGTGATGTCTTTACCTACAATGCTCCATCCATGCTGAAAAAAATATGCATTGAATCCATCTGGCCCAGGGGATTTATCCACCCCTATTTGAAAAACCGCCTCTTTAATCTCATCTCTAGAAACTCGTCGCTCCAACCAGACAGCAGCTTCAGAAGTTAAAATTCTTTTGGTGACAAGCTTGGGAAACACATTCCAGTATGAAGATTGATTATATAAGCCTTCATAATATAGCGGAGCATTCTTCCTCGGATCATCCATAGAAATGTTATTATTTCCATTAGCATCCACCAAATGTCCCAAACTATTATGATTTTGTCTTGACTTCATTGCAGCATAGAAAAACTTGGAATTCATATCTCCCAGGCTCAGCCAGTTCTGTCTGCTTTTCTGCCGAAGCATTCCTTCGTCCAGGTCTAGTAATTTTGCCAACTTGATTGATAAATCATGTTCTTGAATTTGCAAATTCAAATCTGAAAGCAAATTAGTACAGCAACGAACTTCCTTAAGTTTATGTTTACAGGCCGAAATATCATTGGTGATATTATGATTCAACACCCAGCTTCGTAATGTAGTTTTAAGATTCCTTAATTTGATGAATATTATGTGCATTGCTGATCCCATAACATGTTGGCTCCAGGCCGACTCAAGCAGCTCATTATACCCCGAGATTTTAACCCAGCTATTGAAAAATCTGA
>CM061142.1:450386906-450544800 GCA_030789695.1 Scilla litardierei
CAAAATAGCAAGCCATCCACAACAGGTACATAGTACTTATTAAATTAACATAACACTCATAACCATAAATCACATATTTAAAGTTGCTGAAAATGTCCAAACTGTCCCTCTGAAATACATGTACGTTGTGATAAGAACTTTGGGACAAACATCACATATTAGGCACAATACTGCATAGTACATATATGCAAGAAACGTGATATATTTCGCAGGAGACTTAGGTGGCTCTTTTTGCCTTTTCAAAGTTGAGCAATATGTAAGCAAAAACAAACTTCGTCCCATTTTAGGTTGACAATAATTGGTGGCTTTTCTTTTCCAACCCATATTAATAATACTGATTTATCCCATATATTCTAAGAAATGTATAATACATATATTTCAGATTACTAGCTATTATTTTCGTGTAGCCAAACACCCATATAACAAGCACATGTGCACACGTGGATGCACAAACATTCCTCAAAGGATTCATAACAGTCAAGAAAAATAAGTTCAGTGCTAACTAACTACTAGAGGAAAATACAGAGGAACAAATCTCAATACAAATATTTGAATCTTGGCTGTTTATTAATCCTAATGAAAGATTTAATAAATGAAGATGGGAAAGTCAAAATGTATTTCAAAAGGTCTTTAAAATGCCAAATTGAACAGGACCAAAACATACTATATTAGATATATAGTTACTTAACAACAAAAGAAATATTTGAACGTATATTTTAAAATTAGAAAAGTCAAAATGTAGGAATTTTTTTTTGGTAAGTAAAATGTAGGAATTTTCAATTCTATACATATGATTAAAAAACAATAGTTTATACATGAAAGTAGAAATAGCATTTTCAAATAGTAAGCAACATGAAAAGGTTCAAACCCATACTAATCTTAAAAGAAAAGACATGGTTCAAAAATATTTGAAACTGCACTTAATGATTGATAAATAAACTTTCACATATGAAAGTATGAAAGGAAAAAAATGATTGAAACACTATAATTCATACACGAGAGTAGTATAGTTCGAAAAAAATGCAAATATCTTTTAAACCAAGGGCTGGTTCAAAATATACTTATCAATGAAGAATTCATTCAAAAAGTGTACTTGTTGATACTTATATTTTAACAGCCTTTCAAAGATTTAAAACATAAAGGCAAGAAATATAAAAAGGTTTTTAAAACATTTTTAAAAGATATTAAAAACAATATAATCAAAATATTTGAAAGAGAAAATATACTAATTATAATTATAAAAGAGAAGAATCATTGGTTCAAAAAAATTTAAAATATATATAATAAAATAAGTTATAAAAGTGAAAAATAACCTTACTGTAAAATTTATGGTCACAACTTAAAAACAAGCTTCTGTATGTAAATTAGAAAATTTTGGATAAGATTTTTAAAATATTTAACAAACGATATCAATGAAAAATATGTCACAAAAACAATTTTTCGATGAAAATGGCAAATGTTGTAGAAAATAATGTTTACATTAAAAGAAATAAAACGACTCATGCCAGTCTAATTTGGCTTACAACTCATGTCAAGCCACTACCACTCCCCGTCCACTATCGCCTCCCCCTCCCCCTCAGAAAAATCCCCCTCCCCAAAGACCTCATTCAAGGTTCATGCCAGCTTTGTTAAAAATATTGGCACTACCATGTTAAGGAATTTATCGGTTGAATAAACATGAGAAATATTGTGTGTCCAAAACAGCAAGCCATACATAGCCGTGTTAAGGATCTTTATCGGTTGATTAAGACATGAGAAACATTATGTGTGTCCAAAACAGCAAGAGGGGTTAAGGATCTTTATCGGTTGATTAAGACATGAGAAATACTATTTGAGTCCAAAACAGCAAGTTATACTCGGAACCATAGTTCACATATTTAAAGTTGGTGAAAATGACAAAACTGACCCCCCCCCCCCCCCCCCCCCCCCCCCCCCCCCGGAGGGGGGGCGGGGGGGATATGCAGGATGTGATAAGAACTTTGGGGCAGACGTCGCATATTTGACAAGAAACGTGATATATTATGAAAGAAGTTTAAAAATTTTAAAAATTGCCACCATTAAAGAAATAAGAAGGTTGAAAAGTTAAAGTTAGAAAATTTGAAAACGGTTGCAACTTTGAAAATAGATGTTAGAAAATTTATGTACATTTTAAAGAACTTCAAAACCTTTATCCCCCCCATACAATTTATGTGGAAGAAGATTTTTTGAATAAATATCAATAAAGAACTTCAAAACATTTTCAAGTACATTTCGTGTAACTTATTCCATTAATCCTAACCAAAGAATTTATAAATGAAGATGTGAAAGTTAGAAAAGTATTTCAAAAAATGGGAAAAATGTGTAAAATAACCTTTATGTCTAACTAACCTTTATGTCTAACTTATTCCATGAAAATGTGTAAAAAATTAAAAAAATTAAAAAATTAAAGAAGTTAGAAAAGTGCAAAATAACCTTTATGTCTAACTGTAAAATTTATGGGTCACAACTTAAAAAACAAGCTTCTATATGTAAAGTTAGAAAATGTTGGCTAATATTTTTAAAATATTTCACAAACGATGACAATGAAAAATATGTCACAAAACAATTTTTTCAATTAAAATGACGTAAAAGTTATGGAAAACAAAATGTTTACATAAAAGGAAATAAATCGACTCATGTCAAGTCATCTTAATATACATAAGTATCCCATATATTCTATGTAATGTATAATACATAAGTGTCAGGTTACTGGCTATTATTTTTGGGTAGCCAGACACCCATTAAACAAACACGAGCACACCTGGACGCACAAACATCCCGCAAAGGATTCAAAACAGTCAAGAAGAATAAGTTAAATACTTACTACTAGGTAGAAATCCAGAGGAATATATCTTAGTACAAATATTTGAATCTTGGTTGTTTATTAATCCTGCCCAAAGATTTAATAAATGAAGATGGGAAAGTCATATAAGTATTTTTATAAGTTTTCAAAAATGCTAAAAATGAAAATGACCAAAACATACTACACTAAAAAAATACATACCTTTAAAAAAATAAATTTTGTTTTGAAGAAATTTGAAATTACATTTTAAAATTAGAAAAGTCAAAAGGTAGGAATTTTCAATGGTCTATACATATAATAAAAAACAAAGGTGGAAACACGAAAGAATAAATTTTCAAAACAATTTCAAATGGTACACAACATGAAAAGGATCAAAACTATACTAATTTAAAAAGAGAAGACATGGTTTCAAAAAAATTGAAATAACACTCACTGACTGAAAAATAAACCTTCACATATGAAAGTAGGAATGTAAGAAAAATAAATGAAACACTATAATTCATAAATGAGAGTAGGATAGTTTGAAAAAATTTCAAATATTTTTGGAACTGTATAAAAGGAATGGTTCAAAATATACTTATCAATAAAGAAGAGTGCATTCAAAAAGTACACTTCTTCATGCTTATTTCTTACATGCCTTTCAAAGATTTACAACATAAAAGCAAGAAATATAAAAGATGTTTTCAAAAGATAATTAAAAGATGCTATCAAAATTGTTTTTGTGACATGTTTTTCATCAATATGTTTGATAAATATTTTAAAAATCTTATCCAAAATTTTCTTATTTTACATATAGAAGCTTGTTTTTTAAGATGTGACCCATAAATTTTACAGTTAGACATAATGATCAAGATATGCTAAAGAGAAAATGTACTAATTATAAAAGAGATTCATTATGTCTAACTGTAAAATTTATGGGTCACATCTTAAAAAACAAGCTTCAATATGTAAAATAAGAAAATTTTGGATAAGATTTTTAAAATATTTAACAAACGATATCAATGAAAAATATGTCACAAAAACAATTTTCTCGATTAAAATGACAAAAAAGTTATAGAAAACAAAAATGTTTGCAATAAAAGAATTAATCAACCCATGTCAGCAAATTCAGCTTCAACTCCTGTCAACCCGCTACAACAAGCACATACAACAAGAACATGTGCACACCTGGACACACAAAAGCATCCCACAAAGTATTCAAAACAGTCAAGAAGAATAGGTTCAGTACTTACTATTCGGTGGAAATAAAGAGGAAAATCTCAGTTTAAATATTTGAATATTGGTTGTTTATGAATCCAAACCAAAGATTTAAAAAAATAAAGATGCGAAAGTCGGAAAAGTATATCAAAAGTTTATTAAATGCTAAATTGAAAATGACCAAAACATACCATATTAGATAATATACTTTAAAACAAAAGAAATTTTGGTTCAAACAAATTTGAAAGTAAATTTAAATTTTGAAAAGTCAAAAGTACATATGATAAAAAACAATGGAATATACACGAAAGTAGAAATTTTCCAAACATTTTCAAATGGTGCGCAACATGAAAAGGTTCAAAACTATTTAAAAGGACAAACTCTCAAATATGAAAGTATGAATGAAAGAAAAAAGAATGAAACGCTATAATTCATACATGAGAGTGGGAGTAGTTCGGAAAAAATTTCAAATATCTTTGGAACTATTTAAAAGGACGGGTTGAAAATAACCTTATCAATGAAGAATTCATTCAAAAAGTACACTTCTTGATACTTATTTCTTACAAGTCTTTCTAAGATTTACAACATAAAAGCAAGAAATATGAAAAGGATTTTTAAAACATTTAAAAAAGATGTTAAAGACAAAATGATCAAAATATGCTAAAGAGAAAATATACTAATTTTAAAACAGAAGAAGCCTTGGTTCAAAAAAAAATTAAAATCAAAAAATTAAGTTGGAAAGGTGCAAAATTTCTCTATGTATAACTATATATTTTATGGGTCACAACTTAAAAAACAAAGTTAGAATTATGAAAGTTGTTCAAAAAAATATTTTATGGTCACAACTTTAAAAAAAGTTAGAATTATGAAAGTTACATATAACTATATATGTAAAATTAGAAAATTTTAAAAGAGAAGAATCTGTTGTTCAAAAAAGATTTAACTTCAAAAAATTAAAATTGGTAAAGTGCAAAATACCTTTTTATGTATAAATGTATAATTTATGGGTCACAATACAGTGACGGCATTTAATTATGAAAGTTGGCTAAAAACTTCAATAAGTAAAAGTAGAAAATTTTGGATAAAATATTTAAAATATTTAACAAATGATATCAATGAAAATACGTCACAAAAACAATTTTTTCGATTAAAATGACAAAAGTTAGAGAAAACAAAGTGTTTACATTAAAAGAAATAAACCGACTCATGTCAAGCCAATTTGGCTTACAGCTCCTGTCAACCTACAAACCCCCCTACAAAATAACCAAAAGACATCATTTAAGGTTATTGCCAACTTTGCTAAAAATATTGGCACTACCGTGTTAAGGATCCTTGTCGATTGAAATATTATCTGTGTCCAAAACAGCAAGCTGTGCACAACCAGTACATGGTACTCATTAAATTGACAATATAACACTCTTAACCATAGTTCACATATTTAAAGTTGGCGAACAGCCCCTCCTCTGAAAAATATGTATGTTGTGATAAGAACATTTGGGTAGACGTCACATATTTGACAAGAAACGTGATATATTTCGCAAGGCCTTAGGTGGCTCTTCACCTTTTCAAGTTGAGCACTATGTGAGCAAAAACAGACTACTCTCAACTACTCTCAACTGTATGTTAACAATAATTGGAGTATTTTCTTTTCCGATCCATATTAATAATTCTGAAATATCACATATATTCTATGAAATGTATAATGCAAATATTTCAGATTACTAGCTATTATTTTCGTGTAGCCAAACACACATACAACAAGCACATGTGCACACCTGGACGCGCAAACATCCCACAAAGGATTCAAATAAGTCAAGAAGAATAAGTTCAATATTACTACTAGATAGAGATAGAGGAAAATATCTCAGATCTGGATATGTGACAGCATGCAAGGTCGGAAATACGAGCGTTCGTATGGGTTGTGAGAAGGGAGTAACCGCATGAGCAATGGTAAAGCGGATCTTGTATAGAGATCAAAGCACAAGCAGTAACATGCATATGGTCACACAATGTGAGAGAATCAGACAACTTACGGCTTCTTTTACAAAGATAACAGACAAATATAGATGAGTTAATAGATTAATGTATGACAGTACAGTGGAAAATATTTCAGAGAACTTTTTCATTTAAATGAAGAAAAATGGAAATGTTAGGAAGATTTAGAACAAGGTAAAACGAGAATATCTTTTAAAAAGAACTTTCAAATTATTAAGAAAATAAACTTTTTTGTAACTAAATGCAAAAAAGGAAAGTTGGAAAAGACTTTCAAAATATTTTTAAAAGTAACAAAGAAGAATTGGTTAGCTAGACAAATAAAACAAACTATTCGATTTACAATGAGAAACAAAATTCATAAGCTTTAGATTAAAACTTGAAATAATAGAAATATGAACATTACACTAAATGATTAAAAAACTAGTTTTCAAACATGAAAGTTAATTAGAAAACTGGTTTTCCTAAATATGTCTGAATATATGACATAAAAACAGTTCAACCTATAAAAATTTAACCATAAGGATCAAAAAATTTAAGAATATCAACACTATTAGAAAAATAAATTTAAGTAGCAAGGTTAGCAAAAAAATAAAAAAAAATCAAATGTTGTAAGACAGTTTTCTATAATATTTTCAGAATATGCAAAAGGAATGCTTCAAAAATGTAGCATACGAACAACAGGTTTTATATGTGCGTGTGATTTGAAAATGTTAGAAAAAAACTTTTCAAAATATTTTAAAAATGATTTTAAGATAGAATTGCTGAGAATTGCTGCAACAATCTAGTCTATTCAAACAAGCTAGTCTATTCAAAAGTTTACATAAAAAATTTTAAAATTTAAAAGTAGGAAAATAAGAAAAGTTTTTAGAAATAAAAAAAGGTGAAAAAAAAAAAGTTTCAAGTATAAACTAATTTTAAAAGAGAAAACTTGGTAGAAAGAAATTCTAAATAGCATAAATACATGTTAATTTGTAAAAGTAAGAAAATTAGAAATTAATTTATAAAATAAGCCTTTATTTATGTAAATATGAAACGAGAATTTTTTTCGAAAAAACATACTATTGAAATGATGCAAAACAAAAACAAGATTCAAAATATACATATCAAAGTAAAACAATAACCTTTTTATAAAATGATTCCTTAAAAATTCTTCAATGATTTAAAGGAGAAAATTTACAATAGTTTTTTAATATCTTAAAAAGTAGCAGAAGAATAATACATTAAAATATATTAAAAGAAAAAATAGTAATTTTAAAAGAGAAGTATTGGCTAAAATAAATTTTAAAATACATTTATAACTTAGAAAAAACAAAAAATAGCACCCAAAAAACTTCAAATTCCTAAAATATGCATAACGGTATATCAATATGGTTTACGCATGAAAGTAGAAAATTTAGAGGAGTCCTTTAAAATATTTAGAAAAGGAAACAAAATATTCAAGCTATACTAATTTTAAGAGGACTTAAATGAATAAAAATTAAATATATAATCAATGATGGACATAATAAGTTTTTTCATAGGAAAAAATAGTTAAATTAGAAAAAAATTGAATGAGTCTTAATATATGCAAGCTGGACATACAAAAAAACTTTTTCAGAAATATTCTCAAAAGATCAGCAATAAAATTGAAAAAATATACAGAAGCAGTGTAGAATTAGTATAAAGTGAACCTTTTAAAACTTATTTCTAACTCATTTCACATTTTTTTTTAAAATAATGTAAGAATAGTAAATTTAGAAAAATTCTCAAAACATTTTCAAAGAAGTTAAAGAAAAGGATTTAAAAATACTAATTTACTAATTTAAAATGAAAAGAAGCATTGGTTCAAGAAAATTTATATTTAAAGGTTAGAATGTACAAAAAATATATCTAAAATAGAAAATTTTATAATAGTTATAAAAATTTAAACAGTAAGTTTCTAGATAAGAAGTTAGCATAAGTAAGGAAATGTGTTTCAAAATAATATCAAAAGGATATCTATGAAGAATTAGTTGGTAAAACAAGATACTTTTATTCAAATTTGAAAAGCAAGTTATATAAACCAAAAATTTTAAGCATTGCATTGGAAAGTAGAAAACTAAAATAACTGTAAATAAACTCAATGATTGTAAAACAAGTTTCTATTATGAAAACATGAATATTAGAAAAAAATTGAAATTTTTTCAAAAGATATTTAAAAAATGTTTAAAGAACATTAATTTTAAAACCTTAAAAATTTTAAAAATTCATTTAATGATTGAAGTTAATCGACGAAAGAATTAAAGTTAAAAATGATTAATAAACTCGCTTTTATATATGGGAAAAGAAATTAATTAAAAGTTTTACAACACATTTTCAAAAGTCGTACAGTAAAAAATGGTAAAAATATGCATACCAATAAAAATAATTTAAATGTACACTTATTCAAACTTATTATTTTGAAACTTTTCAAGGATATAATATGAAAGAAGGAAAGTTTAAAAGTACTAATTTTAAACGAGAATTGAATTTAGAAATCACCTCCAAAAAAATGAAAGAAGGAAAGTTCTAAAAATCACCTCAAAATAGAATTTAGAAAGTTGAAAAGTTAAAGTTAGAAAAGTTGAAAGAAGTTGCAACTTAAAAAATTGATTTTACACACATACAATACAATATAACTTGTTCAAGTAATCCTAACCAAAGATTTAATAAATGAAGAAGTGAAAGTTATAAAAGTTTTTCAAAAGTTTTAAAAATGCTAAATTGAAAATGACCAAAACATATTACATTAAATATATATTTTAAAACAAAAGAAATTTTGGTTCAAACAAATTTGTAAGTACACTTAAAATTAGAAAAGTCAAAAGTAAGAATTTTCAATGGTCAATACATGAAAGTAGAAATTTTCAAAACATTTTCAAATGGTGCACAACATGAAAAGGTTCAAAACAATACTAATTTTAAAAGAGATGACTTGGTACAAAAAATTTTAAAATTACACGTGATGATTGGAAAGTAAACTTTCACATATGGAAGTAGTATGGTAAGAAAAATGATTGAAGCATTATAATGAAGAATTCATTCAAAGAGTACACTTCTAGGTACTCATTTCTTACCAGCCTTTCAAAGATTTACAACGTAAAAGCAAGAAATTTAAATAGGTTAAAAAAGATGTTAAAACACAAAATGATCAAAATATGCAAAAGAGAAAACATACTATTTTTAAAAGAGAAAATATAATATTTTTGTAACATATTTTTAAAAGAGAAGAAGCTTTTAAAGAGAAAATATACTAGTTCAAAAAATTAAAAACTTAAAAAACTAATGAAGTTAGAGAAGTGCAAAGTAACCTTTTATGTCTAATTGTAAAATATATGGGTCACAACTTAAAAAACAAGCTTCTATATGTAAAATTAGAAAATTTTGGCTAAGATTTTTAAAATATTTAACAAACGATGACATGAAAAATGTCCCAAAAAAATTTTCAAATAAAATGACGAAAAAGTTATTAAAACAAAATGTTTACATTTAAAGAAACAAACAGACTCATGTCAACTCATAACCAAAGTTCACATATTTAAAGTTAGTGAAAATGAACAAACTGCAAGTGATGAGAACTTTGGGGCGAACATCACATATTAGGCACTTTACTGCATATATGCAAGAAACGTGATATATTTTGCATGATATATTTTGCAAGGCTTTGGTTGCTCTTCACCTTTTCAAGTTGAGCACTATGTAAGCAAAAAAAACTACCTTGCATTGTATGTTAATAATATCTGGTGGCTTTTCTTTTCCAATCCATCTTAATAACACTTAAGTATCCCATATATTCTATAAAATGTATAATACATTTGTTTCAGGTTACTAGCTATTATTTTCGTGTAGCCATACACCCACACAACAAGCACATGTGCATATCTGGACGCACAAACATCCCACAAAGGATTCAACAGTCAAGAAGAAAAAGTTAAATACTTACTACTAGGTAGAAATACAGAGGTAAATATCAATCTTGTATGTTTATTGATCCTGCCCAAAGCTTTAATAAATGAAGATGGGAAAGTCAGACAAGTATTTCAAAAGTTTTCAAAAATGCTAAAATTGAAAACGACCAAAACATACTATACTAAAAATATACTTACATTTTAAAGAAATTTTGTTTTGAAGAAATTTGAAATTACATTTAAAAATTAGAAAAGTGAAAAAGTAGGAATTTTCAATGGTCTATAAATTTTCAAAACATTTTCAAATGGTGTGCAACATGAAAAGGTTCAAAACTATACTAATTTTAAAAGAGAAGACATGGTTTCAAAAAATTTGAAATTACACTTAATGTTTGAAAAATAAACCTTCACAAATGAAAGTAAGAAAAATGAATTAAACACTATAATTCATATATGAGAGTAGGATAGTTTGAAAAAATTTCAAATATTTTTTGAACTGTATAAAAGGAATGGTTCAAAATAAACTTATCAATAATGAAGAATTCATTCAAAAAGAACACTTCTTCATACTTAATTCTTACAAGCCTTTTAAACATTTACAACATAAAAGCAAGAAATATAAAAGGGTTTTTTTAACATTTTTAAAGGATATTAAAGAAAAATGATCAAAATATGCGAAAGAGAAAATATACTAATTTTAAAAGAGAAGAATCATTGGTTCAAAAAAAAAATAAAGAAGTTAGAATAGTGCAAAATATCCTTGTCTGTCTAACTGTAAAATTTTGAATAGGATTTTTTAAAGTATTTAACAAATGATATCAATGAAAAACAAGACACACAAACAATTTTTTATTAAAATGACGAAAAAGGTATAGAAAACAAAATGTTTACATTAAAAGGAATAAACCGACTATTGTCAAGCCAAATCGTCTTACAACCCCTGTCAAACAACTCCCACCCCCCAAAGACCGCATTCAAGGTTCTTGCCAACTTTGCTAAAATTATTGGCACTACAGTGTTAATGATCTTTATTGATCATTATTGGTTGCATAAGACATGAGAAATGTTATCTGTGTCCAAAACAACAAGCCATGCACAGCCGGTACATAGTACTCATTAAATTGACAACATAACACTCAACCATAGTTCACAAATTTAAAGTTAGTGAAAATGCCCAAACTGCCCCTCTAAAATATATGTACGTTGTGATAAGAACTTTGGGACAAAGTCACATATTAGACGCTTTATTCCATATATTCAAGAAACGTGATATATTTCACAAAGCGTAGGTGGCTCTTCGCCTTTTCAAGTTGAGCAATATGTCAGCAAAAACAAACAACCCAAACTAATAATACTTAAGTATCCCATATATTCTATGAAATATATATACATATATTTCAGGTTACTATCTAGTATTTTCGTGTAGCCAGACACCCATACAACAAGCACATGTGCACACCTCGATGCACGAACATCCCACAGAGGATTCAAAACAATCAAGAAGAATAAGTACTTACTACTAGGTGGAAATACAGAGGAAAATATCTCAATTCAAATATTTGAATCTTGTCTGTTTATTAATCCTACCCAAAGATTTAATAAATGAAGATGTGAAAAGTCAGAAAAAAATTGTAAATTTTTTTTTAAATGCTAATTGAAAATGACCAAAACATACTATATTAAATATATACTTACTTTAAAACAAAAAGAAATTTTGGTTCAAAGAAATTTGAACATACATTTTAAAATTAGAAAATTCAAAATGTAGGAATTTTCAATGGTCTAAACATATGATAAAAACAATGGTCTATACATGAAAGTAGAAATTTTCCAAACATTTTCAAATGGTGCACAACATAAAACGGTTTAAAACCATACTAATTTTAAAAGAGAAGACATGGTCCAAAAAAATCTGCACTTAATGATTGAAAAATAAAATTTCACATTTGAAAGTAGGAAAGTAAGAAAAATGAATGAAACACTATATAATTCATACATGAGAGTTGTATAGTTTGAAAAAATTTCAAATATCTTTTGAGCTGTTTAAAAGGACTGGTTCAAAATATACCTTTCAATGAAAAAATCATTCAAAAAGTACACTTCTTGATACATAATTTTTACAAGCCTTTCAAAGATTTACACCATAAAACAAGAAGGGTTTTTAGCATATATGTCCCTTAAATCTTGCGTATTTTGATATCTGTCTCTCAAATCTTGGTATTTGCTCTCAAGTCCCTTAAATTTTAAACATGTAACCTTAATAGTCCCTCTCTAAATTTCTGCTAAAATCTAACGGAATGGGAATATTCCGTTAGATTAAGGGGTTAATTGGGGGGTTAGGGTTAAGATTAGGGTTATGGTTAGGAGGGGGAGGGGGCGTTTCAAGGGGGAGGGACGCCCCCTCCGCCTCGTCTGAGGCGGAGAGGGAGTGGGCGCCACCCCCTCCTATTTTCTGGGGGGAGGGGCGGCGCCCCCTCCTCTGCTGTCCGCGTCGTCTAGCCCGCTCCCCCTCTACATCAGACGAGGCGGCACCACCCCCTCCCCTCTTTTTTGGGTGGGGGTAATAAACCCTTAATTATGGGGTTTAATGATTAATTAAACGTAATTTCTTAATTAACTAACTATAATCGTTAATTAATCGTTAATTAATTTAACTTTTTAACAGAAAACAGAATGGTGGGACTATTAAGGTTAACGTTTAAAATTTGAGAGATTTATGAGCAAATACAAAGATTTGAGGGACAGATATCAAAATATGCAAGATTTAAGGGACAGATATACAAAAAAACCAACAAGAAATATAAAAAGGGTTTTTAAAACATTTTAAAAAGATATTAAAGACAAAATGATCAAAACATGTTATAGAGAAAATATAATAATTTTAAAAGAAAAGAAGCCTCGGTTCAATAAAATTTTAAAAATTAAAAAATTAAAGAAGTTAGAAAAGTGCAAAATAACCTTTTATGTCTACTGTAAAATTTATGGGCCAGCTTAAAAAACAAGCTTCTATATATGATAAGAAAATTTTAGGTAGATTTTTAAAATATTTTAACAAACGTGATCAATGAAGTGTTGCAAAAACAATTTTTTGTTTAAATTGACAATCAATGAAGTGTTGCAAAAACAATTTTTTGATTAAAATGACAACAATGTTAGAGAAAACAATGTTTACATTAAAAGAAATAAAACAACTCATGCTAAGCGAATTACGTGGAAATAGTGTTGGAGGTGATGTGGATATATTTTCGTGTAGCCAGACACCCATAAACATCCTCTCAAATGTGCACACCTGGACGCACAAACATTCCACAAAGGATTCCAAAAAAATCAAGAAAAGTCCAGTACTTACTACAAGGTGGAAATACTTACTACTAGGTGGAAATACAGAGAAAAATATCTATCTCGGTTTAAATATGTGAATATTGCCGGTTTATTAATCCCAACCAAAGATTTAATAAATAAAGATGGGAAAGTCGGAAAAGTATTTCAAAAGTTTTTTAAAATGCTAAATTGAAAATGACCAAAACATACTATATTAAATATATACTTACTTTAAACCAACAAAAAATTTGAATCGGACAAATTTGAAATTACATTTAAAATTAGAAAAGTCAAAGTAGGAATTTTTAATGGTTTATACATACGATAAAAAACAATGGTATTATACATGAAAGTAGAAATTTTCCAAACATTTTCAAATGGTGCGCAACATGAAATGGTTTAAAACTATACTAATTTTAATAGAGAGAACAGGTTCAAAAAATTTTGAAATTGTAATTAATGATTGAAAAATAAACGTTCACATATGAAAGTAGGAAGGTAAGAAAAATGAATGAAACACTAAAATTCATACATGAGAGTAGTATAGTTCGAAAAGAAATTCAAATATTTTTTTAACTGTTTAAAAGGACAGGTTCAATATTTACTTGTCAATGAAGAATTCATTCAAAAAGTACACTTCTTATACTTATTTCTTACAAGCATTTCCAATATTTACAACATAAAAGCAAGAAATATAAAAAGTTCTTTAAAACATTTTAAAAAGATGTTAAAGACAAAATGATCAAAATATGCTAAATATAAAAGAGAAGAATCCTTGGTTCAAAAAAATAAAACATTAAAAAATTAAAGAAGTTGGAAACGTGCAAAATAGCGTTGTATGTCGAACTGTAAAATTTATGGGTCGCGTCTTAAAAACAAGCGTCTATATGTAAAATTAGAAAATTTTGGATAAGATTTTTAAAATATTTAACAAACGATCTCAATGAAAAATATGTCACAAAAACAATTTTTTCGCTTAAAATGACAAAAAGGTTATAGAAAACAAAATGTTCGCATTAAAAGAAATAAACTAACTCATGTCAAGCAAATTTGGCTTACAACTCCAGCCAACCCGCTAACACACCCACCCCCCCCCCCCCCCCCCCCCCCGGGGGAAAAAAACCACAAAAGTACATGATACTCACTAAATTGACAGTATAATGCTTTTAACCATAGTTCACATATTTAAACTTAAATGAAAATGACAAAACTGCCCCTCCCCTGAAAAAAATGTATGTTGTGAGAAGAACTTTGGGGCAGACGTCACATATCAGACACTTTACTACATATATGCAAGAAACGTTATATATTTCGCAAGGCTTAGGTGGCTCTTCACATTTTCAAGTTGAGCACTATGTAAGCAAAAACAAACTACCCTCAACTGTATGTTAACAATAATTGGTGGCTTTTCTTTTCCAATCCATATTAATAATATTAAAATATCTCATATAGTCTATGCAATGTATAATACAAATATTTCAGATTACTAGCTATTATTTTCGTGTAGCCAGAGACACCCATACCACAAGCACATGTGCACACCTGGACGCACAAACATCCAACAAAATATTCAAATAAGTCAAGAAGAATAAACTAGGTGGAAATGCAGAGGAAAATATCTCAGTTCAAATATGTGAATCTTGGCTGTATATCCCCCCTCCCAAAAAACAAAAAAACCAAAATGAAAAGGAAGAAAAAAGATGGATCTAGAACTTTATCCATTCACATAAAACAGAATACTGTGGGAACAAGACAACCTTTAGGTAGAGTAATGAATTTGATACCTTATGAAGTAATTGTATATTAATAACATACAATTTTGTTGCGTGAGATTTTATTCGTTTTGTGCAGATCATAAACCATGGGATGAAAACAGAAGTCATCAATAATGCTCTAGATGCGGCTTCAGGTTGCTTTGATCTGCAGCGGAGGAGAAGGCTGAATATGAATCAACTGACATATCAAAGCCTATTAGATATGGAGCAAGCTCCAAGTTTGGCATTAGTAAGGCAAGAGAGCTATCTATGATTATACTGTCCAAAGGTGTTTAGATGGGTTAATACCATCTAACCATCTACGCTTTGCCAAAGTTCTAAAATTTCTTGATTTATCCCTTTTAATCACATTCACCCAATCAAATGCTCCCAAATCAAACAATGTAAAAGATACTTGTTATATTGGACGAAGATATTTGATCTAGGTTAGTTTTGCAACTATTGAAGCATAGCCGTGTAATAACCATCCCATATACAAAATCATGTAACTTGTGATTCAAGAATGCTGGATTCATGACTAGGGATGTGCATTATACATGAAGGCTATTAGGTATGAAGTATCAAAGGATGCTGAGCTTCTTTCAAATGCTGGAGGTGTGCAAGTGACAGTTACCTGCATAAAAATTTGTGCATAAGTATGTGTGCACTCAGGCATTTGTGAATGATCATGCATTTATTTTCCCCTTGGGTTGTTGTTGTTGCTTACAAGTTGAGTTATTCTTAAGGATAAAAATGTAGTTATTTTATTATTTTTTTGACACACGTACTTAACTATCATGAATGATGCTCTCATTTAGAGAAAATATGGGAAATTGTGTTGAAGTAAGAAGTGTAGCATTGCAAGTAATGGACACAATGCCAGCAAGTCGTGCACTAGATCAAGCATTCCTGAGAGACCAACTTGACTGTGGGACACAAGTTATTTCCAACAACTTCTATCCACAGAGCATCATGACAAATCTTGAAGTGAGATTGGATTCTTTTTCGGACTATGGTTTCATCATCGTCCTCCTTCAAATCTGTCAAGGCCTTCTGGTCAAGGACCAAGAGAAGAACGCATGGAGAGACATACCGCAAGTAGCAGTGGCAATGTATGACCACACAGGAGATTATATGGAGGTTCTGAGAAATGGTCAATACGAGATCATTCACCAAGCCATTCTGAACCCTGAAAAGAAGATGATCTTTATTGCCAGCACCCTTGGTCTTTCTCTGCATTTATTTTCAAGCTATTTTATTATAATTTATTTGGATGTAGAAGTTTTGGTCTTGTAGTGACAAATGACTAGAATGTTATTGTTTGCTTTTCGTTTGGACTTGTGAGAAATTATTTGATGACCTCTACTATGACCTCTACTATAACCTCCCAATAGGTATTTGACACGTGGCACAGAGAAAATTAATTTTGGATTTTTCTTTTACTTAACCGAAAAATGGTTAGGGGCTCAGATGTAACTTCACAAAATTAATTAAATCTCAAATAATCTCAAATAAACACCAATCACCATTCTAATTTCTACAGTTTGAGCCAAATCAGAGGTGGGTGAGAAAAAAATCAAATGTAACTCCGGACCTCCTTTGCTATCGTCCCCCTCATCACCCCAATCAACCACATTTTCTTCCCTCTGAAATTCCCATCCCCCCTCCCTCCTCCTCTCTCTCGTCCCCCGCCCACGACATCCTGAGGGACAAAATCGTCATTTTCTCCTCCTCCCCAGCCGGCACGTCTTCTTCCTCCTGAAACCGCTCTCGCATTCGGACTGCTCCCCCAAAAAAAATCTACCCGAAGAACAATCAGACGCACCATCGACACCACTGTCGGGAGCTTACAACCACCGCCGCCAGGTGGAGTTCCAATGGTTCTTGACAACGTTGTCGGTCCAACCTTGCAATAAGCGGGCGATGGTGGCCCACTTGTTCCCGTATTGCTCGTGCGCGGCCATTATAACGGTGTCCTCGACAGGCGTGAAGGACACGTGTTGCACGACCAGGCTGAGCTGGTTACACCACCGCAGGCGGCACGACTCGCCCAACCAGCCGAGGACGTCGGAGCCGATCATGGTCCAGTTCTTTGGCCCAGTGCTGTTCCGCCAGCTTGATCAGCTGCGCGTCCTCCTCCGGGGTCCACGCCCCCTTGATCTTCTCCTCGCTGTCCGTCTCCATTCTTGAATTTTCTTGATTTTTTTCTCACCCCACCTCCGATTTGGCTCAAACCGTAGAAATTAGAATGGCGATTGATGTTTATTTAAGATTATTTGAGATTTAATTAATTTTGTGAAATTAAATCTGAGCCCCTAACCCATATTTTGGTTAAGTAAAAAGAAAAATCCAAAAGTAATTTTCTCTATGCCACGTGTCAAATACCTAATGGGAGGTTATAATAGAGGCCATAGTAGAGGTCATCAAATAATTTCTCTGGACTTATGGTGGTGAATTAATTTCAATTTAATTTGAATATAAAAGTTCTAATTTTTAAATATTTTCGATATAAATATAGTTATTTAGAATCCATAATGATGTTATTAAATTGTTATATTTTAAAATTTGTGAATGATGTGTGCTCTGAAATAAGGAAGCAAAAATGTATGACAAATAAATATTTTGAAATTTTTGTAACGATATTTTTTTACAAAATCACCAACAATTCATTTTGCCAATGCAAAGTAATAGCATCAACGGAAGATAGCATTGCAGCTTTGAAATCACATGACAGTCACATACATAATTACACCGTGACTCACATGCATTGCAAGTGTATAAGGTCATGTGCATCGTAAATGCAGCAGTTGATGTGGCATCTTACGTGGATAATCCTCATATATTTTGCATGTGAGCATTCTATGTGGCATCCAATATGAAAATATATTAAAGGAAAATTTTAAATATTTAAAATCAATGCCAACAACCATTCAACCTGTTGTTGCAGCAAAAAGTTACTGGTGCTGGAAAGTACTAACAGTATTTGCCCCAACACACTGGTGACCATTGATGCTGTGAGTACATATAGTTGAAATAATAAGTTTTGCGCGCCACTATAACAAACTTGACTATTAATGCTGCACAGTCTTCTAGTGATGATACACTTAAAAGTTTGAAAAAGTTTGAAAGTTGAAAAAAGATCAAATATCTCAAAGTAGGAAAGAATTAGTCGCTAAGACAAGCTTCTATACATAAAATTAGGAAAAGTTAAAAAGAATTATCAGAATATTTTCAAAAAAAATTCAACGAAGAAGAGGCTCCTAAAGCAACCTTTCCAAGTTGAAAATGAAAAAGATTAATAGAAAACAAATTTTTATCCTTTGCAGTGGAGAGTAGAAACCTTAAAATTTAAAATACATATTAAAATACATGCAGTTATTACGAAGGAGCTTTTATAAAGTAGAAAAGAAAAGGTAGAAAAGAATTCTACATCTTTCAAAAGATGTGACACAAGAAAAGGTCCAACTATACTATCTTTAAAGAGAAGAGCTAGTTCAGAGAACTTTGAAAAAAAACTTAAAACTTGATAAATAAGTTTACACATGAAACTAGGAAAGTTAGATAAATAACTAAAAACAAGTTATCATATGTAAAACTAAGAAAGTTTGAAAGTTAGTGAAGGGATCAGTACACAATATATACATCCATGGAAAACAAGTTTGATTCACGCTTATTTGATCTTACATATTAAAAACATTCCACAGATTTTAAAATATGAAAGCATGAAATTTAGAGAAGTTCTCAAAACATTTTAAAATGTTAAAGAAGAAAAGAATCAAAATATGAGATAAGTCTTCATTCAGAAAAATTTAAAGATGCGTATAAAAATTAAAAAGATTAGAAAGTTGGGAAGAAAACTTTTTATATCTAAAAATAAAAAAGTTGACCAGGGCTACAACTTTTAAACAGAAAACTCTCTATATACAATTAATGATGTTGAATAAGATTTTTCAAAATATATCCATAAAAGATCAATGAAGAGTTGGTCAATAAAATCAAAAGTTTTTTAATTTAAAGGTGAGAAAGTTTCAGTAAACAAAAACATAATTTTTAAGCTTTGTATTTGAAAATAGAAGCTCGAGAAATTTGAAAATAGAACATAATTTTTAAGCTTTGCATTTGAAAAAAAAGATTTAGTTCAATAAAATTTTACTTTGCACAATCAAATAAACAATATCGGTGTATTGCTACTATGCACAAAATCGATGCTTTTTCTCAGCCCAATCACAAAAGAACAGTGTGGCCCAATGGACGGCCCACAAGCTTGTGACCAGAGTGACCACAACGCATGCACACCAGCGGTGTGTGCAGTGCTTAGTGGGTACAGTGTGTGCAGGGCAGCAACGATTCGGCCATTCGGCGTAATTTAACAAACACATATGCAGATTTGACTGCTACGAACTGAAGCGGGACGGAGGAGACAGCAAGCAGGTCAAAATTAGATCGAGTCGAATCCTAATACTATTCAGTACATTTCATGATCACTTTGAAGGCTATTTATACATGTTTCGACTAGAGTTTCTCCAAGGTGCAAAAGTTGATCGGATGAAGGTTAATTTTACGGATTGTGGTATCTATTGATGGTAAAAATATAATGATTTGAGGGTTGTTTAAAAACCAAAATCATTTTTTTTCCTTTAGGTTTTCTTCTTCAAATTCATAACGGTTTGATTTTCCTTGACCCAAGTGACATTCTTCGTAATCGAAGATTATTGAAGCACTAATGATATCTCCAACAGGATATCTATATATGGCAAAAAAGGGCAAAAAATAGAATGCTTTGAGGGTTGTTTAAAAGTCAAAATTAGTTTTCTTCTTCAAATTCATAAAGGATATGGTTTTTCCCTTGAACCAAATGCATACTTTGTAATCGATGATTATTGAAGCACTAATGATCTCTCCAGCTAGACATACATTAGGTAAGGCCAGTATAAATCATGATGTCAAGTCCGTATTTTTATTTTGTTTTGAATTTACTTTTCATATATTGCTTGTGTTATGGTTTTTTTTTTTTGATAAAATCATTAGCTTTACTCATTAGTTCAACGATTCCTAGAAATTACACGGGTAATTGTGTACTTGATAAGAATATCAAATGGCTAAAACCCCAACAATTGGAATCAATGCCCAACAATTGATATCAAAGCAAGGTTCGTGAATCAAGTTCAAGGCGATAGCAAAGAGTTCTCCACAGAGCAATGCAACTAGAGGATAAGTTGGTTTGAGCTCATATATAGGCAGTTTGTATACAACAATTAGAGCAACGTAATACAAAATTGTGAAATTTGATGGCAACAAAAATTATGAGAATGGCAAATTGAGATGAATATATTCTTGAGGAAAAATCATGTCCATATGATGGTGTATAACATGAATACTTTATTGGCAGATATCTCGAAGATGTGAAAAAGATGGAGATGGAGAATTCAGCTTTGACAACCATCCAAAATAACCTATCAAATGGGGTAATTTACTATGTGTCTGAGGAGACTAACAAATAAGTACTAGAGAAGCTAGAGAAGCTGTATCTTAAAAAGTCACCAGTAGGTTGATCTGGCCAAAGACTTCTTCAGTTTTAAGATGCAAGACAGTACCGCATTGAAGGATCACATGGATGCCTTTAACGGTTTAGTAATGAAGATGAGTCATTGCTTAACGGTAGAGGGGAAGCATATGACAATGATTTGGCTACTATCATTGCCAGAGCAATACTCTGAGTCATAAGGACGAGAAGGCAAGACTCTACAACGATGAGTTAAATGATAAAATAATACAACGATGAGTTAAAAGATAAAATAATAGGAGTTGATTTGCGAAAAGTATATTCATACAGCCAGATCATATTTGCTACAACTTGAAGAAATACAAGAGACAGTAACAAGATGAGATCGAGATCGAGAATTAAAGGTATAACATAATTTATTTGCAAGAAACCTAGACATTGAAAGAAAGACTGCCCAGAGGAGGAACGAATACAGAAAAGGTAACTGTGTCATCGTTAATTGTAGTTGTGCAAACATGAGATTAGGAGTAAGGATACTGTTGACAGGTAAATTCATCACACAGTAAAGTGGTGCTGATGAGGACGCCTCCGATTACGTGGCGCTTCACCGACAAAGGATTGGGACTCGAGGAAGGTTGAATTTAGGTCTGGGAGAGCTAAGTCTGAGCTATCAGGTGAAACCTGACATAACTCCAAGCTATCTTTGGATATCTGCAGCATAGAGAAATCATCAGGGGGTCGGATCTGGGTTCCGACCCAAATCCCCTCTGATGATTAAGTTAGTAAGACACTTAAAAGGGTCCCGGAGCACTCAAGTCCGACCTATTGGAAGGTCATCCAATCACTGTCACGTCGAGCTATGGTGGAAGAAATGTGAAGTTAAAGAAGTATTTTGATTTGTCAGAGGGTCTAAGTGTTTAATATCTCCCGAGATCTCCTGTTCATCATTGTTGGGACTATTTATATATGAGGGTTTTTTTCCTTTAGTGCCATTAGTAAATAACGGCTTTGCATTAATGATGGCATTATTGTTCATGAAAGAAAAGCACAAGTACTACCCATTTACTCCGTCACTAACATCAAGCCCACCTTTAACCGAACCCTTGAGGGTTAGAAGTTCAACGTGTCTGGGCTTTGACTAGGTAAGCGATTCGCTTTCCACGGAGACTTCTCGGGGTTTTGGGTTAAGGCTTTGATTTCCTTACGGGCTTCTCCATTCGGATGAAATATCCCCTCTTAGCTTCAAGGGCCGGCCCAATGTAGTAACAATGGCCCACATCGGTTGAGCTCAGATAGGGTGTCGATTGAGGTCGAGCAATATGATATCTCATTAAATGGACACAACAGTCGAAGCGGGGATTTTTGATTTTAACCGCCAAAATCCCTACCCCTTTGATTTGGTCGTTGCGTTGGCATGAGGCGCGGGGTGCAAACGCACGTAGATCATCGACACGTGCCCCCCAATCAAAGGATCGGACTTGATCATGAAGAGATAGCCCTCAGTCTAGGTAAAGGAAGACAAGGGGATGAGTCAAACTTTCTTGTTTGATTGTTCAAAAGTAAAACCTTCGCTTTCTTTGTTGCTATTGCTCCTCTTCAATCTGAGAATCTCCTCCATGGCTTCTTCTTTAACATCTGGGACCGCCGACCAATGGAAATAGATGGAAAGAGCAGAGTTTGCTTCGTCCCAAGTCTCTCACCTCGAAGGTCTCCCAAATGTGGGTGAAGCACAAGCGAATGTTTACCCTCCAGAGCGGGTGGTAGAGAAAGGAAAAAGCTTGGCACGTGTTCCTGTCGACCCTTAGGCCCCAATCTCGCGAGCCAGAAAAGGAAGTCTTGTCGTGCCAGACATAGTCGTCAACCAAGTCTCTGAGGTATCGGTTGATGAGTTTCATGCACTTCAAAATGATTACATCCAATCTACCTATCAGTAAGATTCCTCTGGTCAATGATAGGGTCGACTTTCCTGGGAAGTGTGAGGTGTGGCAATACACAAAAGCTTTCTGACATGGGCTTCGTTTTTCCATGCATCCTTCCACTCCCAAAGCGTTGAGTGCTCGGGGGCTCTCCCTTTTCCCGCTGATACCCAATCCAGTGGGTTGTCTGGTCGGCTTCATCGTGCTCTGATTGCTGAACGAAGTGGAGCCGACCATGTCGTCGTTCAATTACTTCTTTAAACAGAAAATCCCGGCTACCACCGCGTGGTATTACATCATTACTTGAAGGAACAGGTAGCTAATCAAAGATCTCCACAGCTCCAATCGAGAGTAAAAAGAGCACTTTGTCTTTGTGACCTTCCCCAGCGCGGTGGTTTTCCTTACCCATTGGGAGCACCTAAGCCTTGCTACGAATGAAGAAGTGCCTCTCTCGGCAGATGAGCTAAAGGCCGCTGACCGTTTACTGGTCCAGATAGAGAGCCTCATATCAGTGTCGAATCTCTTTTTTCCCGGAGATACAGACAATGACTCTTTGGGCAGAAGATAAGGTACTTTCTCAGGCCTTATGATCGCTCTTGATTTTTCCTAACCCCCTCTTTCCTCTTTTAGACGTGATTGGACAAGAGTATCAGGTTGACACTCAGGTTGACACTCAGCTCCAAGATGCATTGCCTTCTGAGCTTCTCTTCAGACAGTTGAAGGAACCTCGCCTTCTCACCAAGTGCCCCAACCTGTACGAGGTTTGGCCGAGGCCATTGTGAGCTCTCCCAATTGGCCCAGAACATTCACCGGAAGGGTCAGGATTTGAAAAAGAAAAGGTTTCGTACCATGGATGAAGATAAGGTTAAAGAGATGAAGAAGAGAATGGAGGTCGCCAACGCGAGCTCGACCTATCATTACGTCGATGTAACCGAGGCCCTGCTCATGGCCCCCTTGAGCAAGTTTGGGCCACAACTTACGTTGGCTCTTCGAGGGGGTCGACGCCACCCCCTGAATCAAGTATCTGTATGGATACTTGGCCATGGAGTGGTCTACAACCTCTGAAGTTGCTGTCCGGTGAGGTTCCTCCTGAGTTTAGGTCGATCCTATTAGCAGACAAATCACCTTAGGCTCCGCCAGAGTGCCCTAAGGAGAATCTCAACAAGTTTATCGACCCCATGGGAAAAGGGGAGTCGTCTTTCATAAACTGTAGAGCCATTGCTCGGCTTGTTGAGAATTCAATCCTCCTCGTGATCAGTCCATTCTGCAGAGGATCAACCATGAGAGGCTGCCTAACTTTATGGTCTGGCACAGTCACCACGGGGTATTCCCCCTTCTTTCTCATTAGTGCTAAGTATAAGAGTTAATCACTTCTTTATCTTGTGGAACACAGATGGCCATGGTGGCGACTGAGTTAAGACGATGATCCTCGACAGTGGCCAATTATGATGCCAATTTAGATAGCAAACGAAAATGAATAGCCACCGCCCAGAAAGCTATTGGCAAGGCAAAAATAAATTGGAGAGGTCGTTGCTTCGTGAGGTCAAGCTCACATCATCGGTGGAAGAGCAAGAGGAGTTGACAACAGCAAGGCGGGCTGAAGAAGCGACCCTCAAGAGGCAAGCCGATCAACAACTGCTTAAGGAGGCTGCCTTGAGGAAGCAAGCCAAGGAACGACTGCTTGAGGAGGAAAGGAAGTGGAAGACAGAGGAAGCCGACCTTCGAGCTCCGCCGGTTGCGGCTGAGGACGACTGCTAAAGCGAGAGATGGAGTGGAAGACGAAGGAAGCCAACCTTCGATCTCAACTAGTTGCATTGACTGGTGTCGACCCTTCAAGAATTGCAGAGGAGGCAATGGAAAGATACAAAAAGCCTGGGCCCCATCCAAGAATTATTTCATGCAGGCCTTTCACGGTGTCGGCTGGAAATCAAATGCAAGTTCCCCACCTCGAGGATTAACTATAATCAGCTGATATTGATATCTGATGATGAGCTCAAAGAGGAGATGGATGACGCCTTTACCCAGGGGAATAATAATGGCACTGACAAGGAAGATGTCTCCTTGGAGGGTCGTCCACATCACTTAGCTGATCCATGAATTTATCGTTCTTTTTGGGTGTGGGGTTTGGGTGTGGGGTTTGACTTTTTGTATTCCATAAACGAAGCAAAGTTTATTATAAGAAATGAGTGTTCGTCTTGTCGTGAAATACCTTATTGTATATCTCATTCGCAGGGCATAGTGTTGCCAGCTTGCCCCCTCCACAGCTCAGACTTATGCATGGGTGGGATGCTGAGAATGAGCTGTTGAGCAACGAACTTCTATCTCAGTCGAAGGATTTCACACGTTTTGTCGTGGAGAGTTTGCCCCCTGGTTGGTAGAGCTAGCTTAGCCCCGGAGGAAGTAACTTCTGATCATATAAATAGGCGAGCCAATGCTGGCGTAGAGATGGGTAGTCCCTGTCCGTGTAGCTTGGTCAACCCGCGAAGGGGCACCCCCTCCGTTCGTATAGCTGAGCGACCTGCAAGGGTACAAATAAGTCGTCTTCGTTCGTGTAGTTCGGTCGGCCCACAAAGGGGATGCACCTCCGTTCGGATAACCGAGTGGCCCGCGAGGTTTTAGATAAGCCGTTCATGTTCGTATAGCCGAGCAGCCCGCGAGGGTATAGGTAAAGTCGTCTCCCTTCGTATAGCTACATCGGCCCGCGAAGGGGATGCTCCTCCGTTTGTATAGCCGAGCGGACTGCGCATGTAAGCCGTTCATGTTCGTATAGCCGAGCAGCCCGCGAGGGTATAGGTAAAGTCGTCTCCCTTCGTATAGCTACATCGGCCCGCGAAGGGGATGCTCCTCCGTTTGTATAGCCGAGCGGACTGCGCAGGTATAGAAAGGTCGTCCACATTCGTGTAGCACGGTCGGCCCGCGAACGGGATGCCCCTCTGTTCGTATAGCCGTGCGACCCGCGAGGGTATTAACTGAATGCACAGAGCTGAGCACTTGAAAAGAGAACAAGGTTGACAAAATGACCTTTGTTAAAGTATGTTCGTTATATATGCATTAGCTCGACATAGTAGAAGTATTGACAAAGCTAATTTATTTATTAATTCAAATAAAAAGCAACTAAAAGCACGAACAATGGAAATCCATACAGATGTATTCGATGTGGGTGAGGCTCGAAGTATCGCCTTGCACGCTTTAAGCTTTCGACAGTTGAGCCCTTTCTCATAGCTCACACGACCCGAGGAACTGGTGAGTGAAGCATGACCCCTTTTCATTTATCATAGCCTTTTGAGGTTCCCTCCGTTGCCTTCGTCTCTGAGGCATCAACGAATTTCATCAAATGGCCGCGTTTAATCAAGGCTTTAATATCCTTTTTCAACGTCCAGCAATCCTCAATGTCGTGCCCATTATCCTGTTGATACCTGCAAAATTTGATGGCGTCCCTTTTCTCGTACTTACCCTTTAACTTGGGAGGTTGTCGATCGAAATATCCCTCGCCCTTTGCATATGCCAGCACTTCGGCCTTTGTAGCGTTCAGTTTAGTGAAAGTGTTCTCAGATGTGTGTGATCAATCTCGGGGACTCCTTCCTCTTCTTCGTCGATCTCGGGACTCTTGGCGAGACCCGTCTCAAGGTCGAACTTCCATCCCCCCACTAGCCTGGGTTTTTGGGAGCTACCTTTGTTCCAGGTGGCCAACGCTTATTTTGTCAGCATGTATCGAGGTTACGCGGGGGTCGACGGTGTAGCAATTTCGTCAAATCTTCACAATGGATTCCTTTCTTGAGAGCTGCAATGGTAACATCGCCATTGCAGCCCTCTATATTCAACCTCTAAAGATTGAAACGCTAGAGGAAGTCCCTAAGCGTTTCCCCTTCTCTCTACTCCATTTCTACGCTAGAGGAAGTCCAGAGTGAAGTGGTCTGAACTTCGTTTTTGTCTATGCCCTGCCATGAACCGTTGAAAGAAAGCTTGGGATAAGCTCTTAAAAGACCCAATACTGTGATTGGGGAGTCCATTGTACCATTCATACGCCGCCTTGCCCCTTCGTTCGTATAGCTGAGCAACCCGCAAGGGTATAAACAAGTCGTTTACGTTCATGTAGTTCGGACGGCCCACGAAGGGAATGCACGTCCGTTCGTATAACTGAGTGGCCCGCGAGGTTTTAGATAAGTCGTTCATGTTCGTATAGCCGAGCAGCCCGCGAGAGTATATATAAGTCGTCTCCCTTCATATAGCTAATCGGCCCGCGAAGGGAATGCCCCTCCATTTGTATAGCCGAGCAGACTGCGTGGATATAGATGGGTCGTCCACGTTCGTGTAGCTCGGTCGGCCCTACGAACGGGATGCCCCTCCGTTCTTATAGCCGAGCAGGTCCGCAAGGGTATTGACTAAATGCACAGACCTGAGTACTTGAAAAGAGAACAAGGTTGACAAAATGACCTTTGTTAAAGTATATTCGTCATATGTGCATTAGGTCGACATAGTAGAAGTATTGAAAAAGATAGTTTATTTATTAATTCAAATAAAAAGCAGCTGAAAGCACGAACAGTGGAAATCCATATCGGTGTTTATTCGATGTGGGTGAGGCTCGAAGTATCGCCTTGCACGCTTTAAGCTTTCAAATGTTGAGCCATTCCTCATAGCTCACTCAACGACCCAACTGGTGAGTGATGCATGACCCCTGACCCCTTTTCGTTTAGCATAGCCTTTTAAGCTTCCCTCCGCTGCATTCGTCTCTGAGGCATCAACGAATTTCCTCAAATGACCAATTTAATCAAGTCTTCATTATCCTTTTTCAATGTTCAGCAATCCTCAATGTCGTGCCCATTATCCTGTTGATACCTACAAAATTTGATGGCGTCCCTTTCTCATACTTACCTTTAGCTTGGGAGGTGGTCGATCGAAGTATCCATCGCCCTTTGCATATGCCGGCACTTCGGCCTTTATAGCATTCAATTTGGTGAAAGTCTTCTCAAATGCGTGTGATCAATCTCGGGAACTCCTTCCTCTTCTTCGTCGATCTGGCGAGACCTATCTTAAGGTCGAGCTTCCCTCTCCCCACTGGCCTGGGTTTTGGGAACTACCTTTGTTCCAAGTGGCCAACGCATCTTCTGCTAGCATGTATCGAGGTTACGCGAGGATCGATGCCGCAGCAATTTCATTGAATCATCACAATGGATTCCTTTCTTGAGAGCTACAACGGTAACATCGTCATTGCATCCCTCTATATTTAGCCTCTCGAGATTGAAACGGTTGAGAAAGTCCCTAAGCGTTTCTCCTTCTCTCTGCTCCAAAGTGAACAGGTGGTCTAAACTTCGTTTTTGTCTACGCCCTGTCATGAACCGTTGGCAAAAAGCTTGAGATAAGCTCTTAAAGGACCCAATGCTAAGATTGGGGAGTCCATTGTACCATTCATTCGCCGCCTTGCACAATGTTGTATGAAAGGCTCCGCAAAGGGAAGGTTCATCTGCCACATGTATTTTCATCACTCTTGTTTTCCTGGACGTGTTCGCGAGGGTCACACGTGCTGTCATATTTGGCCAATGGCCATTTTGAACTTGGGCAACCGCGGAGCCGAGGTGATATTTTTCTTCAGTGGGTTGCGCTCGTCCTCTGAACCTGAGGATGGAGAATTGGAACGATGCACCTCGTCACGACGTCTGGTCTGTCGACGGGTGGAGGCGCTGAATGAATCGGCTATGTCCCATTTCGAACCATTGGGAGAATTTAGGGGGAAGATCATCTCCTCGACTCTTCCGTATGTACCCAGATTTGAGCTGTTGGGCGACGCGGCTGTGGCTTTTTCTTGGTCCACGTTGCTCTGAGCGGGACGACAGGAGGCCTTACAATTGGTGGATGGTCCCGAGCCTTTAGATCCGGCAGAGTGGTTGTTGTCGTTCCTCTCACCACCGTGACCCACATCGTGGTTGTCGATTTAGGTCTTTACCGAGGTGTAGTATTAGTCAGAGAGATGACTTGTTGCTCTGAGTTTGGTGGGCCATTCCTCTGGCTCTTGGGTGTAAATTGCTGCCCCTCGTGGCCCAATCCCGTGTTGGTGGGCTGTGGCCTGATAACCACTTATGGAGGTTGGTTCCCTAGCCGCTCTATTACAGCAGTTAACACTTGAATGTTAGCATTGATCGCCTGAGAAAATGCTTGAAATTGATCATGTGTGACCAAGTATGGTGTTGGTCCTTGAGAAGAGGAGCTAGGAGCTTCATGGAGAATCGGGGGATCTCCCCCTCACTAGTGGGCAGCCCTATAGGCCCTTGATTGATGGGACAAACTGGCATTGTTAAAGACATGGATGTTAACTCTGGTTTTCACACAAACGACGACAACTGTTGATAAGTAAATTCGTCACACAGTAAAGTGGTACTGACAAGAATGCCTCTGATGACGTGGCGCTTCGTCGGTAAAGGAGTGGGACCCAAGGAAGTTTGAATGCTGGGAGAGCTAAGTCAAAGATATCGGGTGAAACCCGACCTATCTCCGAGCTATCTTTGGTTATCTGTTGCACAGAGAAATCGTCGGAAGCGTCAGATCTGAATTTGATCCAAATCCCCTCAGATACTAAAGTCAGAGACTTAAAAGGGACTAGGGACTGTCAAGTCTGACCTATTGAGAGGTCATCTAAACACTATCATGCCGAGCTATAGAGAAAGAAATGTGAGGTGAAAGAAATATTGAGTTATCGGAGTATCTTAGTGTTTAATCTCCTGAGCTCTCTTGTCCCATCATCGTTGAGACTATTTATAGGTGAGGGTTTTTCCCCTTAGTGTCGTTAAATAACGGCTTTGCATTAATGATGGCATGATTGTCCCTAAAAGAAAGACAAAACCGCTACACATTTTTTACTTCGCCATTAATATCAAGCCCACCCTTAATCGATCCCTTAATGCTCGGAAGCTCAACAGGCAAACATGGCTTGGCTTTGGATAAGTGAACGGTTCGCTTTCCACGAAGACTTCTTGGGTTTTTGGGCCAAGGCTTTGCTTTCCTTGTGGGCTTCTCCATCCGGGTGAAATATCCCCTTTTCGCTTCGTGGGCCGGCCCAATGTAGTAACATATACATATGGCATTCTCATGTCATGTTCATCAAATGTAAAGTGTTAAAATATTTGATACAAAACATCCAAAATTGCTCAAAAATAATCTAGACTAGATTAAAAATATTTTTGATATTTTTGAATATTTTTTGAAGCCCAAAACACCTGTTTCTAAAAGCATAGATGCTGAATTTTACTCAACCTAGTTGGATGAACGATATCAGCCCAGTACAATGCAAAATCGCTAATTTTTCTCGCTGATTTTCTCAACCCATTTGCAATGGAATAGTGCAGCCCAACGGGCAGCCGTGAGTTATTATCCAGCATGTGCATAGCGCACGCTACACATGACATGCGCAAGCAATCGCATGCTGCATGCGCAAAGAGAGCAATAGCAATTCGATCACACAAAGCAATCTGGCAAAATGCGTGCACAGATTTGATGGCTATAAACTGAAGTGGTGCAGAGGAGGTAATGCAAGCAGGTCGGAATCTGATTTCAACACAAATCCGGTTACTATTCAGGGAGTGTTTGATTCAATTTGAAGTATATTTAAGGGCATTTCAACAAATGTTTCTCCTAGCTACGCAAGCTAATCCCTGAAAGCTATTTTTACGGATCATGTGACTCGATAGAGGATAAAAATAGAAAGATACGATGGAGGGTTGTCTGAGAGCAAAAGTTAATCTTATTCCCTTGAGTTTTCTTCTCTAAATTCATAGCGGTCTTGGTTTTCTCTTGAACCAAGTATTATTGTCTATAATTCAAGAATATTGAAGTGTTAGTAATCTCTCCAACTAGACGTACATCAACAGTTGAGTGAAATCAAGATTTATTATGTGTGTTTTCCTTTATTTTGTGTTTATTTTTCATAAATTGCTTGTATATTTGTGTGTTTTATAGAACGTTACTAGTGTTGCTTGTTAGTTCAACGATTTTTAAAAATTACACGAGTGATTATCTACTTGATAAGGACATCAAGTTGGCATATGTGCCCAACAGTTGGTATCATCAAATTCCAACAATGTTATTTCATAACATGATGTAAAAGATTATGTTACACTTGATACAGGTGTGAGTTACTTCAAAAAAAACTAATGTAGAAAAAGGACGTTCGACTTAAAAGGATTAAGTATGATAACATTCTTGCATTTGATAGTAATATTTGTGAGATTTAATTACTTAATTAAATCATTAAAATCTTATTGTGTTTTCTGCTACCAAGTAAATATACCATTTCGCTATGTTATAAAGTTTTCAATCTAATTAATTAATGATTACAAGTAACAGATGTTAAAACATCCCGATTTTTTATTGTTTCTTTTAATTTATAATTAATCAAATATCGATTACAATAAGCTTCGATTGATATAGTCACAGACGACCAATTTTGACATGTCCCCATAACATGTAACTGTTAGAATGTAGTATCAATTCTAAATTTGCATTCGTGTCATCTTGTATTTGTATCTGTGACATGCTTCCTAGAATCCTAGAATAATTCACATTATATAATAAAGGTTACTACCAATTTGAGCATATGATTGTTACTGCAATGCAATGAAAATATAACAATAATTTGATGCTGTCTGCCAAAACAGTATTTTTAAAATAAAACATCTTTTAAAATCACAACATTTGAAGCATGTTTCCAGGTACCAATATGCAGAAGAGTAATTGACCGCTATTGATTCAAAATAGTAGCTCATGTCAGAAGAGCAACTCGACATATTAGTATTGAATAAATTGGAATGCAACAATGAACCTGATTTGTCATAATAGCCAGATTATAAAGGAAGTTTTATATTCCACATTACTTCCTCAAAACTCTATCCCAGATATCTCTGCGCTTGCCTATTTCAATCAGGAATCAGACAACACTGAAAAGTAAATTCGTTTGCATTAACCTATAATATAGGTAATGGATAGCTAGCTAGATGACTGAGCATCGTGAACAAAATCAAAGCAACAGACAAATAAATTGCAGCTAATATATAGGCATACAATAAAATATAAGAGAGCAAAATATTGCAATACAAGATAGCTCATATTTAAAAGTTCTACAATTAAGCCAAATAAAGCAACGCCCCCCTACATAAACTAATTCCCTTTTAAACCATTTCCTGTTTTCCTAGGTTGGACTTGGTTAAAACAAATACTCACAATCGGACATTATAGCAGAGAATCAAGATATCCTATGAATAGCTACTATGTGCATCAACACTTACAAATTAAAATTTTGAAAGTACAAGATATCCTTGTACATTCGGAATATAATAAAAGATGATTGAAATTGCTGTTTACTATTATAGTAGTTGGTATTGCATAACCGTTTCAATTAAGTTATGGTACGATCTTAAAATTTCGATGAATGGTAAATGAATGGTAAATGAACGATATGATCAATTGATTAAGAGCACCTGAGATCTATTTATTTAATCAACTAAAACATGTTTACGGGATCTGTAACAACAAAAATATGTAAGGCACATTGAATTATGACAGAACTTCGAATCACTTGTGCTATTTTTCTCTTTTTTTTTCTTTTTTGAATTCCTTTGTAGTCATGATGGAATATACCGCATACAGATGCTGTTGTAGAAAACTTGGGACACAGAGAAGAAATATAAAATCATTAACTTTTCAACCAGTGGATATTCTTACATATGCTGTTGTAGAAACCTTGGGACACAGAGAAGAAATATAAAATATTTCATATAATAAAATAGTAGTACCTTATTTGCTTTCTCCTCCTCAGTCTAAAGCTTCTTGTTCTCTGCCCCAACAATTCTCCCACCATTCTCCCACCATTTTCTACACAAACATATCAACCACAATTGAAATTTTAAGAAGCAATAAAGATACAGAAATCTAATTGTAATTTTTACTCGTGCCTTTTGACAGAAAACCTTGGCCCTTGGCCTTGCTTAAGGAAAAATAGAGTCCAAGAACCACCATAGAAAATAAACTACAAGACTCTAAGATCATTTAGGTTGCGTAAAAACCACAGAAAATTAATCCGATGCAATCAACTTGGGATAAAACCACGGAAAATTAAAGAAAAAGATTCGATCCTCACCCCTCTGGTGTATTCTGCCTGCAGGAGATCAAGATACGTGTCCCATTTGTTTCCAATCACCTGAGCGAATAAAGAAGACAACATCAAAACCGTAGAAAACCATGTCAACCGATCAATAATAACAAACCCTAGATTCCGAAAGAGACTGGGATTTCAAGTGGCAAACCTTTCCGCAAGTGAAGCATCTTCTGGCGGTCGCCATATTTTTACTCGTACCTTTTGACAGAAAACCTTGGCCCTTGGCCTTGCTTAATGAAAAAATAGAGTCCAAGAACCACCATAGAAAATACTCTTCAAGACTCTACAATCATTTATGTTGCGTAAAAACCACAGAAAATCAATCCGATGCAATCAATTAGGGATAAAACCACAGGTAATTAAAGAAATAGATTCGATCATCACCCCTCGGTGTAATCGTCTGAAGGAGATCAAGATACGAGTCCCATTTGTTTCCAATCACCTGAGCGAATAAAGAAGACAACATCAAAATCCTAAAAAAACCCCTAGAATCCGAAAGAGACTGGGATTTGAAGTGGCAAACCTTTTCGCAAGTGAAGCATCGAACGGGGATGATCATCTTCCCTCGTTCGCCTCGCCGCCTCTAGAAGCTTCTGGCGGTCGCCATATTTTTACTCGTACCTTTTGACAGAAAGCCTTGGCCCTTGGCCTTGCTTAAGGAAAAATAGAGTCCAAGAACCACCATAGAAAATACTCTACAAGACTCTAAGATCATTTAGGTTGCGTAAAAACCACATAAAATCAATCCGATGCAATCAATTAGGGATAAAACCACAGAAAATTAAAGAAATAGATTCGATCATCACCCCTCGGTGTAATCGTCTGAAGGAGATCAAGATACGTGTCACATTTGTTTCCAATCACCTGAGCGAGTAAAGAAGACAACATCAAAACCCTAGAAAACCATGTCGACCGACTGATCGATCGATCGATCGATAATAACAAACCCTAGAATCCGAAAGAGACTGGGATTTGTAGTGGCAAACCTTTTCGCAAGTGAAGCATCGAACGGGGATGATCATCTTCCCTCGTTCGCCTCGCCGCCTCTAGAAGCTTCTGGCGGTCGCGTCTTTATTGGGAAAGATTGTAATTAGGGGGTTTTGGGGTTTTATAGGAGGAAGATAAATGGGTAAGCGGTCCGAGCGAAGATAAATGGGTAAGCGGGGTTTGTAGGCCTGAACCGGTCCAATAGAAGATAAATGGGTAAGCGGGTGTTAGTTTGTTACCGTTGACCCGAATTGGGTAAAACAACAAATAAATAATTTAGTCTAGGATAATTGGACTCAAGAGAATGGAGATAAGCTATTCTAGTCAAAAGGATGAGTAACCATGGCAATTGGCCATGGTTTTCTATATATTAAGTTAAGAGAGGAGGAGAAGGGACTCAAGGAGACCAAGGGTCCCCATTACACATCGTAATGGGGACCAATGAGTAGGTAATGAAGGAGGGGAGGCCAAAGGCCTCCCTCATTCATAACACTCCCCCTTACTCATTCATCACTTTGGTCTCAGCAACTGAGGCCAAGAGGGGTGGATACTTCTGGATCCAGAGTAAGTGTGTTTGCCTCATTAAAACCTTAGCTGTGGAAAACCCAGTGGGAAAACCCAACAGCTTAAGGAAAAAGAGTGCAACCCACAGGTTACTCCCCCTGATCCGTACAAGCTTCAGGCTTGCAGGTCTTTCAATTGTCGCATACCAATGTTCTTTACAAGCTTTACAAAAGTACATTTCGGTAAAGACTTAGTAAAAAGATCAGCTAAGTTGTTGCAGGACTGTATCTGCTGAACTTCGATCTGCTTGTCCTCCTTTAGCTCATGTGTCCAGAAAAACTTGGGAGATATGTGCTTCGTCCTGTCGCCCTTGATGTAGCCCTTTTGAAGTTGAGCAATGCACGCAGCGTTGTCTTCAAACAGGACGGTAGGCTCCAAATCACTGGTCTTCAGGCCAGTAGATTGAAAAATGTGTTGGACGACGGATCGTAGCCAATAACACTCTCTGCTCGCTTCATGGATCGCAATTAGTTCTGAATGGTTGGATGATGTAGCAGTTGTGGTTTGCTTTACCGATCTCCAGGAGATAGCAGTACCTCCGTAGGTAAAAACAAAACCTGTTTGGGATTTTGCCGTGTGCGGATCTGAGAGATAACCTACATCAGCATAACCAAACAATTTGGGGGAGGCACCTCTCTGGTAGTAAAGTCCAAGATCGATGGAACCCTGAAGGTATCGCAGAAGATGCTTTACTCCGTTCCAGTGGCGCTTTGTGGGCACTGCACTATGTCTGGCTAGTAGATTAACTGTAAACGCTATATCGGGACGTGTACAGTTAGCCAGATATAGAAGTGCTCCAATAGCACTGAGATAGGGTACTTCAGGACCCAGTATCTCCTCCCCCTCTTCCAGTGGCCGGAAGGGGTCCTTATGTACATCTAGTGATCTTACGACCATAGGGGTACCTAAAGGATGACATTTATACATATGAAACTTGCGTAGAAGTTTCTTTGTATAATTAGATTGGTGTAATAGGATTCCACCTCTTAGGTGTTCTATCTGTAAGCCAAGACAATTGTAACGGTCGCTTTCCGACCTTATTAAATTTTCTGCGTGCACGTATTTTCTTGGCTATTTCCGGTTTCTGATCTATGCGATGTGTTGTGCCGTTGAGATCGGTTGGGCGAGTGGAATTTTATAGTAATTTTGGGAACATCTTTTCGCATCTCGTTTTCTCGCCAAACGACGTTGAAATTGATATGGACGTTTTAGTCATTTGGCTCAAAACGCCGTCCCGAATTTTACGTAAATTTTTGGTAGGCACTACGCGCGATCGGGCTCCGTAGATCTGTGCGTCTCGTCTCCGCGATCGCCCCGGTATTTTCGGATTATTTTTCTGACGCCCGGATTGAGAATTATCGCTCCGAGAAATCTAGACCGTTGATTTACCCTGATCTTTTCAAATTCAAATCTGTTAAACAAATCTGGTCAAATCTTCTTTTTAAAACGTTTTAAATCTTTCCAAATCTGGCCCTCTATTTATCCCTAGGCTTACCCCAATCTGCACCCCCTTAGCTCTCCCCTTTACCCACTTAAGATTTAAACTTAAAGCTGTTTATCAAATAAAACCTTATAATAACCCTAACCCTAAAATTAACCCTAACCTTAAATCAAAAACCCCCTTTCACGTTCTCAGCCGCCGGCCTCACAAAAAAAATCAAAATCCCCCCCCCTCTCCCATCTGATCTCCCCTCCCTCTCTCTCCCACGGCGCGGCCATCCGCCGCCGCCGACCTCAAATCCCCCTTCCCTCAGATCTCTCTCGCCCTCTCTCCCATCTCGCGCCGCCGCGGCCCCCAGCGCACGCCTCCGCCGTCGCGCCGTCTCCTCGGCCCCCCAAGCGCCGACCACGCCACGATCCGCGCCTCCCGCCGTCGCAATCCCCTCGCGCCGCCGCTGCGCGCCTCCCCGACGCCGCCGCCACGCCCACACGACGACCCCACGTCGCCTCCCCCTCTCCCTCTCTCGATCTCAGTCGCTCGGCGCCGCTGCCGAGCTCCGATCGCCTGCAGCCGCCGTTCGATCCCGCCTCCGCCGCTGCACGCAGCCCCGCGCCGTCGCTGACGGTGATCGCCCCGCTTCCGACGCTGCACGCATCTCCCTTTTTGTCGTCGCGCCGCTGACCTGAGCCGTGCCCCTCTCGACCACCCTCGCGGCTCCCCAAGTCACCGCTGCAGCTCCCTGAGAGCACTGCTGCCTCCATTTTCAGTCGCCTCTCGCCTCTCGCTGTGTCGCCTGCGGCCATCGCGCTGAGCCCTAGCCACGTGCACGACCGAGAACTATTCGCAGCCTCCCCGTGACGCTAGCTTGTCATTTTGCCGTGGACTAATCGCACTCGCTGAACACGCTTCGTTCGCTGCCCGGACGAGTCTCACTACGCTACCCGTAGTTGGGACACTGTAGACACCGCAGACACCTCTCCGTTCAGACCCTACGTCCGCACTATTTCAGACTCCGGAGAGGTTGGTTTTCTCGTAACTCGTAGCGAAACCCACCCGTAGCCAAAACTGAAAACCTAACTAAAATCGGCAACTAAACTCGCTAAATTTATTTTCTGCTCCTTTAAAATGTTGTGAACAATAGAATCGACGATCGGACTTTTGAACTGTGCACATAGGATAGAATCGTCGGATAGGCTGATCGGACACTTTTTGACTTGTGACAGTTAGGGTAGCCACGCCTAACTTAGAAATGAACCTAAATAGGATTTGACGAAAATCGCGACTTGACACCGTCGCCGTGATCCCTTTTCAGACGGACTACCGCGGACGCGACCGACTGGACGAGACACCCCGGACAGACGACGCACTCGCCATTCCAGGCAAGTGTACCCACTTGCGCTTTGACCGTGCCTTAGTTCTAGTTTGTAGAACTGTTAGATTGTGTGTGATGAGAACCGGACGTGAAATGATAGCGTCCGGGACGACCCGTGACGGCTCAGACTTGACGACGAAGTCTGAGCCTGACAACAATAAACTGCTGACATCATAGGACTATCTTGTGGGTGCGTGCGTGTGGACACCCTAGAATAACAACTCCCTACACTTGTCAGGTCATGTCCTGTTACACAAAAAGCCTTCGGGCGTTTCGGATGCTTTCCTAGCGGAAGTGATCCCTGTTACCCAAAAAGCCTTCGGGCGTTTCGGATGCTTTCCCCCGCGAAAGTGATCCCTGTTACCCAAAAAGCCTTCGGGCGTTTCGGATGTTTCCCTAGCGGAAATGATCCTTGTAATTCTTGTCATGAGTTCCTGGGTTGGGGTAGGGTTGAGCGTGCGCACGGGGAGAGGGTCTGGCCGCCCTCGAACCGTAAGGCGTGAACCCTTTCGTGTCTTACTTGTCCTGTCCCGTCTTGTCCTGTCCTGTCCCGTCACGTCCTGTCTTGTCTTGACACCTGTAGGTTAGTCTCGTAGTCGGTAGCACACGCTACGTCTACTGCTTGCTACGTTACTTCTCCTGCTACGCTACTTTTCGTTACTCAGTTATAACCCCAGCATGCTAAAACAACTAGTAAATCATTGTTAATAGCTGATACACTTGCAGTAGAGTCTGACCGTTTGTGTAGACTTTGCCTGACGTACAGTTTCCTTCTTTTGGTGTTGTACGTCAGGTGTGGAGCCAGAGTACGAGTACGAGGCGGACTTGCCAGTTGACGTGGAGCCGGAGGACGCTGATCCGGAGTACGATCCAGAGGACGATCAGAGTTAGAGATCTTTTGTTGCTGTTCCAGAGTTATCCATTTCAGTTTTAGTTGGGTGCGTTGCACTCTTACTTTCTCGTCTAGGTTGGGTGCTTGCACCATTAGTTTCCTTTCAGCAGTTGTGGCCGTTTTCGGCATTTTTAGACTCTCAGTACTTTGATGATAAACTTTGGAATAAAATGAAATGTTCTTTTCAGTACTTTTGTTATTTCGTACTAACATGGAGGGACCTGTACTTTCGCTATGGAATACTACATACGCTTATTGGGTCCGGGCTCTTAGCCCCGGCCTAAGCGGGCCTTCGTCACGCTTCGCCTCCGTGTTTTTGGGAAGCGGGGCGTGACAGGTTTTAGTGGTGGCCCATGCAGGTCCCCTCTTCTGCGAGTACGGAATAATCGAAGTATTAAATTTCATTTTATTATCATCCCGTAAATGTACGAGTCTAATCTGTGTCTTTCTGTCAATAGGATGGCAGGACGACGTGTTACCCGATCAGGGAGCTCAGGAGATGGAGTTCCGGAGGATCAGGGCGGAGACTTCCGCCAGTTTCTGGGTGTGATGAGAGAGATGCTGGAGGTGCAGCATCAGTTGGTTCAGCAGTCCCAGCGTGCTGCCCAGGATGTCCCAGTTGCACCACCCCCACCTCCGCCTGCCCCTCGAGCTGCTCCAGGAGTGAAGCAGTTCAACGAGCTCCAGCCGAGGACATTTTCAGGGAAGGAGGGACCCCTAGCTGCTGACGAGTGGATCCAGAGCACGGAGGAGAAGTTAGTTGCTGCGAAGATTCCAGACGATACCCGTGTGGAGATAGCGAAGATGCAGCTGACAGAGAATGCGAGGAACTGGTGGCGCCTTGAGGAGAGGCGTCTGGAGAAGCCAGTGGATTGGAAGACCTTCAGGTCTATGTTCAGGACGAAGTACTTCACCAAGACTACTAGGAGGGAGCTGCTGAGCAGGTTTATAGATTTGAATCAGGAGAACATGACCGTTGAGGAGTATGAGGCGGAGTTTGAGATGCTGAGTCGCTTTGCTCCACATATGGTGAAGAAGGAGGAGAAGCGAGCTGATCGTTTCCGACAGGGACTGCGTCCGAAGATTCAGGCTTCTATGTCTTAGCCGAGTTTCACGACTATGAGGGAGGTGCTGGATGCTGCGAAGAATCATGAGCTTATTTCGCTCCTACCTGACCCTCCAGCTGATAAGGGGAAGCGTCCTATGGAGCAGTACCGGCCACCTGCTAGGCCGGCGATGAGGCCAGTTCAGACAGTACCATTTAAGAGGCCTGGAGCACCCATTCAGAGTCAGAGCAAGGGACCGTGTCATTACTGCGGGAAGCCAGGACACGTTCAGAAGGATTATCGGAAGAAGATGGGAATGTGCCTAGTTTGCGGAGACGCCTCGCATGCTGCGAAGGATTGTCCGAGAGCCCGTCATGCTGTAGTTGGAGCGCCGGCCCCGCTGCAGATGAGAGCGCCTGCTCCAGTTCAGAGAGGACCTGCTGTTCGTGGACCACCCTTGGCGCCACAGAGGCAGATGTTTCAGAGATCAGAGCAGCCCCAGAGGCCGGCTTACACCATGACGGCTTTGGAGACTGAGGAGCTGGATGGGGTTATTGCAGGTAACTCTTTGATTCTAGTCTTTCATTTCATAGTTTAGCTTTTAATTGTTAGTCTTGCTTGTTTGACTTGTTTGTTAGAGTAGCTTGGTTTGACCATAGTTTCTTTTAAAATCTTAGGCACCATACTAGTGTCTTCTCACCCGGCCTTGGCCTTGTTCGACTCCGGTGCATCCATGTGCATCTTATCCCAAAGATTTGTAACAAGACACTCCATTCCCACCCATACACTTCCTAAGTGTTGGGACATCACCACAGGGAATGGGGTGGTGACAGTGAACTTGGGATGTAGATCGATTCCTTTGGTGGTCAGTGGACACGAGCTCTTTGCAGATTTCATTGTCCACGACCTGCCACATTTTGATGCCGTTCTTGGCATCGATTGGTTGGGAGATTTCCACGCCTCGATCGATTGTCGCAGCAAGAGGGTGGTGTTCCGGATTCCAGGCCATCCAGAGTTCGAGTTCCGTAGCAGAGATGAGTCGCTTGGACACATCAAGTATCGGGCCACGCCGGTGGTGCCGATTGTTGCAGCTATGCCGATGGAGATGGAGATCGAGCGACCAGCAGTCGTCCGAGACTTCGACGACGTCTTCCCAGAGGATATCTCAGGTTTGCCACCCGACCGAGCCTTAGAGTTTGGTATCGATCTTATGCCGGGAGCTCAACCGATATCGAAGGCGCCGTACCGTATGGCTCCCGCTGAGCTCGAGGAGCTGCGGAAGCAGTTAGATGAGTTGCTGCAGAAGGGTTTCATCCACCCTAGTGTGTAGCCATGGGGCGCACCAGTTTTACTCGTGAAGAAGAAGGATGGGTCCCGCAGGATGTGCGTGGACTATCGAGGACTAAATGCTGTCACCGTAAAGAATAAGTACCCGCTGCCGCGCATCGACGATATCTTCGACCAGCTTGGAGGATCGAGAGTCTTCTCTAAGTTGGATTTGAGGAGTGGATACCACCAGTTGAAGGTGAAGAAGGACGATGTTCAGAAGACAGCTTTCCGGACGAAATACGGACATTATGAGTGCGTGGTCATGCCGTTTGGCGTGACCAATGCTCCAGCCGTGTTCATGAATTTGATGAACTTGATATTATATGACTTCCTGGATAAGTTCGTTGTCATTTTCATTGATGACATCTTGATTTATTCGAAGTCTGAGGAAGAGCACAGCTGTCATCTGAGGACAGTGCTGGAGACGCTGAGGCGACACAAGCTTTTTGCCAAGTATAGCAAGTGCGAGTTCTGGCTGGACACAGTCGCATTCCTGGGACATGTGGTGTCCGGTGATGGCATATCTGTAGATCCGGAGAAGGTCAGAGCAGTCAGAGATTGGCCGACTCCGCAGTCAGCGTCAGACATCAGGAGTTTTCTGGGTTTAGCAGGCTATTATCGGCGGTTCATCAAAGATTTCTCGAAGATTGCAGAGCCGATGACGAAGCTGACTAGGAAGGATGTGGAGTTTCTTTGGTCAGATGCTTGTGAGGGGGCCTTCAGTATCTTGAAGGCGAGATTGACCACATCACCGGTGTTGGCAGTGCCGGATCGAAGCGGAGGCTTCGAGGTTTATTGTGATGCATCAGGGAAGGGCCTGGGATGCGTATTGCATCAGCATGGCCACGTGGTCGCATATGCTTCTCGTCAGTTGAGGACTCATGAGAAGAATTACCCGACGCACGATCTGGAGTTGGCAGCAGTGATCTTTGCACTGAAGATTTGGAGACACTTCTTGCTAGGTGAGAGTGTGAAGATTTTCACCGATCACAAGAGCTTGAAGTACATCTTCACGCAAAAGGAGCTCAACATGCGTCAGAGACGATGGTTGGAGCTCATGGCTGACTACGAGATAGACTTGCAGTATCATCCGGGAAGGGTGAACGTAGTGCCTGATGCCCTGAGTAGACTTCCTACTGCGATGATGCATACTGCCGACTGGAGGATTCAGCAGGAGCTGAGAGAGATGGATTTGGAGGTTGTCCTACCTGGTGTGGTTCATTCCTTCATGAATTTGCAGATTCAGTCCGCGATCGTGGATCGGATCAAGGCAGCACAGGCAGGAGATCCGAAGCTACAGAGAATCAGAAGGCAGGTTGAAGCTGGACTTCGGACGGAGTTCGTGATTCATGAGGACGGTTCACTGCGGTACGACAGTAGGCTCTGTGTACCTGCAGGTGACGTCCGTGAGGAGCTGTTGAGCGAGGCTCATAGCTCGCCATATTCTATACATCCTGGAGGCACCAAGATGTATAAGGACCTCCGTCTGAATTATTGGTGGATTGGCATGAAGAGGAGCGTGGCACGGAGCGTTGCCAAGTGTCTGATATGCCAACAAGTGAAGGCTGAGCACCATCGTACTGCCGGATTGCTGCAACCGCTTCCTATTCCGGAGTGGAAGTGGCAGCATATTACGATGGACTTCGTGACTGGTTTACCTCGGACCCCGAGGCAGAATGACGCAGTTTGGGTAATCGTGGATCGATTGACCAAGTCTGCACACTTTATCCCCTTCTGAGTGGGCCAGTCTACGGAAGCCTTAGCGAGGAAATATCTGGAGGTAAAAAATTTATTTTCTTACTTCCCTTTTAAATTTTCTCTTGAGTTAGTTGTGATGTAGACCGTGTACGTGCAGGAGATTGTACGTTTACATGGAGTCCCTGTGAGCATCGTGTCTTACAGAGATACGAGGTACACATCTCAGTTCTGGAGAAGTCTGCAGGAGAACTTGGGTACGAGTCTGAGCTTCATCACGGCGTACCACCCGCAGACCGATGGCCAGTCCGAGAGGACTATTCAGATCCTGGAGGATATGCTGCGGGCCTGTACGCTCGATTTGAAGGGTTCTTGGGAAGACCATCTCCACTTGGTGGAGTTTTCATATAACAACAGCTACCAGGCGAGCTTTGGCATGGCGCCGTTTGCTGCCCTATATGGAAGGAAATATCGTTCGCCACTGAGCTGGGATGATAACGGAGATCGGGAGCTGTTGGGTCCCGAGATGATAGTGGAAGCTGTGGATGTCGTGAGGGACATCAGGGAGAAGCTTAAAGTTGCACAGGATCGCTTCAAGCACTGGGCTGATGCCAAGAGGAGACCTTTGGAGTTTCAGCCTGGAGATCACGTCTTCCTGAAGATTTCTCCAAATCGCGGAGTTATTCGTTTTGGGAAGAAGGGAAAGCTGAGCCCAAGGTATATTGGACCGTTTGATGTGCTAGAGCGTGTGGGAGCAGTGGCCTACCGCCTTGCTCTGCCACCATCTTTGGAGGGAGTTCACGACGTTTTCCACGTATCTCAGCTACGTCGGTACGTCAGTGATCCGTCGCACACGGTTGATTTCTCAGAGATTACAGTTCGCCCGGACCTGACTTATGACCAACAGCCTGTGCAGATTTTGGACCGTCGGCAGAAGCAGTTGAGGAATAAGGTAGTCGACCTGGTGAGAGTGATGTGGCGTCACGGATCACCTGGAGAGTCCACCTGGGAACGCGAGGAGGAGATGAGGGAGCGTTTCCCATTTTTGTTTGCTGATTAGTGTTGTCGAATCCGAGGACGGAATCTTTATTTTAGTGGGGTAGAATGTAACGGTCGCTTTCCGACCTTATTAAATTTTCTGCGTGCACGTGCTTTAGCGTGCACGTATTTTCTTGGCTATTTCCGGTTTCTGATCTATGCGATGTGGTGTGCCGTTGAGATCGGTTGGGCGAGTGGAATTTTATAGTAATTTTGGGAACATCTTTTCGCATCTCGTTTTCTCGCCAAACGACGTTGAAATTGATAGGGACGTTTTAGTCATTTGGCTCAAAACGCCGTCCCGAATTTTACGTAAATTTTTGGTAGGCACTACGTGCGATCGGGCTCCGTAGATCTGTGCGTCTCTTCTCCGCGATCGCCCCGGTATTTTCGGATTATTTTTCTGACGCCCGGATTGAGAATTATCGCTCCGAGAAATCTAGACCGTTGATTTACCCTGATCTTTTCAAATTCAAATCTGTTAAACAAATCTGGTCAAATCTTCTTTTTAAAACGTTTTAAATCTTTCCAAATCTGGCCCTCTATTTATCCCTAGGCTTACCCCAATCTGCACCCCCTTAGCTCTCCCCTTTACCCACTTAAGATTTAAACTTAAAGCTGTTTATCAAATAAAACCTTATAATAACCCTAACCCTAAAATTAACCCTAACCCTAAATCAAAACCCCCCTTTCACGTACTCAGCCGCCGGCCTCACAAAAAAAATCAAAATCCCCCCTCTCCCATCCGATCTCCCCTCCCTCTCTCTCCCACGGCGCGGCCATCCGCCGCCGCCGACCTCAAATCCCCCTCCCCTCAGATCTCTCTCGCCCTCTCTCCTATCTCGCGCCGCCGCGGCCCCCAGCGCACGCCTCCGCCGTCGCGCCGTCTCCTCGGCCCCCCAAGCGCCGACCACGCCACGATCCGCGCCTCCCGCCGTCGCAATCCCCTCGCGCCGCCGCTGCGCGCCTCCCCGACGCCGATGCCACGCCCACACGACGACCCCACGTCGCCTCCCCCTCTCCCTCTCTCGATCTCAGTCGCTCGGCGCCGCCGCCGAGCCCCGATCGCCCGCAGCCGCCGTTCGATCCCGCCTCCGCCGCTGCACGCAGCCCCGCGCCGTCGCTGACGGTGATCGCCCCGCTTCCGACGCTGCACACATCTCCCTTTTTGCCGTCGCGCCGCTGACCTGAGCCGTGCCCCTCTCGACCACCCTCGCGGCTCCCCAAGTCACCGCTGCAGCTCCCTGAGAGCACTGCTGCCTCCATTTTCAGTCGCCTCTCGCCTCTCGCTGTGTCGCCTGCGGCCATCGCGCTGAGCCCTAGCCACGTGCACGACCGAGAACTATTCGCAGCCTCCCCGTGACGCTAGCTTGTCATTTTGCCGTGGACTAATCGCACTCGCTGAACACGCTTCGTTCGCTGCCCGGACGAGTCTCACTACGCTACCCGTAGTTGGGACACTGTAGACACCGCAGACACCTCTCCGTTCAGACCCTACGTCCGCACTATTTCAGACTCCGGAGAGGTTGGTTTTCTCGTAACTCGTAGCGAAACCCACCCGTAGCCAAAACTGAAAACCTAACTAAAATCGGCAACTAAACTCGCTAAATTTATTTTCTGCTCCTTTAAAATGTTGTGAACAATAGAATCGACGATCGGACTTTTGAACTGTGCACATAGGATAGAATCGTCGGATAGGCTGATCGGACACTTTTTGACTTGTGACAGTTAGGGTAGCCACGCCTAACTTAGAAATGAACCTAAATAGGATTTGACGAAAATCGCGACTTGACACCGTCGCCGTGATCCCTTTTCAGACGGACTACCGCGGACGCGACGACTGGACGAGACACCCTGGACAGACGACGCACTCGCCATTCCAGGCAAGTGTACCCACTTGCGCTTTGACCGTGCCTTAGTTCTAGTTTGTAGAACTGTTAGATTGTGTGTGATGAGAACCGGACGTGAAATGATAGCGTCCGGGACGACCCGTGACGGCTCAGACTTGACGACGAAGTCTGAGCCTGACAACAATAAACTGCTGACATCATAGGACTATCTTGTGGGTGCGTGCGTGTGGACACCCTAGAATAACAACTCCCTACACTTGTCAGGTCATGTCCTGTTACACAAAAAGCCTTCGGGCGTTTCGGATGCTTTTCTAGCGGAAGTGATCCATGTTACCCAAAAAGCCTTCGGGCGTTTCGGATGCTTTCCCCCGCGAAAGTGATCCCTGTTACCCAAAAAGCCTTCGGGCGTTTCGGATGCTTTCCCCCGCGAAAGTGATCCCTGTTACACAAAAAGCCTTCGGGCGTTTCGGATGTTTCCCTAGCGGAAATGATCCCTGTAATTCTTGTCCTGAGTTCCTGGGTTGGGGTAGGGTTGAGCGTGCGCACGGGGAGAGGGTCTGGCCGCCCTCGAACCGTAAGGCGTGAACCCTTTCGTGTCTTACTTGTCCTGTCCCGTCCCGTCACGTCCTGTCTTGTCTTGACACCTGTAGGTTAGTCCCGTAGTCGGTAGCACACGCTACGTCTACTGCTTGTACGTTACTTTTCCTACTACGCTACTTTTCGTTACTCAGTTATAACCCCAGCATGCTAAAACAACCAGTAAATCATTGTTAATAGCTGATCCTATGAGATTTAAGTCATCTACATATACAGCTATGATGACGAATCCTGTTCACGTTCTTTTGATAAAGATACACAGGCAGACTTCATTATTCGTGAATCCTTGCTGTGCAATGAAATCACTAAGTCTGTTATACCACATCTTTCCCGATTTTTTTAGACCATATAATGATCTATGTAGCCTTACAGAGAATACGTCCCGAGGTATCTCTTTCATCTCTGGGGGTAGATTAAACCCATCAGGAAGTCTCATATAGATATTTTTATCTATATCGCCATATAGATATGCAGTCACAACGTCCATAAGCTGCATTTCTAGGCTTTCCAGAGAAGTTAGGCTTATTAAAAATCGGAAGGTGATCGAATCTATGACCGGGGAATACGTATCTTCGTAATCAATTCCTGGTCTTTGGGAAAATCCCTGGGCTACAAGGCGTGCCTTATAGCGAACGATCACATTATTTTCATCTCTTTTTCTTATGAAAACACACTTATATCCCACAGGTTTTACACCTACTGGTGTTTGGACTACTGGTCCAAAGACTTTGCGTTTCAAGAGTGAGTCCAGCTCCACTCTTATTGCCTCGTCCCACTTTGGCCAATCCTCTCTGCGTTTACATTCCGCTAGAGATCGTGGTTCGACGTCATCGTCATATTCAGTGACGTGAACGGCAATATTGAACGCAAAATCGTCGACGACGACTATGCTATTTCTGTCCAGTACTTCTCCAGTACGTACAAAATTTAATGATGTTTCTCCTATTGTTTCCTCTGCTGGGGAAATCAGGAGGGGAGAAGTAGCTGGTCTGAGCTCAGCATCCTGTGGAGGGATAATCTTAGTATCACCAGGAGTCTTCCTCTTTCGAGGAACTTTATTTTTTGAACCTGGTGGGCGTCCTCTTTTCATTTGAGGTACAGCCAATTCTGCTGCCGGTGGATTGCATCCATCTATGGGGATGTCAATCCTAGCTGGCGTATTGGCAGCAGGGACGTGTGAACGGACAATCTTCTGGTTGTCCGTGAATTTATCCGGTAAAAGATGTACTGTATTCTGGATGTGAAGGATCTTCAGGATCTCATCTTCACACAGATTAGTACGCGGATCATATAGGGACAAAGACTTCTGGTCCCAACTAATGGTCTCAGAAGCTCTGGCTTCTTAGACTGTGTGCCCAGTTTTGGAAAAATTTTCTCATCAAATTCACAGTCTGCAAAACGTGCCTTGAATGCGTCACCTGTCAGGGGTTCAAGGTATCTGATAATAGAGGGCGAATCAAACCCAATATATATACCTAGACGACGTTGAGGACCCATTTTGGTCCTCTGAGGTGGTGCTATTGGGACATATACCGCACAACCAAACACTCTCAAATGAGAGATATCCGGAGGTGCGCCATATGCTAGTTGCATCGGGGATAAAGTTTGACCTCCAGAGGGTCTTATCCTAATAAGTGATGCGGCATGTAAAATAGCATGCCCCCAAGCATCCACAGGCAACTGGGATTGCATAAGCAATGGACGTGCAATCCATTGGAGCCTCTTTATAAGGGACTCAGCTAATCCGTTTTGGGTGTGAACATGTGCTACAGGATGTTCAACTTCAATACCCGTTGCCTGGCAATAGTCTTCGAAGACTTGTGAAGTAAATTCTCCCGCATTATCAAGACGTAGTTTCTTGATATGGTTATCGGGGAAATGAGAACGCAACCTTATTATTTGTGCCAATAGCTTTGGAAAAGCTAGGTTGCGGGTGGACAAGAGGCACACATAAGACCATTTGGTTGATGCATCAATTAGTACCATGAAGTACCGAAATGGGCCACTTGCGGGGTGAATAGGCCCGCAAATGTCACCATGAAATCTCTCTAGGAAACCAGGAGACTCTAATCCCACTTTCAGGAGGGATGGTCTCGTTATTAGTTTTCCCTTGAAACAAGGGAGACATGGAAATTCACCCTTTTGAAGAATCTTCAGGTTCTTCAATTTGTGTCCACGGGATTCAGTGATGATACGTCGCATCATTGCTGTTCCAGGGTGACCAAGTCTATTGTGCCAGAGTTGGAACTCTGGCAGTGATTGGCACGTCTGGTGCTCAATCATATTGGTTTCTACTGGTTGAATGTATGTTTGGTATAGACCCGACGGGAGTCCCTTGAATCGCTCGCAGATGATCTTCCGGTCATCTTTTTGACGAGTTACAATTAGATATTCAACCTTATTTTCATCTCTGGTCTCTAAGTGATATCCGTTTAAACGGAAATCCTTGAAACTTACGAGATTTCTATTTGATTTAGGAGAGAATAATGCATTATTTATTTGAAGTCTTGTGTTATTTGGGAGCAATATAATTGCTTCACCAGTTCCTTCGATTATTTGGGACAGTCCTGAAATTGTGATAATACGAAATTGTGATAATAGGACCAGTCTTGTGTTATTAAAATAGCAATGACCGCGAAGGATTGTGTGCGTCGAGGCACTGTCCACTAGGCACTCAGACATCATCTTTATAAGCAAAAACGAAATTTTATTTGAGGGAAAATGTAGACAACAGTCATAAATAAAAGTCCGAACTAAAGCAAATAACAGATGAAGATACATCGAATTCTAAATGCATAGTAAATGATGATGCTCAATCTAGCAGATCGTCGTTCTCGAAATCTTTTGCAGTAAACATTGTTGGCAGCTGAACAGTCGCCAAGTTTGTTTCAGGTAGAGACTTCTGGCTCGCCTGGTATAAATCCTGGAGGTGGCGGGGAGTGCGGCAGTTTCTGGACCAATGGCCAGTTATGCCGCATCTATGGCATTTATCCTCACAGTTCTTCTTTGGAAGTGACACTTGCTCGGTGTTCTTTCGCTTCCAAGTGAACTTTCTTTTCCCTTTATTGTTTTTGTTTGTCTGTGGAGCTGCACCTCTTGGTTACTTCATTACAGCTTGCCCTTTAGTGTTTTTAGCCTTCCTCTTGTTTTTCCACTTCTGGGAGAAACATGGTGGGTTTCAGGGATTGGGGCAGTGCCAGTTGGACGCAAGTTATGAGTTGCTAGCAGTAAATCTCGATTCTGCTCTGCCCTAAGTAGGCATGAGATCAGATCAGAGAATTTCGTGAAGTTGCGTTCACGATACTGCTGCATGAGGATTGCATCTTTCTCGTGAAACGAGGTAAATGTTTTTTCCAACATGCGTTGTTCAGTCACTTCTTCACCGCACAACTTCAGGCGTGAGGTGATGTTATGAAGTGCAGAATTATACTCAGCGACGGACTTATAGTCCTGAAGTCTGAGGTTTTCCCACTCATAACTGGCACGTGGTAATATAACATCAATTTGATGTTTATATCGTGCTTCCAGCGCTGTCCACAGGTCCTTTGGGTCCTCAACCGTTAAGTATTCGGCCTTCAAGGTCCGATCTATATGTTTCCTAATGTAGATTATGGCTTTCGCCTTATCTACATCTGATACAGTGGTTGTAGGGCTGCTGCTAGCTGTAGCAGAAGCTTCGGCCGCTGCTGGGGCCGAGGAAGGAGCCAAAATGGACCCAAGGAGGGCCATCGAACGCAAGTGGAACTTCAGGTCCACTCGCCAACTCAGGTAATTTGTCCCTGCAGAATCAAGGACTTCGAAATCGACGCTTGCCAATTTTGCCATTTATCTACGCAATTTAAAATGAGCATGAATTAATTAAAATTCAAAAATTCGTGCATAAAGAAATAAACAAGTAAAAATGCGGGGATCGGCCAGATACCTAAAATAGTACACAGTCCAAAGTTCGTTTACAGTCCATAAAAGAAAAATACAACTTTGAAAACCCAAACTGGGTCCCTATATCTCCGTCTTCATATGTTGTTACACCGAGCTTTGGATTTTATACAAATTTCCTCACTTACAAATTCTCTCAAAAGAAAATAAAAGTGTAAGGAATGTAAATAGGTATACAATGGCCGATCCCGAAAAACACATTTTTACTTATTTAAACATCCACGCAGTTATAAATATGCTACATGCATAAAAGTAAACAACCACACATATATCTCAAGCATAACACTAGAAAATATAATTATCTCGTAGACCACGTGGAAACGTCATACACCATTAGGTTAGTTGACTAACGGCAGAGCGGTCTCAGGATCTTTAAGATAATTATATTTTAAAAAAACATCCTAAAATTCCAGTAGAATGCAACAGAGTTATTAATATTGCAATATGAAGTGACAAGTTCATAACCGAGAAATGATATAGGTTAATAACTTAAAGGGGCGACAGGCCCATAAATATTAACCTGTGTAATATTTGATTAATAATTGGGCTGCAGGCCAACCAAATATTGTAAATAAAAACTGCTAGGCTATAGGCCATTACAAGCCAACATAAAATTGTCATTAGTTGGGCTGCATGCCCAATTACTTGGCTTCTGTCACATAGAATGTATAAGTATTTGTGACACATGGGCTTCAGGCCCAACATTAAAAATTATATTATATTATATAAACAGAATTTATAATTTTAACAAAAATTCTAGGTTGTGAAATATCAAAAAGAAACCCCCAAACCCTAGACCCCTCAACTTCAAAAATATCCCAACCCCATCAACCCTCAATCAGCCGCCAGGAAAACCCCAACCCCCCGGCGTCTTGGGGGAGGGCGTCGGCGACAGAGGCCCCCCCGACGGGGGGGGGGGGCTGCGGCGGTGGATCGCCCCCCCCCCCCCCCCCCCCCCCCCCCCCCCCCGTCGGGGGGCGCTGCGACAGAGGCCCCCCAACAGGGGGCGTCAGCGGATCCCCCCCCCCCCGTCGGGGAGGGGCGCTGCGACAGAGGCCCCCCGACGGGGGGGGCGGCAGCGGATCGCCCCCCCCCCCCCCCCCCCCTCGTCGGGGGGTGCTGCGACAGAGGCCCCCCGACGGGGGGGGGCGGCAGCGGATCGCCCCCCCCCCCCCCCCCCCCCCCCCCCCCCCCCCCCCCCGTCGGGGGGGTGCTGCGACAGAGGCCCCCCGACGGGGGGGGCAGCGACAGAGGCCCCCCCGACGGGGGGCGGCAGTGGATCCCCCCGTCGGGGGGGTGCTGCGACAGAGGCCCCCCGACGGGGGCGGCGGCGGCGACAGAGGCCCCCCGACGGGGGGGGGCTCGGGATATCGGCACCCCCGTGGGGGTGGGGGGGCGCTGGGGGAAAAATCGGGTTTTTTTTCTTTTTCTTAATTTAATTTGCATTGTATTCAACAGATTTTTTTTTCGTTTTTACAAGCCAAAATAGAGGTTGTAAAAATACATGAAAATAAATTGTATATCTACAGGAATGAAGAGTATACCTCTAGATCGATGATCTAGGGATGACCGTAGATGAGAACCGTAGAAAATAAAAATCCGAGCTCCTGAAAAAAAATGTCGAGAACACCGCAACGCTCCAAACGAATCGCCGCATCAACCAAAGATTCCTCGCGCGTAGGGGAGCAATTTGGTGGAGATTTTTGGATTGGATTTGTGCTCAAGGAAGAACACGTGCTAATAACGTGTTATAGGATAATTGGACTCAAGAGAATGGAGATAAGCTATTCTAGTCAAAAGGATGAGTAACCATGGCAATTGGCCATGGTTCTCTATATATTTTAAGTTAAGAGAGGAGGAGAAGGGACTCAAGGAGACCAAGGGTCCCCATTACCCATATTAATGGGGACCAATGAGTGGGTAATGAAGGAGTGGAGGCCAAAGGCCTCCCTCATTCATAACAGTCTCTCAAATAAATAATTTAGTCTCTCAAATAAATAAATAATTTTGACATCCAAGTTTGATGGTTTCAGTTTAGGGCCTGTTCTTTTGTTGGAAAGTATAAATGAGAAAGTTGAGGAAGTGTGGAATCTAATGAGAGAGAAATTGGTGTGTAGTGTGTTCTTTTGTTGGAAAGTGGGGTTGGATTGTGGAGTTGGAAAGTTGAGGTGGGTCCTACTCCATGTAGTGTGTTTTTTTGGTTGAAGAAAGTTGGATGAAAAAAATTGTGTGGGGTCCACTAGATGTTTTGTGTGCTATTTGTATCTAAACTTAAAATAATTAATTAATTAATATACTAATTAAATAATACTTAAAATAAGTAATAGGATATGAAATTTGTAATCAAGGTGTACATAGACGGGGCCCACTCATTTTCACTCCCCAGCGCCAAAAAACAAAGAACAGAAAAAAAATGAACGTGCGCGCTTCAAACAGGGGGAGAGAGGGCCCACCAAATGTGGGAATCTGTTGTAATCCACGAGAATTGCGGAGCGGACGAAATCAATTCAATATTCCTATTTTCAAGTGCCACGTCGGACGGCTCTCAAAATTCCCCCATTCTCAAACGAACACGGTTCAAGAATCCTAAGCTGGAATCCATGCAAACAATGCTTGAACAGGTGAGAAATCAGGATTCATATCAAAGAATCAGAGTAAAGAACATGCCCTTAATCTCTAACCAACTGCTGCTACAAGTAATGTACCAAAAAAATCAAGAGGAAAAAAAGGATCAAATCAACAAGTCTGGGTACAAACAAGTTACAACTTACAAGTAGAAGTAGATGCGAAGTAATGTATCAAAGCTCAACATGACCCATATTATTATCATACTAGACATAACCCGTGCCTGTAGGGCACGGCGAAGGTCGTCGCCAGGGTGCAAAACCGAGAAGGACAGACAGTTAAAGGGTGAAATGGCGAATTTGACGTGTAAGTCGTTTCAAGGGGCAATATTGACGATGAAAAGAAAACATGGGTCAGTCGTCGCAGGGGCACAATAGTAGGGACTAAAGCGCAAAATCATACGTCCTAGTAATTTGGGTTCACATCCTATAAATTCTTAATGTGGATACCCTATTAATTTGTGTATTTTTTGTTTTAAAATAGTATCAGAAGGTTCAGACTTGGCAAAATTTTTAAGTTAGATAAGGAAATATAATGTTTCTTATGGTTTGAAGAGGTAAAATGTATGAGGGGAATTTGCCATCCTATAAATGTTTGAGGTAAAATCATAGTAATTTATGTTTCATATACAGATCTGTTGATTAATGAAAATTGGGAATTAACCTCATAACACCTCATCCTGTAAATGCTTGAGTATTTTATGGTGCTAATGTGGCACGGTTCCTGAGGATGTAAAAGAAAATTTTATGTTCCTAATACAGAATTGAAAGTGCAGAATTGAAAATTATCAAGTTTGAGGAAATAAAATTGAAATGTAAAAGGAAATTGAAATGTAAATAGAAAAAACGGAAATATATAATTCGGACGAAGCCTGTGTACTGCAAGTAGGTAACACAGGCACGGTTCATAAACCCTGGCACAAATAACCTGTTTCAAATCTGGCACGGTTCAGTCATGTGATGGAACTAAACAAAGAGTCCGGCACGGTTAATAAACCTTTGCAAAAATAAACTGGCACTAAACACTATGAACATAGAGAATGGCATTGCCCTGAGGAATCCCTAACGTGTACTGTCATTCTTGTCATCAAAGTTTGCCAGTTAAATCGGAGGAAATAAATAGTTGACATGAATTGAAAATGTTCTCATGTTATGGATATCAAGGTTATGGTAAATTGAAATTAAAGCCGGCAAAATTGAAATGAAAAAGAAAATTGAAATGCTAACGAAAATTGAAATGCTAAGGATGAACAATGGCACAAATTGAAGGGCACAACATTATTATAATGATAACATGGTGCTACCTGAAGCAACTAATTCCTGGAGAACTAATCTGGTGATGGACTGAAAAATCTTTGATTGCGTATCCAAAAATCTTAATACCTAATCTAAACGATAGCTACGATAAACAAATTAGAGAATTACATGTAATGCCAAAGGATATTTCATTTACCATGAAATGGAAGCATATCCAAATCTCTCAAAGATTGTGAGCACTGCACTAATACACTGGGGGAAAACATGTTCAAGTTTCAAGATACTTCTAATAACCAACCCGCCCAGGGACATTACAAAAATTGAGTAAACTTACCAGTATTGACACCAAAATCGTGGCCGCTGAATATCTGGCTTGTTCATTTCAATGGATTTGTAGCATTCATAAGCCGGATATTCATAGCCAAAAATCATTCTGCATGCCAAATAAAACAGCGCAAATTTCAGTACCACCAGTACTCCTCGCTTATCAAGACCGCATTTTGGTGTGGTCAATTTATATTATAGTTCACTCTTTTATGCGACTTTTTAGTACAACCATTTTTAGAAAATAGATTTAAAACTTTCAATTTCTAGTGCCAATGATTACTCGTTCCCTTGCCAGGAGAGGAGTTTGATGTAGTTGCCTTAGAATTCACACCTTTATGCATTGCTTTGGTACCAAAATTACAAAAAAATAGTATGAAATATTATAATCCTTCAATGGCAACAAAATCTCCAAACTTTGTAGAAGTTGCGTATGTTTTTTTTCAAATAGGACCAGCGATAATAAATTTGATTCGCTCGTTGTAACAATTGAAGTAATTATTTTTCTGATTGGTGTTCACAATTTCACAGAGTGTTAATGTTCAAATTTGCCTATTCCTTCAAAATCTGAAAAACAATTCTTAAGAAGAGAAAGAAAATGAGATAGAAATGGTCACAAATTCTTACATAGAAACCCTACTAAGAAATGATCCCAGCATACTTTAATTTTGTCTCGCATAAACTGCAACAGAAATAACATACACAGTTAAGAAAATGCGATTAATTTTTAACAAAGAAAAAAATCCAATGAAATGCGAGGAACTTACCACCAAAATGAACGAAACAGAGGGATGGGAATGGCGATGGCAATAAAAAAATTGTAGAGAGAGAGAGAATGAAAGGGAAGAGAAATAGAGAGAAGTTTGTAGAGAGAAAGCAATAGAAAGGGATGGCATCTTCGAACAAACGCGTCCCTACGGTGGCCTCCGCAGAAATCGGAGAGGGGGGGAGAGAGGAATTGGAAAAAGTGAATGATTCTTTACTACCATCCAAACTCTGCGAATAAAAAAGTGAATGATCATTTGGTTTACCGAAATAATTTTGCAAACTCAAATAACAGAGATGGACCCTTCAAGAAAGTGCATTGACTCTGCGAATGGTTTGGTTTACCGATCATTTTTGGTGATGGAATGAAATAATTTTGCTGATGGACTGAAAGAGTCGCCGTGGATGGCGTGTGAATTTTTTGAGGGCGTAAACAATATTTTTGGACGCCGTGGACTGAAACAATTTTTGCCGATCGTTTAAGGTTGAGGGCGGAAGATGACAGGGGAAAATTTTGAGGGATGAAGATGAAAGCGTTGGGGGAAGAAAGCGAGAGAATGACGAAGATAGCCGTTTATGGCACGTAAAAGTTGAGGAATAGAGAGCGTTGGACAACCGTTTGTCCTATTCATACTTTGGCCGCCACTTAGGACAAATGTTTTGTCCCAGTCATACTTTTGCCGCCATGTAGGACAAAGACGTGAATTGTATAATAGATATCGCTTAAGCCGATATTTATTTGATTACATATTAGCAAATCAGATATGTCAAAATCCAAAACTCCGAGGCACGATTCAAATTATGAGCCCAGCCCAGCCATAACCCATATATGCATGGTCTTCATTTCGCAACATCTATAGCATGTTAATCGAAAGTATTTAATGGAAGATATTTTGTCCTCTCGTACTTGCATATAGATTGAATCGTGTCATGAGTGGATACAAGGTGAGAGGAATCTCTATGAGACATGATTTCTTCCAACAAATTAAGGAAAATCACAACAATGTCGGTTTCCCTCTTCTGGTTATATTTTTCCCAACAGTTTTCAATCTTAAGCTTTTCGCTAGAATAGACATCATGGGACGCGATTTTCTAAAATTAAGTTTTTAAATGAAGAAGAATGGAACTTAACCAAAGATTTTTGAAAACACAAGTAATTTAGAACATAAGCTAGGCAATATGGAAGATTACTTTTACTATTGAGCTCATCTTATCTTCTGATGGAAACATGCATGTCAACAACAAAGACAGAAAATACAAAATTGAAATAACGACAGATAACATCAGTAATAGAATATATGCATTACTGTTATGAATATGCTCTTTGAGATCTTTCGTATATCCACCACTTCATATTCCTCATATATATTAATATATAGGTAATGCTAGGAAATCCCTATCTATCACTCTTTCTTGGAGACTCTTCATCTCTCAACACGTTATCAAGCACGATAGTTTCTACCAAAAATCTTTTTCTGCTGGGTGTGTCTGGTTCTGGTTCGTTCCCTTGGTGCCTGTCACGGTCACTTTTCGACCATACGTTTTTCATGCGCATACTTTCCTTCGTACGCATATTTTTAGTTGCCTCTTCTTGTAACCCAAACGTGCGATGTGATATATCTTGTGACCCTCTGGAAGAGTACTTATTTGTGGAATTATTTGTGAACGCCATTTCATGGGTCGTTCTCCCACAAAATAACTTTGTTTGAAGAGGTGTCGTAGCTTCTACCTTCGTTGTTAGACCTTTTTATTTTTAGTTCCATTTTCTGTTACCCTAGCCCGTGACCAACCTTTTTCGTCTCGACGCTCTCGTTGACACGGTCGTCCCGGTATTTTTCTCATAATTATCGGACACCGATAGACCCACTTTTTCCACTAATCCCCTTCTAATACAATTAGCTTAATTAACTTGTTAATTTAACTAACCTAATTAAAACTAGTCCTAATACGTTTCATGAAATAATTCATCGCTATTTGCCATCCCATATTAACGTAAGTCTACCCCCTCCCTCTCACAACTTCTCCATCCAATCACCTAAGCGTACCCTACTTTCAAAACCGTTTATCAAAACAACTTGCTTATGTTCACCACTTTTGGCTATTCATCTTTCCAATTGGGACTAAACTGTACCCCCTCTATCTCTCCCTCTCTCCTCCTATAACCCTTAAATTCACTCCCTTTCAAATCTACATAGCAATTTTCATCTTCAAAAACACTACCACAAGCTAGGGTTGAAACCCACGAAAACCCATCAGCCGCCAACTGCCGCATCTCCCTTGCCGGCGATCAACCCCAACTCCGGCCACCTTGTACGGCCACCACCTCCGGCAAAACACTCATCCTCCTTGCAGCCGCACTAACATCACCCCATCCCCTATACAAACTGCCATCTCTCCTCCACATGTTATTGTCAAACCCCCTAAGACTGTCAATCTCCGGCCATCCTCCGGTGGCGCAGCCACGCACAACCGCCGCCCAGCTCATCCGCCCAATGCCACCACAGCCTGCCGCACCTCCTCCTCCTCCCACGGTCTCCACGCGCACAAGAACTCCCCCATAGATCCGATCTCCCCCATCCCCTACATAAACTGCCAACCACCTCACTTCCATTGCCGGAAACCGCCCAACCGCAACCCCACGACAGCTGCCCATCTCCCCCTTGCCGGCGCAACAGATCTGCACCCAACAACCCCCCTATCAACTGTTGCCGCACATCCCTATCAAGAACAGTCCGAACTCCCCTAGCTGCCGCACAAAGCCACAAGGAAGCCCCTTATTTCCCTAAGCATTCGACCACCTCTCTTGTCGCGCCTTCTATTGACGGCCAAGCTCCTCCACGGCCATACCCGCATCCAACCTAGATCAAGCCGAACACCCCACCTCCAGCCCCTTGCCGCACTAAACCCCCTCTCCTCTCAAATCTGCAAAACAGCCCCGCGCCGTTGCCGTGCCCCATTGCGTTGTAGCCGCGTGCAACACGGCTGTCCCCTTGGCCGAAGACCCTTGCACGGCCTTCACTTGCCACTGGCGTCCGTGTTGCTCGCCACCGTACGTGCGTCGTGCTATCGTGGTCGCTAGCTGTCTGCCGTATCCTTGCATGCTACCGGAATTCAACCCCTGACATCGCTACCTGACGTCAATGTAGCTCTCGCGTCGTGTTAAGGTATACCTGAACTGTAGGAACCCATACCCGCATGTTAACAAGATAAAAATTGTGTTTTCATTGCTTTGATAACTCACTAATTGAAGATTAATAATATGGGACTGTAGGCTGGACGTTGATTGAGCACATAGGAAGTTCTGGACCTCTCTGATCTGTGATTACAGCACGTCTCTTTCAGGCAAGTGAAACTTGCACAGTAACTTGTTTAGGCCATGTTTTAGGCCAATTTGTGTACTAGCATAAAAGAGACTAGGCGATGAAGTGATAGTCGCCTAGACGCCACTTTTGATCTAGCTTGACAACGAAGCTAGATCTGACACCCTTGCTATCATTTCATGCCGCATGTCACGTTTACTTTAAAATTAACTGTACGCACTTTCAACTGCTTATTGCCATGTTCATACATCTTGCCATGTCATTTCATGCATCAAATTGCTCTATCATGATTGTGTAGCACGCGCTACTTTAAATTGTAAGCTGCGGCGAGTAGGATCTTGACTCCTACATATTGATTGAGGCTAGGTGCACCCCTATGCCAAATGAAAAACACTTCCTGGCTAGTGATCCAGAGCGAGCTCAGTGTTAGTGAAAAACCAACGCTCGATACACGTGGAGGGGTAGGGTTAAACGTTCGCTTGAGTGTAGAAGTGAGCCCGTACAGCCACTTCACCCAAAAGACGGAAACCCTGTTCATAATGTGAAAAGTTAGTGATTCGTGAATTCGTGAAATAGTGATTCGTAGCTTCTGCTACGACGTGCATGCTTGTTACTATCATGTCATTTTAAATTGTTGCATTCTTTAAATTCCATACCATATCATCATGTTAAAACTGCTAAGCTGCATTTATCTTATAACTGCTGTGCTTTACGTTTCCTTGCAGATAAGTCTCATTTCTCTCTTTGGAGACTTTTGCTGACATGTGCCCTTTTCTCTTTAGGTGTCACATGTCAGGTTTGGAGCCTGATTGGTTGCTTAGGACGACAGGTTGCTGACGTCCAGTTCGAGGATACCGGTCCTACCCTTAGTCTCAGCTGGTGACTTTCCTCTTAGTCGTTGTTTACTTTTAGTAGATGTTGTTAGGTTGTTCGGTGTGTAGCACCATTTCTCGTTGTAGTTTCGACCATGCTTAGGCCTTTTTGCTTTCAGACTCTGTACTCATTTTATGACTATAATTCTGTAATGTTTGGAATAAAAATCTGTAGATGTCGAATGATGGATAATTTTATTTGTTTATCCCTCATTATTATTATTGTTGTTTCTTCGTAATGTCAAGAACCTGATAATGGATTAAATTACCAGACGCTTATCAGACTGTAGCTTCACAGCTCCAAGTCTGAGCAGGCCTCTTCACGTCTCGCCTTCCATTCTTGGGAAGCGGTTCGTGACAGGTTTTAGTGGTGGTCCATGCCGGTCCTCTTTGCATCTGCGAAATATCGAAACATCAATAATGATAACAACATCCACTTAAATATTCGAAACATTCAAGTCATAAATTGAGTCTAATCTGAACGTTTCCTTGTCTTATATGGCTGGAAGACGTATAATAGGGGTAATCCATTAGACCTGGACTATTGGAAGATTTAGTCAGACGCCCGTGCTTGCTAGTTAGGCATCCATGATTGTTAGTTAGACATTCTACTAAGAATTGGTTTAATCATCTTAGGAATTTCCTTATTGGTTTCTTACCTAGCTCAGACCATATTAGATTTTGAGAGTTTCTTTAGTCGTTTGCCTGGGTCATCAAATTTCGGGCCCAGCAGAACATAACCTTGATCCTCTTAGGACCCTTCACTAAGATCTCTAGTACAATATAGTTCATTAGAAAGTCTTAGTGCTAAGGTCCTCCTAATCTTTAGTCGGCCTGGTAATTAGAACCCTTGATTCTATCATTTTCCTAATCATTACACTTCTGTGTTATCGACCGTAAAATTCCATCGTAGCTTTTCATGAATCATATCCTAGGTGTATCGATCATGCAATCATATTCTTTGCCCTCGAATCATGGGATCGCCTCATGCTGATTATAGTTAATTTTTTCGAATCTTCTCCATTGCAAATCCTGATTCTTCTAAAAGTATTTTCGTCATCCCTTGTTAAATTCTTCGCTCAATTTAACTTCTTTGAAAACCCCTTATTATATATTTAAACTTCTTGCTTTTCGGTTGAGTTAAAATTCTTTCTTGGATTTTGAAACCTTCTTGTTCGTAATTTTAGTTACTATTTCGTAACCATTTTCTAACCAGTAACTTTCGTATTTCAGCTTTAAAACCTTGTTACCATTTTGATAATTCAATATATCATCCTTTTTCTAAACTACAAAATTTATTTTTAACCACTTATCGTACATACTTTTAGAATATTTTTCTAAGCTAAATAAAACTTCAATTATTTTTTATGTATCAGTTCTATGTTCATCGTGCTCATACTTCAAAAACCTTTGTATAAATCTATTTTCATTTGCTAACCAATCACTATCTCACCCTACTCATTATTTTTTTCGTCTAAAACTTTTTCCGTGTCTTCAATTTTTACAGCCTGCACGCTATTTCTACATATTTTTATAAGAATAGATATATAGGATATCATATTTTACACATGTCCCTCTTTCGTCCATTTAATTATTTAAAGCAACATTTTGTCCACCAAACCAGCTATCTCCTTATCATCGCCTTATCTGAAGTCGTTCTTTCCGATCTTGTTTCATTATGCTTTTGGTTTCGGTTTCCTTTCTATTGTTTAGACATTAGTGCTTGTCGTTGCCTATGTCAACTCTAGTTTAATAATGGGCCCACTGGTTTTTGTGATGTCGTCATGGTGCATGTATATAGGTAGAGTGTGTGGACCTGTATGAGTGTGCTACCCTTAAGATATTAATAATTGTCTCTTGTGTTATGTATGTATACTCAGTGTTATTCGTGATATATGTATGAAGTTGTATGAATGATGTTATTTATATGTGAGGATAGCTATACCACCTTAAGGATGTCTGTGTATATTAGATTTACTGTTGGAATATCTTCTAGTGGAGTATGTGGTTTGAAGGTACTTGTAAATGCTTGAAATAATATACTAGTAAGTCATGTGCATGTTAAGTGTAATGATAATAGGTGTGCTTATAGTTAAGTGTGTAGGCATATTATATGATCTATATGTTAGTACGTGTAAGCGTGTGCTTGTACGTAGATATGTATGTGTTTAGCCTTGAGTAGATATGTGCTTACTATATGAATATGTGTGATATACGTACGGTAATAGGGTTATAATTTGGTTTGGTATTGATTGTCTTACGGGATGTTGCGCGTGTGCGTGTATACCATGAGGTATACATGATTATTGTATGTCTTAACTATGTATGGATAAGTATATGTATTAGTATACTAATTATATTTAATATTGCTATGGCATGAATATATTACATATATGTGACTATACGATGAATGCATGTATTAGAGGGTGTATTATAATTATACGTGTGCTGATATTTGTAATATTATTATAGTGTGTAAAGTGATTGCATTATTTGGGTGTTACTTGACTAAATATAAAGTGTGATTGATATTACTGTATGCATGTGGTTACGTTGGTGTGTGTATATATATATATATATATATATATATATATACACACATACATATATACATAGAGTGGTGTGTTGGTATAGGTATGTATATCGTATTATATATATAAGTATTCTGGTTTTGGTATCTGTCTTTGAGTCTCACTCATGCTTGAGTGGGTATACTCTAAGTATATTGTTATATTTGTCTGTAGATGGTGTATAGTTCTATGAGCATAGTAATGGATGATGTGCGTATAGTGATAGGTTTGGTTGTGCCTGGTTGCGTTACGCTCATGGTTGTGGGTGACTATACCATTATATAGTTATAGGTGTTGGTCTGGTAGTATAGTTATTTGGGTTTACATGTTTTGAATGTATGTATGCTAGCTAAACTAAGTGTGTAGATGTGCTAAGTATACAGTGGTATGAGTGGTATATATGAATGGTATATAGCGTGTGCGGGCGTACACCATGCACGGATAAGTATGTGCTTAGTTATAGGTATTTGTGACTATGGTATGTGTGGGGTTTCTTGAATATAGTTATAAGACTGTATGTGATGTGAATATATGGTGAAGTATCTACGTGCCTTAGAATTACTATATATTTGTGAATTTATAGTAGTGGTGAATGTATATTAGATATAACAAACATGATTTAATATTGTATGATGTGATTACATGTGTTGATATGTTTGGTATTGAATGTGCACTAGGAGATATAGGGAGTAGTATATCCATGTTTGTTTGTGCATATGTAGTTATCTATACGTGAAGTACTACGATTGTATTTGCTGGTGTGAACTATTTTATGTAAGTATGTGTACCATGATTATGTGATAAGTGAGTGATAGTTATATAGAGGGTGTACGTAACTATATGAATGATTGAAGTATGTGTATGAATTTGACTGTCTATGATAGGTATAAGTATAGAGTGTGCATATATATACATGTTTGTGGTATTAGTGTTTGACTACTTATTGTATATATAAGCACTTGTAGTGACTATACGTGGGTTGACATATAATGTGATATGTTTGGGGTAGTTACTAGAGTGGCTAGATACGTTTATAGTTAGAAAATCCGAGGACGGATTTTATTCTAAGGTGGGTGTGATGTCAGGGTCGCTTTTCGACCGTACGTTTTTCGTGCGCGTACTTTCCTTCGTACACGTATTTTTAGTTGCCTCTTCTTGTAACCCAAACGTGCAATGTGATATGTCATTGTGACCCTCTGGAAGAGTACTTATTTGTGGAATTATTTGTGAACGTCATTTCACGGGTCGTTCTCTCACAAAATAACTTTATTTGAAGAGGTGTCGAAGCTTCCACCTTCGTCGTTAGACCTTTTTATTTTTAGTTCCATTTTCTGTTATCCTAGCCTGTGGCCAACCTTCTTAATCTCGACCCTTTCGTCGACACGATTGTCCAGGTATTTTTCTCATAATTATCGGACACCGATAGACCCACTTTTTCCACTAATCCCCTTCTAATACACTTAGCCTAATTAACTTGATAATTTAACTAACCTAATTAAAACTAGGCCTAATACGTTTCATGAAATAATTCATCGCTATTTGCCATCCCATATTAACCTAAGTCTACCCGCTCCGTCTCACAACTTCTCCATCCAATCACCTAAGCGTACCCTACTTTCAAAACTGTTTATCAAAACAACTTGCTTATGTTCACCACTTTTGGCTATTCATCTTTCCAATTGGGACTAAACTGTACCCCCTCTATCTCTCCCTCTCTCCTCCTATAACCCTTAAATTCACTCCCTTTCAAATCTACATAGCAATTTTCATCTTCAAAAACACTACCACAAGCTAGGGTTGAAACCCACGAAAACCCATCAGCCGCCAACTGCCGCATCTCCCTTGCCGGCGATCAACCCCAACTCCGGCCACCTTTACGGCCACCACCTCCGACAAAACACTCATCCTTCTTGCCATCCTCCTTGCAGCCGCGCTAACCATCCCCTGTACAAACTGCCATCTCTCATCCACATGTTATTGCCGAACCCCCTAAGGCTGTCAATCTCCGGCCATCCTCCGGCGGCGCAGCCGCACGCAACCGCCGCCCAGCTCATCCGCCCAACGCCACCACAGCCTGTCGCACCTCCTCCTCCTCCCACGGCCTCCATGCGCACAAGAACTCCCCCATAGATCTGATCTCCCCCATCCCCTACATAAACTGTTAACCACCTCACTTCTCTTACCGGAAACCGCCCAGCCGCAACCCCACGACAGCCGCCCATCTCCACCTTGCCGGCGCAACAGATCTGCACCCAGCAACCCCAATCAAATGTTGCCGCACAACCCTATCAAGAACATGCCGAACTCCCCTAGCTGCCGCACAAAACCACATGGAAGCCCCTTATTTCCCTAAGCATTCGATCGCCTCTCTTGCCGCGCCTTCCCTTGCCGGCAAAGCTCCTCCACGGCCACACCCGCATCCACCCTAGATCAGGCCGAACACCCCACCTCCAGCCCCTTACTGCACTAAAACCCCCATCTCCTCTCAAATCTGCAAAACAGCCCCGCACCGTTGCCATGCCCCATTACGCTGTAGCCGCGTGCAACACGGCTGTCCCCTAGGCCGAAGACCCTTGCATGGCCTTCACTTGCCGCTGGCGTTCGTGTTGCTCGCCGCCGTACGTGCGTCATGCTACCGTGGTCGCTAGCTATCTCCGTATCCTTGCACGCTACCGGAATTCAACCCCTGACGTTGCTACCTGACGTCACTGTAGCTCTCGCGTCGTGTTAAGGTATACCTAAACCGTAGAAACACATACCCGCATGTTAACAAGATAAAAACCATGTTTTCATTGCTTTGGTACCTCACTAATTGAAGATTAATAATATGGGACTGTAGGCTGGGCGTTGATTGAGCACATAGGAAGTTCTGGACCTCTCTGATCTGTGATTGCAGTACGTCTCTTTCAGGCAAGTGAAACTTGCACAGTAACTTGTTTAAGCTATGTTTTAGGCCAATTTGTGTACTAGCGTAAAATAGACTAGGCGATGAAATGATAGTCACCTAGATGCCACTTTTGATCTAGCTTGACAACGAAGCTAGATCCGACACCCTTGCTATCATTTCATGCCGCATGTCACGTTTACTTTGAAATTAACTGTACGCACTTTTAACTGCTTATTGCCATGTTCATACATCTTGCCATGTCATTTCATGCATCAAATTTCTCTATCATGATTGTGTAGCACGCGCTACTTTAAATTGTAAGTTGCGGCGAGTAGGATCTTGACTCCTACATATTGATTGAGGCTAGGTGCACCCCTATGCCAAATGAAAAACACTTCCTGGCTCGTGATCCAGAAGCGAGCTCAGTGTTGTTAGTGCAAAACCAACGCTCGATACATGTGGAGGGGTAGGGTTAAACGTTCGCTTGAGCGTAGAAGTGAGCCCGTACAGCCACTTCAGCCAAAAGACGGAAACCCTGTTCACAATGTGAAAAGTTAGTGATTCGTGAATTCGTGAAATAGTGATTCATAGCTTCTGCTACGACGTGCGTGCTTGTTACTATCATGTCATTTTAAATTGTTGCATTCTTTAAAATCCATACCATATCATCATGTTAAAACTGCTAAGCTGCATTTATCTTATAACTGCTGTGTTTTACGTTTCGTTGCACAAAAGTCTCCTTTCTCTATTTGGAGATTTTGCTGACATGTGCCCTTTTCTCTTTGGGTGTCATATGTCAGGTTTTGAGCCTGATTGGTTGCTGAGGACGACAGGTTGCTGACGTCCAGTTCGAGGATACCGGTCCTACCCTTAGGCTCAGCTGGCGACTTTCCTCTTAGTCGTTGTTTACTTTTAGTAGCTGCTGTTAGGTTGTTCGGTGCGTAGCACCATTTCTTGTTGTAGTTTCGGCCATGCTTAGGCCTTTTTGCTTTCAGACTCTGTACTCATTTTATGACTATAATTCTGTAATGTTTGGAATAAAAATCCGTGGATGTCGAATGTTGGATAATTTTATTTGTTTATCCCTCATTGTTATTATTGTTGTTTCGTCGCAATGCAAAGAACCTGATAATGGATTAAATTACTAGACGCTTATCAGACTGTAGCTTCACAGCTCCAAGTCTGAGCGGACCTCTTCATTTCCCGCCTTCCATACTTGGGAAGCGGGACGTGACAGTGCCGGCACCTGCCGGCCTAAAGCCGGGCTGGCCGTCCGGATCTGCGCCGCCCGCGGCGGTGCCCGACCAGAAGCCTTTCCATGAAACGGCTTGAAGCCATGCTTGAACCAGCCCCGAACAGTGACCTCTCGCCGAATCTTCGGGGCCCAACTGGCACGTCTCTACCTGCAGTGGAGCCGCGGGGGCTTCAGCCTATTTTTTTAAACAAAAAAATTATTCAATTGGGACAGAAGCCCAAACCTACATTGATCGGACGCAGGCCTAAAATTGAACAAATTATATTAATTAATTTGTTTTTAATTAGTTTAATATATATAATCCTGAAAAAAATCAGAAAATTCCCCAAAAATAGGGAAAATTCTGAATTTTTTTTGAAAAATTCAGGAAAAATCAGGAGGTGTAAATAATTATTTTATTGGGATTTTTATCCTAATAATTAATCAATATTCATCGTTTGTTCCATTCTATGTGAAATTCATCATCTAGGCCGTTTTATTATTGTATTAGATTAATATATATTTTTCATGTTTAAAATTATAATGATCCTGAAACCGCTCTATCGTTAGTTAATTAACCTAACGGATAATGACGTTTCCACGTGGTCCGATTAATTATTAAACATAAATATTTTATTCCATTAAAATGCATGTGATGTTGCACAATTCATTATAATATCTTGTTTGATGTACATGACTTAGATTCTTTTCATGTATATAATTGTTTTATATGTATCATGAACTGCCTGTGATGAATGCTCTATGTTGTTTTCATGATTTGTTTTTACATTTTATTCATGCATATGTACTCACATTGTGATTATGGCACATATAACGACATGTATTTTTAGGCGTCTTGGGTTGCGTGTATGTCTGTATTTATTTCAGTTATCCAAGTATTTTTTCTTTTCTACGTATCGACGCGAGCGCGTCTAATTTTTTCACTATAATTTAAATAGTTACAATAGCTAATTTAATTTACTAATTACTTTAACTAATTTATTATACTAATTACCAATAATTTTTAATCTACCATTAATTACTTTGGTTACTTAATTAGTTAATTAATTAATAATTCCTCCCACGTTTTTCTCATCTCTAAGCCAGATACATCCCCTAAAAATTTTAGTCAAAAACCCTACCAAACTGCATTAGTCCCAAACCTAATCTTTGACTAAACCTTCCCCGTTAATGAACCCTGTCTCTCTTCCATCTTCAAGGATCACCACATATATCAGTTCCTTACATCGCCATTTCCCATTCCACAGCTTCATCATCTTCATCCCCTTCATCAAACAACATAGAACTCCCTTTCCTTTGGCATCACAACCCATCTCCAACACAACACCATCTTCATACAGACTCCTTCAACCGAAACCAAATCAAATTTAAACTCTTCAAATTCAACCCCCATTGAACCCAATTTCATCACCCAATTTCCCAAATTTTCCCCAAGTTTCCTCCCCTTCAGATCTGCCCTCTGCCTAGAAGTTGTGCCCTTCGCTGCCCCGACCCCACATCAGGCCTAGCCCCTCCATTCACGACGCCTCGTATTCACCCCCTCTCTGTCTACCGTTGCTCAGCACCCCCTCTCTGTCTACCGTTGCTCAGCAAAACGCCCCACGTTGCCCGCTTGTGCGCGCAGCCGCCGCCCCCACTTCCCCTCGCGTCGCCCTTGGCCGTCCCTAGGCCGCCGACCCCCGACCGTGCCGCCTCGCGCCGCCCCAGCCCCCCTAACGCTGCCGCCCAAGCCCCATACGCTGACGCCTCGTTCCCCTTTTTGCCTGCAGCAAAACGAAAAAAAAGAACAGAAACGAAAGACAGGGAAGAGAGAGAGAGAGAGAGAGAGAGAGAGGTAAAGGTTATTTAATATATAAGTTTTAATTTTATAAGGTAATTTTTAGTTAAGTTTTAAGTTATTATTATAAGTTTTAAGTTTTTAATATTAGTTAACTTATAAAGTTTTTAATCTTAGTTGTTTTATAAATTAATTTAAAGTGAAGTTTGAGTTGTTATATAAAATTATTTTATCTTATATAGTTCGATGTTTGTAGCATTTAACATGTTATAATAAGTTTAAGAAATAAAGTTAAGTTAATAATATAAGTTACTTTATAAAGTTATGTGTTAAGTTTTAATATAAGTTATTAAGTTAAGTTTCTTACCATGTTAACAATTTGTGTAGCTAACTCATTTGTACCGTGTGAACCCAGGTGTCGCTACCACTGATTGAAATGCGCCTTTCACTACAAGGCGATTTGGTACCTCATCGTACCCTAGCTATGGGGTTTAAAAACAATATTGATGCATGCTAAATTAGTCTCTTTTCTTTATCAGTGTTTCACTTGAACAATTAGCTAAACTCGATAAGTTACATAGTATCGTAGTTGCACTGTATCGTAAATTGAATTGGACTCTGTGACATGCTTAACCGAAAGATGTAATTGGAAAAATGAGAATAGTAATTGACTCGTCAATGGTAAGTACGGTAACCTGCACACACACAAGGTTTTTTGGGGTAACTTATAATAGTGGAAGTGCGGAAGCGACCAGTCCGATCTGCTGAATAGTACCGTTTTGATTGAATAGTATCGTTTTGTTGAATAGCACCGTTTGATTGTAACGTATCGTTTTGTTGTAACCCGGGATATCAGGTGAACTCTTGGTTGCATATTGTCCTTCCCTTTATAAGTCACAAACTAGGATCAGGCACAACTAAAAACCTCGTAACTGGTCATTTTTAATATTGTTTATTGCTGACAGAATTGAAATAGTTGTAAATCTGTTATGTTACTTTTCTGCCATATTGTACGCACTTTACTTCTTGCCTCTTTAGATTGACATGCTAGTTTTTCCATGCTTGTTTATTGTTTTAAATATCATGTTAGAGATACTTTGATTTACGTCTGATCCTGGCGACCCTTCTTTTTGTGGTGGTCTCGCCAGATACAGCACAGGTTGAAGAAGTTGCAACATGGACCACAGATGCTGAGTTTGCTGTAGAGTTTGACCAGGAGGACGCTGGTTACTAAGATTGAGTGTGAGAGTCTTTTTTTATTATATGTATCAGAGTGGCTTGCTTGGTGTGTATTTGTACTTCGAGTTGTATTTCCTTTCATGTACGCTGCTGGTTTGTAATAAGGTTTATACCACTTTCATGTATGAGTATTTTGGCGTATTTCTGCAACAGCGCCTATATTGACTTCATTGGTGCCTAGCAGGACTTAAGCATGTTCCAAATAGTAACGGGCCCCGAGAGTGGGTCGTTACGAGTTTGGTGGCCCATGTAGGTCCGTGCTAAATACCACATGAACAGTACAGGAAGTTCAGAATATGCCGTATAAGATACTCAAAGGAACTGATCAAACCTTATGAACCGCAGGTAGGCAATGGAAAGGAACACTTCAGGAAGCGAGGATAGTGCGTTTGGATCTGGGATCAATCACCCGAATGAGGGTCCCAACCAGAATGATGCTAGTAATAGAGCCAACACTGGTCCGAACGCAACAACATTTCCGACCGCAGCATTGTCTGCAGAAGATTGCATACGGGGGCATGTATGCCCTTCATCAGCCGCTTGGACGTGCTTTGGAGCAGGCTTTGCGCAGAGAGCAAAAAGCTGACCCGAGTGCTTATTACTTTCGAGGGATGAGCCCGAAGACCTTCGCAAGGACTGAGAACTATCTTCAGGCAGAAGAATGGCTCAAGGGCATCACTGATGATCTGAGAGCATCTCAGATACGAGAAGAAGCATGGGTGGCTACCGCCAAGAGGCAACTGACTGATGGTGCTCGAGACTGGTGGGAGGCGGTAGAAGACCGCTTGAGATTGCCGATTTTATGGGATGTCTTTACAAGTACATTCAACGCTCAGTACTTTCCCCCACAGGCAATGATTAAGATGAGAAAGAAATTCATCAACATGAAGCAAGGTTCGATGACCGTGGATCAGTATGACGCTGAGTTCTCCAGGCTCAGCAAGTTTGCTCCGGAGATGGTTACAAATGCATTGACTCGAGCCCAACAGTTCCAGCAGGGGCTCAACATTGAGATTCGGAGGATGATGGTTGGTGTTAGTCTGACCACACATGCTGAATCTCTGGCCATTGCTCGTAACCATGAGATGGTCGAAGAAGAAGCAAAGGAAGAGCAAAGGAAGAGCGAAGGCTGGCATCATCTGCGAGGCCCCCACCGACCTAAGCTGGGCCAAGCAGACGGCCTCAGATGCACCGCCCTGTTCAGCAGGTTTAGTTTAAGAGGCCAGGACAACAGCAGCAGGCCCTCCTGGTCTGCCACTTTTGTGGGAAGCTTGGACACATCAGGTCTGAGTGTCGAATTCTTTTAGGCCTTTGTCTGGTTTGTGGAGAGTCAGGACACATGGCTAGGGATTGTCCACATTCGAAGCCTCCAGCCCCAGCTCCTCGTGCTGTCCCGACTGGGAACGCTCCACAGCGTCCACCTTTACTTCCACAACAGAGACAGTTTCAACAAGCAAGGCAGCAGCCACCACCGAAACACCAGGCTTACACCATGACCGTCGAAGAGGCTGAAGCTACCAGTGAAGTGATCATAGGTATATTTCTTGCGTAGTCGTAATTCATTTCTTTTATTAACATTGGTTGCTTAGATTAGTGTTTGTAACCTAGGTGTTATACTAGTAGCTGGAAACCCCGCCCTCTCCTTGTTCGACTCGGGAGCATCACACTACTTTCTGGCACCCACACTATTCCTGTCAAACCTTTAGCATCCAGTTGGAATGTCAAGACGGGTGGCGGAGTGATAAAGACGACCCGTGGGTATCCTCAATGCCCAGTGGTTATTTGTGGACGAGCGTTATTTGCTGACTTCAGGATGATAGACATACCGAACTTTGATGCTGTATTCGGGATGGATTGGTTGGGAACATTCCATGCCACCATCGACTGTAGTGGAAGGAGGGTAGTCTTCGAGATTCCTGATCATCCAAAGTTCGAGCTCATTAGTGGAAGCAGATCGGTAGGCCCAGTGGAGTACAGAGCCAAATCGATCGAAGCAGTAGTAGCCGCAATGGAAGCTGAGCGCGAGATACCAGAAGTGGTTCGAGAGTTCTTGGATGTGTTTCCAGACGACCTTACAGGTTCGCCTCCGGATCGCACCCTCAAATTTGCCATTGAACTAATGCCAGGAGCTCAACCAATGTCTAAGGGACCATATCGTTTAGCACCATCTGAGCTAAAAGAATTGCGGACCCAACTAGATGAGCGTCTAAAGAAGGGATGGATACGACCTAGTGTATCTCCCTAGGGATCTCCTATATTACTGGTGAAGAAGAAAGATGGATCCCTTCGTATGTGCATTGACTTCCATGAGGTGAAAAAGTCACCGTGAAGAACAAGTACCCTCTACTGCGCATCGAAGATCTTTTCGACCAACTCGATGGATCAAGCGTCTATTCGAAGCTGGATATAAGGACATGGTACCATCAAGTAAAGGTGAAAGATGAAGATGTTCCCAAGACTGCATTCAGAACCAGATACGGACATTATGAGTACTTAGTAATGTCGTTTGGTATGACCAATGCACCCGCGGTATTTATGAGTCTCATGAACCAAGTATTGTATGAATACTTGGACAAGTTCATAGTAGTCTACATCGACGACATTCTCATCTACTCGAAAAATGCAGTAGAGCATGCAGAGCATCTCAGAAAAGTTCTCGAGACCCTGAGAAGACACCGGTTTTATGCCAAACTTAGCAAGTGCGAGTTCTGGCTGAACGAGGTGGCGTTTCTAGGCCATATAGTGTCCTGGGAAGGGATTGTTGTTGATCCTGAAAAGTAGCCGCTATTCAAAACTGGCCAGTTCCCTGAAAGGTGACCGCGATTCGAAGTTTCTTGTGACTCGCTGGCTACTACCGGAGGTTCATCAAAGACTTCTCGAAGATCGCATGAGCCATGACGCGGTTGACGAGAAAGGATGTGGTGTTTGTTTGGACAAAAGCATGTTAGGATGCTTTCAAGGAGATGAAGAAGAGGTTGACGACTGCACCTATCTTGATCATTCCAGACCGATCAGGAGGATTTGAAGTCTTCTGTGATGCATCTGGCAAGAGGCTTGGATGCGTGCTACATCAGCACGGTCGAGTCGTAGCATATGCATCCCGGCAGTTGGAGATCCATGAGAAGAACTACCCCACTCATGATCTTGAGTAAGCGGCAGTGACTTTTGCATTGAAGATTTGGAAGCATTTCTATTGGGAGAGCACTTGAAGGTGTTCTCGGATAATAAGAGTCTGAAGTATCTCTTCACTCAGAAGGAGCTCAACATGTGTCAGAGACGATGGATAGAGCTCTTGGCGGATTATGACATTGACCTTCAGTACCATCCTGGGAAGTCTATGTTGTACCTGATGCATTCAGTCGTCTACCAGCAGTAATGACCTTTACAACTTAGTGGAGGTTGCAACAAGAGATACGGGACATGGGTATAGAAGTGATTCTACTAGGGATGACTGCATCTTTGATGGGCATGCATATCCAGTCAACCTTGGTAGAAAGGATCAAGAATGCTCAGATGGATGATGAGAAGTTGCAGAAGATCAAAGATCTGGTGATAGCAGGCCAGAGGCCAGAGTTTAAGATTCATGCAGATGGATCCTTGAGGTTTTAAGACAGGATCTGTGTACCGTCTGGCGTCATCAGAGAGGAGATATTGGAGGAAGCTCACATTTCTCCATACTCCATACATCCTGGAGGTACCAAGATGTACCAGGATCTGCGACAGCATTACTGGTGGCATGGCATGAAGAGAAGCGTCGCACGGAGCGTAGCGAAGTGTATTGTGTGCCAACACGTGAAGGCTAAACACCAGAGGACTGCTGGCTTGTTGCAGCCATTGCCCATTCCGAAGGGGAAGTGGCAACACATCACGATGGACTTCGTGACTGGACTACCCAAGAGTACGAAGCAGAATGACGCTGTCTGAGTGATCGTAGACCGATTGACCAAGACCGCACACTTCATTCCTTTCAGAGTAGGCTAGTCTATAGAAGTATTGGCCAAGAAGTACATGGATGAGATTGTGAAGCTGCATAGAATACCTCTCAGCATTATCTCGGACAGAGACACCAGATTCACATCTCGTTTCTGGAGGAGCCTTCCGGAGAGCTTGGGGGCTCACTTGAGTTTTAGTATGGCTTACCATCCGCAGACAGATGGCCAGTCAGAGCGTACTATTCAGATACTTGAAGACATGCTGTGGGCATGTATGCTAGACTTCAAAGGATCATGAGAAGACCATCTCCATTTGGTGGAGTTTGCATATAACAACAGCTACCAGTCTAGCATTGGTATGGCACCTTTTGCGGCACTATACAGGAGGAAGTGCCGATCCCCTTGAGCTGGGATGATGCAGGAGATCGAGAGTTGGTTGGTCCTGAGCTAATCACAGAAGCCCTGAATGTGGTTTGAACCATCAGAGAGAAGCTGCAGCTGGCTCAGGACAGGTACAAGCATTGGGCGGATGCAAAACGTTGACATCTAGAGTTTCAGCCCGGAGATCATGTTTTATGAAGATCTCGCCCAACCGAGGAATGATTCGTTTTGGAAGTTAAGGAAAGCTTAGTCCTCGATTCATTGGACCTTTCGATTTTCTGGATCGAGTAGGAGAGGTGGCATACAAGCTTGCACTGCCCCTGCCTTAGAGGGATTGCACAATGTGTTCCATATCTTGCAGCTGCGTCGCTATGTGAGTGACCCTAGTCAAGTCCTGGACTACTCGGAGATCGCAGTTCGTCCGGACTTGACGTACGAGCAGCAACCAATAGAGATCCTAGATCGACGCTAGAAAGTCTTCAGGAGCAGGACTATTAATCTAGTCAGGGTAATGTGGCGTCGTGACTCGCCAGGAGAATCTACCTGGGAGCGAGAGGATGAGATGCGAGAACGTTACCCCTACCTTTTCCATGTACTGTAGAGAATTCCGAGGACAGAATTATTCTAAGGAGGGTAGGATGTAACGACATGTATTTTTAGGCATCTTGTGTTGCGTGTATGTCTGTATTTAGTTCAGTTATCTGAGTATTCTTTTCTATGTATCGACGCGAGCGCGTCTAAATTTTTCACCATAGTTTAAATAGTTACAATAGTTAATTTAATTTACTAATTACTTTAACTAATTTATTTTATTAATTACCAAAATTTTTTAATCTATCATTAATTACTTTGGTTAATTAATTAGTTAATTAATTAGTTAATTCCTCCCCCGTTTTTCTCATCTCCAAGCCAGATACATCACCTAAAAATTTTAGTCAAAACCCCCTACCAAACTGCATTAATCACAAACCTAATCTTTGACTGAACCTTCCCCGTTAATGAACCATGTCTCCCTGCCTCTTCCATATTCAAGGATCACCATGTATATCAGTTTCCTACATCTCCATTTCCCATTCCACAGTGTCATCATCTTCATCCCCTTCATCAAACAACATAGAACTCCCTTCCCTTTGGCAGCACAACCCATCTCCAACACAACACCATCTTCATACAGACTCCATCAACCGAAACCAAATCAAATCTAAACTCTTCAAATTCAACCCCCATTGAACCCAATTTCATCACCCCATCTCCCAAATTTTCCCCAAGTTTCCTCCCCTTCAGAGCTGCCCATTGCCTAGAAGCTGCGCCCTTCACTGCCCCGACCCCACATCAGGCCTAGCCCCTCCCCTCACGTCGCCTCGGATCCGCCCCCTCTCTGTCCGCCGTCGCCCAGCAAAACGCCCGGTGTCGCCCGATTGCGCGCGCAGCCGCCGCCCCCACTTCCCCTCGCGCCGCCCTGGCCGACCCTAGGCCGCCGACCCCCGCCCGTGCCGCCTCGCGCCGCCCCGGCCCCCTAGCGCCGCCGCCCAAGCCCCATACGCCGACGCCCCGTTTCCCTTTTGGCCTGCAGCAAAACGAAAAAAAAGAACAGAAACGAAAGACAGGGAAGAGAAGAGATAGAGAGAGAGTAAGAGGTAAAGGTTATTTAATATATAAGTTTTAATTTTATAAGTTATATTTTTAGTTAAGTTTTAAGTTATTGTTATAAGTTTTAAGTTTTTAATATTAGTTAACTTATAAAGTTTTTAAATAAGTTAATAGTTCGATGTTAGTAGCATTTAACATGTTATAATAAGTTTTATTTTAAGTTAAGAAATAAAGTTAAGTTAAGTTAATAATATAAGTTACTTTATAAAGTTATGTGTTAAGTTTTAATATAAGTTATTAAGTTAAGTTTCTTAGCATGTTAACGATTTGTGTAGCTAACTCATTTGTACCGTGTGAACCTAGGTGTCGCTACCACTGATTGAAACGCGCCTTTCACTACAAGGCGATTTGGTAACTCATCGTACTCTAGCTATGGGGTTTAAAAACAATATTGATGCATGCTAAATTAGTCTCTTTTCTTTATCAGTGCTTCACTTGAACAGTTAGCTAAACCCGATAAGTTGCATAGTATCGTAGTTGCAACGTATCGTAAATTGAATTGGACTCTGTGACATGTTTAACCGAAAGATGTAATTGGAATAGTGAGAATAGTAACTGACTCGTCAATGGTAAGTACAGTAACCTGCACACACACACAGGGTTTTTTGGGGTAACTTATAATAGTGGAAGTGCGGAAGCGACCAGTCCGATCTGCTGAATAGTACCGTTTTGATTGAACAGTATCGTTTTGTTGAATAGCACCGTTTTGATTGTAACGTATCGTTTTGTTGTAACACGGGATATCATGTGAACTCTTGGTTGCATATTGTACTTTACATTATAAGTCACGAACTAGGATTAGACACAACTAAAAACCTCATAACTGGTCATTTTTAATATTGTTTATTGCTGACAGAATTGAAATAGTTGTAAATCTGATATGTTACCTTTCTGCCCTATTGTACGCACTTTACTTCTAGCCTCTTTAGATTGACATGCTAGTTTTGCCATGCTTGTTTATTGTTTCAAATATCATGTTAGAGATACTTTGATTTACGCCTGATCCTGGCGACCCTTCTTTTTGTGGTGGTCTCGCCAGATACAACACAGTTTGAAGAAGTTGCAACAGGGACTACAGATGATGAGTTTGCTGTAGAGTTTGACCAGGAGGACGCTGGTTACTAAGAGTGATTGTGAGAGTGTTTTTTAATTATATGTATCAGAGTGGCTTGCTTGGTGTGTATTTGTAGTTCGAGTTGTATTTCCTTTCATGTACGCTGCTGGTTTGTAATAAAGTTTATACCACTTTCATGTATGAGTATTTTGGCGTATTTCTGCAACAGAGCCTGTATTGACTTCATTGGTGCCTAGCAGGACTTGAGCATGTTCCAAATAATAATAGGCTCTGAGAGTGAGTCGTTACAGCACATGATTATAATCTATCAAAAATTTATAATCATATCTATATATCATAATTGAAACTGAAGTTCAAATTTAATTGTCAACACCCTTTTGCTCAACTTAAAATAAAAATGACCAAATACGACAGATTATGCAAAAACTTTTTATGCCATCTTCTTAAAGATGCGCACTTCGCGATAAATAGATCTCACATATCTATGGTCTATATTGACCAATATGGACACTAGAAGTCTGTCATAACACTTCTAACTCTTTTAGAGTAATCTCACTTTATAAGGAATGATTTCTAAATCTAGCCTTGATATAAGAATACACATGTAGTCGTGGCTTAATAGATAAGTGAGAAATATTTTTGCACCCACGTATTTATTCCCCTTAGGCATGTTTATTTACCCACATAAAACCTTAATTACTCAAGAAACTAATGGCCTGAATACCATACTTCAGCATTCAAATGGACTTTCAAAAGTCCCACAGAAATATGAAAAGTGGAAGTATATAAACTAGCTCATTCTCTTGTATATGTCTTCTAGTAAAATTAATGTTTCTTCTTCCTTATAAATAACAATATTGAATACTACAAATAGGGAAGTCCAGGACCAATGACGTCCTGATATATAAAAAGTAAGGGAAGATATGATATACCTCGACATGGAATAAGCATTGGCAACCCTAGTCCAGACCCAAAAGTTTTGGAAAAGACCCATACTGCTATTGCAATATGAAATGTTATTAATTTATGCCATAGATAGTGTATACAAAGCTAGTCTAAAGACGAAAGTCGATCTAGCTATTGTATATTTAGCTACTCCCCGAGGATAAATAGACGTTTGAAAACAAATTTAAATATATTGCCATAACATAATTCTTAGGGAGTATTTTTCCAACATAGGTGTAGATGTATGCTTTCAAAAGCATTTAACCCTAATAACATAGTTGTAGATGTATGCTTTCAAAAGCATTTAACCCTAATAATAGTCCAATATAAAAAAAAATTTGGGACGTTTGACTTGAGATTCAGGCTTTGCAAACCTGAATACACTATATGAGGATGCCTAATACATTCTGAAAAAGAAACTTACAAAGTTTTGATGGATATACGTCAAAACGAAATCCTTAATAAATGACTCAATAATATAACGGCCTAAAGACCATACATGCGCATTCCAATTGACTATCAACAGTCTGACATAACATCTAAAAGAGGAATTATTTGGACCACCTGAACTGTCCAGAATCGTCCAATTTTTAACTTTGTAACGACTTTATAAGCCACACTGGATCGATGATGCAAGACATCATTAACCAATCCTATAAATCTAAAGAACACGAAGTTTCTTCAGAAGGGTGCGTTTTCATTGTCCCATTTAACGGGAAAATTGATTACGAGATCATATCCACTACGCGTGGACATTGACTCTCAAAACTTCCTCTAATAGAATTTACGATGATATATTTACTATCATAGTTAAAATAATAAGACCTCTGGGTCTCTTGAGAGTTTTTGAGAGATAAAAGTGGACTTATCCACTCCCTCAATAGGGCTGATGATGTACCTTAGTGTATTCATCCATATATCCTCTAAAAATGGTCATAATCAAATATATTATCCAACCGCAGTCCAGCATTTTCAAAGCATATAGGACACATTACTAAATGGCGAGAAGGTTAGATAACACTGGGAAATCAACTACAATTTATAACTGGAATAAAGTCGAACACCCTGAAGTTTGTGTTCACACCCAAAAATGAGTTATATGAATAAATCATTAAAACGATTTAAACAGATTACTCATCCGTTAAAAATCTAGTTGCCAGTGACTACATGTGAACATGCAATTATCTTGCATACCATCACAATGCCTCCTTAGAACCTATTTATATGGGCCTGATTGTAAGGACCCTGGCTATGGGGAAAACACTAGAAGGAGGGTTGAATAATGTTTATGCAATTTAAAAAGATAGTTACACCAATTTAAATTCCTAGGGCGGAATAGAATTAAACCCAAGATGAAACAAATGCAAACGCAAGGATGTTTCAAGGGTTCGGATTACCCAAGTCACTTCTCAACTTGTTCCTGGTAATCATACGTCCCTTCCACCCGGTTAACAACCGGATACTCAAGTTAGAACCCTAACTTGAGGTTTCCTTAAAACCCACTTGTAGCAACCCTACAAGTGAAATCGAAATACAATCGATTGACCTTGACTCCCACAACTTGGGAGCAAGCAAACCACTCTCACAACCCAAGAGTAAATCAAAATAACGAAACTTATGAAATATGAAATTAAGCAACACTTACAATCACTTATGCATTGAAGTAGAACTTGAAGGAGAAGTGTGTTGTGTGTTGAAAGACTCTCTTGGAAGAGAGAAAAGCCCTTTCTCTTGACTGCACCAAATGCCTAGAAGATATCTCTTTGGTTCTAGGTTGGAGAGCAAGAGATTGAAGATTGGAATTCTTAGGGCTTTAGGATTTGAGAGCTTTGATCTTGAGAATAAAAGCTTGAATGAATGAGAGAGTGACTAACTCAACTCTTAATGGAACAGTAGAGGCCACTTATATAGGTTTCTCAAATCCCTCAATCGAAAACAGCAAAAACTCCTTTGAAATCTGTGAGGAAAAACTCAACGGATAGAATCTGGGCCCGCGACAGTCGACTGTTGAAGAATTCAGAGTCGACTGCTGCACAGTCAGAGAGGGTAGGTGAGAATTCATAACAATAACTTACCACGTGGACGGTCGACTGATGAGGCATAGACAGTCGACTGTTGAACCAACAAGCGACTGTAAATCCTACTACAGGTGACTGGCCGTAAGTTGGATAAGTTGAAGAAATCTGGAAAACGTCTGGGAGAACAGGACAGACAACTGATGAAGAGAAGACAGTCGACTGTTAATCCGAACAGGCGACTGCAATTCCTTCTACAGACGACTGTCAAAACCCTGAGATTTTCCAGAGAGTTGAGTCATCAAATAGGTTCACAGACAGACGACTGTTGAAACATTGACAGTCGACTGTTTCATTGGACAGTCGACTGTAAATCCAACATAAATCGACTGGCCAGAATAAACAGAGAAATACATTTTAGGCTAAAGACAGACATGCGACTGATTAACAAAACACAGTCGACTGTCACTTAGACAGGTGTCTGTGAATCATTCATAAGTTGCATGTAAGAGTTGAAACAAAGAAGCCCAAAACTAGACTGTAAAAGTTTGTACATAACAGGCGACTATATAACAAAACACAGTCTACTGTTTTTGAGGCAGGCGACTGTAAAATGTTCAGCTGTCGACTGTTATAAACATGACATGCACAATCTAGATTGAAATGAATTGGAGTCTAAGGAAGCTTGACCTAATGATATCCTAAGACTGAAATGAAGATGTGTGTGTGCTCCAACAATGTTCTACTTCTAAGCTACATACTAGAAGAGAAATTAGAAAGTTACAGTTGACGAATTCTCTCTTCTATCCAACGCATAAGCTTGTAGTCTTCTAGGAGCTTCAATCACCATCTACGATCATCCAATCCATTTCATTTGCCTTCAATGATCTTTGAGTGTCATCCATTGCAAGTATATCTTCATAATAAGCTTAGGCAATGGATTAACTGCAAAATAGGGGATTAGTCACAAATATTTATGTTTGCTCATCATTAACACCAAGTAGGGAGAAGTCCAATACTCAACATTCTCCCCCCTTTTGATGATGACAAACAAACATAAACAAAAGATTTGTGCTTAACGAAAACTTACTCCCCCTACATAGATGCATGTCAAGTTAGTCAACAAATATTAGGGCATCTATATATCAAATGAAACAAATGAGTAAGATACGCATGAATGAAATGAAATCATGAAATCTAGGATCTAAAATCCCTATACATTGTATCTTACTCCCCCTGAATCTAAGGCAAATTCAATCTTAGATTCAAGTGTTACTAGTATGTACTTAGCACATTCATTATGAATCTATATGTTTATTTCTCTCTTCCTATGGCATTGTCCAAAAGGTGGGAGTAAAATAACAACAACAACCGTGCTAAATAAGAACTAGTAACGTTTACAAGAGTTTAAGGATATATAAATCAAAACTCATAAAACCAAATCATAAGCTTTGGTGATCAGAGGAATGGAAGTCCAATATCAGCATTGAAATACACGACGAAAACATATTGTCTCAAATCACATCACATGAAGAATATGGCATATATGGAGACAATATCTCAACATTCACACAGATATGATAATCAATTATACAATGTGTAAAACAGACGAAGAAACTGCAACATCATGTATATATATAAATAAAAACGATCACATGAGTACACGACATATGGACATAACATGTCCATCAAAAACGATCAAAATACATCATGATCTCATATAACATCACTACAAAAACTATCCATCATACATACAGCAAAGAACTACTCAACCCTAACCAAAACAGACCAAAAAAATCTAGATCTTATGGTGAGTTTCCAAAAAAAATCAACTGCAGCATCAGTTAATGTTGATGACAGTAGGATCTGAGGGCCGACCAGACGAACGGAACATCAGCCTGGCAGAGCGACGAGTAGGATAGGATGGAGCCTTCCTCTTGGAGGACGATGCATGCGCGGCAGAGGTTTCCGCATGAGCATGAACGGGGGTCTGGACCACAGAAGGAATAGGCACGACACCTGGAGGAGGGGGGACATCAACATGGGCAGTAACCTCAGACTGAGAAAACATGGCCTGAAGCTCAGCAGGAATGGGGAACCCATGAAGCATGAGAGACTTGTACTGAAGCTCGAGAAGGAGAGTGAGCTTCTCATACATAGAGGCAGCAAGCTTCTCGAGAGAAGTGACTCAGTCACACAATCAAGCGAGAAGGAAATCCTCTAGGGGTACAGAAGGAGGAGTATGGGGAGGTTGATCAGCTGGCTGTGAAGAGGGTTCAACGACATTTGCTGAAGGAATAGGGTCACCGACCACGATATTCAAGGTATCCCCAGACGATGAGGGCGAAGAGGGTAGCTGATCAGAAGGTGGAGGAGAAGGTTCAGCGAGAAAAATGTTTAACGGTTCTCCTGACGAAGAATGACTTGGAGGATCCATGAAATTGATCGACAGAAGCTAGGTTAGATAAGCAACGAGAAACGAATGGGCAAGATACCTAAAAGTTGTTGATCTACTAACGTGCAGCACACGAGCAACCAATCGAAGGAGGAAAATCGTGTTTTGGCTCGAAGAAATCGGAGGAGAGATCGACTGAAAGTTTCGAGCGGGGAAGACGAACGATTTCAATCAGAGGAGAGAGAAAACATGCTGTCGAAATGAGGTGTCTCGAAGAATATAACGAAAGGGCGAATGAATCTGGGCCGTTGGATCAAAGAATCGACGGCTCAGATCAAATGAGCGAACCACCACATAGAAGACAGTCGACTGTAGAACAAAAGTCAGTCGACTGGTCGAAGTGATAAGAGATAAGCTTAAGTTGATAGACAGTCGACTGTTTGGTAACATACAGTCGCCTGTCCGAGAGACAGTCGACTGTATTATACGCATCAGTCGACTGACTGAGAATCAATACAATTGATGATAAAAACAGAGACCACTGACGAAATTGACTGGCGCCCGATGACTAAAATGCAGTCACCTGTTGATCAAACAATCGATTGTAAATTTGTCATCAGTCGCCTGGGCGAAGGATACAGTCAGCTGACAGAGAAGATAGAGTAGGGCAGTCGACTGTCGAAGGAAGGGCAGTCGACTGTCGAAGGAAAGACAGTCGTCTGTCCTGGTCCAAAAATGCACAGTGAGGTTAAAATCCAGAGGATATGCACAACTCACCATAAGACCTATACTCTAACATAAACTTATCATAAAATCAATGTCAAACGATAAATCATTTATTACATAAATCTCTTAAAACAACCTGAAAACTTATGTAATCAAAGAAATCTCAATAGCCTTTCTTAAAACCAATACATGATATATCAAATGAAGAGAGGCAACATAATGATATGAGTTCAAAAGATGTTATAACAAGTAAGTTGAACGCCTAAATTTCAGATTCACCCATAATTCCTAATTTTCCACGCAACCTCACAAATGAATCTTCTTTAGGAGGTTATGTGAAGATATCGACAATTTGTTTTTGGGTTTCAATGTACTCTAAAAGGATAACCTCCTTAGCTACATGATCATTGATAAAGTGGTGTCTTACATCTATGTGTTTGGTACGAGAGTGATGTACCGGATTCTTGGAAAGACATATAGCACTTTGGTTATCAACCATGATAGGGCAAGTATCATAATTGACACCATAGTCCTTTAGTGTGTGTCTCATCCAAAGAACCTGTGCACATGCAAGACCCGTGGTAATATATTCCGCTTCAGTCGTGGACAATGATACCAAGTTTTGTTTCTTGAAGAACCAAAAGACTAAGGAATTTCCTAGGAAATGGCAAGTGCCACTAGTACTTTTCCTATCAGATTTGCATCCGGCAAAGTCGACATCACTATATGAGATTAACTCATATGTGCTAGATTTAGGGTAAAGTAACCAATAATCTAGTGAATGATTGAGATAACAAAAAATTCATTTAATCGCAATCAAGTGTGACTCTTTAGGTCTAGCTTGATATCTAGCACACAAGCATACGGAAAACATGATATCGGGCATACTAGCAGTTAAATAAAGTAAGCTACCGATCATACCTCGATATAGACGAACGTCTACATCTTTTCCGTTTTCATCCTTGTGAAGATGGGTTGTCGTACTCATGGGAGTCCTTTTGCTTGAAGACGATTCCATCCCGAATCGCTTGATAAGCTCCCATGTGTACTTGGTTTGATGTATGAAAGTCTCATCCTGCATTTGTTGAATTTGCAATCCAAGGAAATAGTTGAGCTCTCCCATGTGGCTCATCTCGAATTCATCCTTCATGGACTTAGAAAATTCTTGACAAAGATTAAAGTTAGTAGAACCAAATATTATATCGTCTACATAAACTTGAATCAATAGGATGTCATTTTCATAATATTTAATGAAAAGTGATTAATCTACTTCACCCATTTTAAAACCTAAATCCAAAAGAAATGTCTTGAGTCAATCATACCAAGCTCTAGGAGCTTGTTTCAACCCATACAACGCTTTCTTAAGTTTGAAAACATGGTTTGGAAATTTTTCATGAATGAAACCGGGAGGTTGAGAAACATACACTTCTTCATTGACAATCCCATTTATAATGCACTTTTAACATCCATCTGAAATAATTTGAAATTCTTATGAGATGCAAAAGATAAAAGCAATCTAATAGCTTCTAATCCAGCTATGGGGGCAAAGGATTCTTCGAAATCGATACATTCCTCTTGCTGGTAGCCTTGAGCTACTAACCTTGCTTTGTTCCTAGTGATGATCTCGTTCTCATCGGTCTTGTTCTTGAAGATCCATTTGGTCCCAATAACTTGATGACCACTTGGAAGAGGAATGAGCTCCCAAACTTCATTTCTCTCGACTTGCATGAGTTCTTCTTCCATTGCCACTATCCAAGAGCCATTCTCACATGCTTCTTGGAAGTTCTTTGGCTCAATGGTAGAGACAAATGCGCAATGAGAGAATTCATCAATTCTTGACCTCATTCGAACACCCACACCAATATCTCCAATAACTTGGTCATGTGGATGGTTGCGAACAGTTGGGTAAGCTTTGGATATTCCTGCATCACTTGGAACATCTTCAACAATCTCATTAGTAGTGTTAGTCTCAATAATTGAATCATTAATCATGACATTACTAAGAGAATCACATATAGCATCTACACTATCATCAACAACATGAGGTAAATCAAAATCTTCATAAAATGATACGTGTAGTGATTCCTCGATCGTTGAAGAAGTTTTGTTGTATATCAGGTAGGCCTTGCTACATGTGGAATATCCAACAAAGATTCATTCATCGGATCTTGGCTCAAATTTATCTAAATTACCAAAGGTGTTCTTGATAAAACATTTTGAACCAAAAACTCGAAAATATTTAACTTAAGGCTTTTTGTCATAAATAGCTCAAAACAAGTTTTGTTCGTTCGGGGTCTCACTAGGATCCTATTGAGCACATAACATGCCGTGTGCACTACCTCTGACCAAAATTGTAGTCCAAGATGACTATCATAGAGCATAGTACGAGCACACTCAATAAGAGTCCTATTCTTTCTCTCTACAACACCATTTTGTGGTGGTGCCCGAGGAAAAGAAAAATTGTGAGTTATCCCGGTGTCATCACAAAACTTTGTAAAAGACTCATTCTCAAATTCTCCTCCATGATCACTACGAATAGTGATAATGGTGGATCCTAAGAGATTCTGAATCTTCTTTGCAAATATGGAAAACTCTTCAAACGCTTCATTCTTATTAGTTAAGAATGAAACCGAAGTAAATCTAGAGAAGTCGTCAACGACAACTAATCCATAATGAGCAATGCCTAAAGAAGCTGTTCTAGTTGGCCCAAACAAATCTAGATGAAGAAGTTCTAGGGGCCTCTTAGAAGTAATGCCTTCTTTAAGCTTAAAAGATGATTTACTAAGTTTACCTCTTTAACATGAATCACAAAAGTTTTTCTTACTAAAAGCAATTGTTGGAAAACCCTTGACTAGATCATGCTTAGCTAACTTATATAAGTGCTTGAAATGAACATGACCAAAACGGCGATGCCATAATAGTTGGTCATTTGTATTAGCAACTAAGCAATATTCTACGGTTTTAGGCAAGCTCAAATAATAAATATTTTTATGCCTAATACCGGTAAATAAAACATGTGAATTAGAATCAACAATTTTGCACAATCCTTCTCCAAAGTTAACCTTGTAACCTTTGTCACAAAGTTGACTAATGGAAATGAGATTGTGACACAAACCACTAACTAGATATACATTAGTAATTAAAGGTTTGGAGGAGTTTTCAACTATACCTACTCCAATGATGGTTCCCTTTTGTTTACCTCCAAAAGTGACCGTTGCACCATTCTTGATGCTAATCACTTCGGAGAGTAACGAAGGATCACCCGTCATGTGTTTGGAGCAACCATTGTTGAGAATCCATCCTTTCCTTTTAGAGCTAGTTTGATCTTTATTGCTCTTTTTCTTTCTCTTGGGTACCTACATAATATACCATAAGCTCATGGTACCCAACTTTTATTGAGTCCTAGGGGATTAGCCCTTTGGACGCCAGGTCCAAGTGGACTTCTGCTTCCCAACATAATTACCATTATTAATGACATCATGAAAATAGGAATCAACATATGCATTCCTATCATGTAAGCTAGTGTTCTTAGGACCTCAAATGGTGTATATTTTGGGAGTCCTTTTCCTAGTTGCATGCATAGTTGTTAGATTTCTATGTGGTGCATGCTTCTTAGGAACATGGTTTCTAGCATAAAAATGAGGTGGTGGATATGCATTGGACATACGAGGATTATATGTATGCTTGGAAACATGCATGTTGTATGAAACATATGGGTCATGCATGACAAGTGGAGGATGTGCATACATGTAAGAATGATGTGTAAGAACATATGGGTGTATATGAGCAAGTACATGATATTTCTCATGTGTGGATTTGTACGTGTCTGTGGGTGTGGAGCATAGAAAGTGTCATGAGTATCCACTTGTGAAGTAGGAGATTTCCTACGTGGATGAAGATTAGTGTACATGTAAGCATGTCTTCTCTTTTGGTTTCCACCCTTAGTGGCTTTCTTGCCAAAAGGAAGAGACGGTGAAGTGGTGACTTTCTTGGTAGGTTTGCTACCTATAGTGTCTTTGACACCACTTGTGGATGCACCGGAGGATGGCCTCACAAAGTCTATAGTGACACCACTATAGGAGGTGCGAGAATTGGATGCATTTGCTTTCACAAAGCCAAGACCAACACGATGTGTGGCCGGAAATTGGTTTGCTAGCAAATCGTCCAATTTTCCTTTTCACTTATTGAATCTCACAATACGGGAGGACATGAGCTCATATTTCTCCTTAAGAGAAGAAATGTTGGTATCCAAGGTGGACACCCGTGCTTTAAGCTCGTGCACTTGAGTTTTAAGAGAATCATTCTCTAAACCCAATTGTGTGTGACGTGAAACTAGAACACTATTATCCTAGGATATGTTTGATCTAGTTGAGATTTGAGGGTATTCACCTCATTTCTCAAAGTGACATTTTGAGAAGCTAAATTCGCTTTCTCAAGGGTTAACGTATCAACAATGGTGTCATTATTGATAATGCATGGAATGGATGGATTGTTAACATTTAATTTCTTTAAACTAGTATATCTAAGCATTAAAGATTGATACCTAGCAAATAATTCTTCATTAGCAATCCATAATTCATCCATAGTTAACTCGGTATCATCCATGTCAGAATCACTCTCATCGGAGAGTGAATCTTCTCGGGCCATGAAACACATGTGGGCACTTTCACCCTTCTCATCATCTTATTCACTTGATGAGTCTTCGTTTGAATCATCGAATGTACCTACTAGTCCTTTCTTCTTGTCTTTCTTGTTCTTGTCGGACTTGTGGTACTTCGGAGCCTTCCACTTCTCTTTGTTTCGTAGCATTGGGTAATCCTTCGTGATGTGCACTGGCTTATTACACATAAAGCAAAGAGAGGAAGACGGCTACGAAGTACCACAAGGCTCCGAAATACAATCGATTGACCTTGACTCCCACAACTTGGGAGCAAGCAAACCACTCTCACAACCCGAGAGTAAATCAAATAACGAAAGTTATGAAATATGAAATTAAGCAACACTTACAATCACCTATGCCTTGAAGTAGAACTTGAAGGAGAAGTGTGTTGTGTGTTGAAAGACTCTCTTTGGAAGAGAGGAAAGCCCTTTCTCTTGACTGCACCAAATGCCTAGAAGATATCTCTTTGTTTCTAGGTTGGAGAGCAAGAGATTGAATATTGGAATTCTTAGGGCTTTAGGATTTGAGAGCTTTGATCTTGAGAATAAAAGCTTGAATGAATGAGAGAGTGACTAACTCACCTCTCAATGGAACAGTAGAGGCTCCTTATATAGGTTTCTCAAATACCTCAACCGAAAACAGCAAAAACCCCTTTGAAATCCGTGAGGAAAAACTCAACGGATAGAATCTGGGCACGCGACAGTCGACTGTTGAAGAATTCAGAGTCAACTGCTGCACAGTCAGAGAGGGTAGGTGAGAATTCATAACGGTAACTTACCACGTGGACAGTCGACTGATGAGGCATAGACAATCGACTGTTGAACCAACAGGCGACTGTAAATCCTACTACAGGTAACTGGCTGTAAGTTGGATAAGTTGAAGAAATCTGGAAAACGTCTAGGAGAACAGGACAGACGACTGATGAAGAGAAGACAGTCGACTGTTAATCCGAACAGGCGACTTTAATTCCTTCTACAGACGACTGTCAAAACCCTGAGATTTTCCAGAGAGTTGAGTCATCACATAAGCTCACAGACAAACGACTGTTGAAGCATTGACAGTCGACTGTAAATCCAACATAAATCGACTGGCCAGAATAAACAGAGAAATACATTTTGGGCTAAAGACAGACATGCGACTAATTAACAAATCACAGTCGACTGTCACTTGGACAGGCGCCTGTGAATCATTCATAAGTCGTCTGTAAGAGTTAAAACAGAGAAGCCCAAAACTAGACAATAAAATTTTGTATATAACAGGTGACTGTAGAACAAAACACAGTCGACTGTTTTTTAGACAGGCGACTGTAAAACGTTCAACAGTCGACTGTTATAAACATGACATGCACAATCTAGATTGAAATGAATTGGAGTCTAAGAAAGCTTGACCTAATGATATCCTAAGACTGAAATGGAAGATGTGTGTGTGCTCCAACAATGTTCTATTTCTAAGCTACATACTAGAAGAGAAATAAGGAAGTTACAGTTGACGAACTCTCTCTTCTATCCAACGCATGAGCTTGAAGTCTTCTAGGAGCTTCAAACACAGTTAACATTGTTTATCCAGAAATCCTGCTATGAGTATCTATGATGTCTGTTATATGTAAGTTTTTAAAAATTTCCTTTATATCTTTTTGTTTATTTCATTCATTTAGTAATTCTTAACCATAATTTTGAAATCAATTTATGTCTATCATGCAGGTATACCATTAGCATGCGATACCGAGCTGCATAATGTGGACAAGCATTTCTATTTACGTACATGTAATAAAATATAAAATCTATAGCATGTCATTTTATGATTTTTATATTTTTTTCTAAAATATTGATTTGTATTTTTATATAGATGAATGCTGCTAAGGACCCTTATTTGCAGAAAACTGTAAGGCACTAATAAATCTTTTTCCTATATACTTGATTTCATTTTTTTATTAATCATTTTTTACAAATAGGTTAATTTGCTTCAAAACAATAATATAGATGTCACACTACGTGATTACAAGAGAATTTGGTTTGATAAGATATGCTTGAACAGAATTAATCATTTTCGTATAAAGATTATTTAAATCGGTAACTATTTATTATTATTATCTTCAGAAAGTTGCAAAAAGAACGATAGAAGCAAATGTGACATCTAATATGGATGCAAAATTAACATGTTTTTCTGAGGTAACATATTAAAAAGAAGAATTTTTCGCCAAATACATTGTTTTTATTGAACATCATAATAACATTTATGTTACAGAATTGGAAGATGGTTCTTGTTGAGCTTGATTGGTTACACACACCAAGACCATCAACCCTCCAACTAAATACTGTAAATAAAGTCTTAATTTTGTATTATTAATATTAGCAAATATATATCTTCATTTCTCTAACAAATTTTTGTTTGTAAATCTCCCAGGTTATTGCGCATCCACATAACACTCCATTATGGCTTACTATTGATACTTTCTCTTCACAATGTTTTCATGAGGAAGTTTTCTACTGCAGCATGAGGGAGTATTTTACAATACAAATGAAAATCATGGCATTTACTCTACCAGCGAGATACTCCTTTTCTTTTGAGATTTGTATCCTTTGTTCATATCTTCCACATGTATTCTTCAATATCTTAGAATGTTTTGCCCATAACTATATTGAACAAGCAATGCTATTTCTAAACTGTATTTTGTACTAACTTCATATTTCTGTACTAATGGCAATGGCGATTTTTATTTACCCTTTGGGTTGGATTGGAACATCAAAAAAAATTCACGACCTAAAATGTTACATTTTGTTATTCTGTGCTATCATGTAAAATATTATTATCATACATGTGAATGAGGCTATTTGCAAATAAAATTACCATTTGTCTGCAATGGTGATGCTTTTGCCTAATTTTCTGTAAGGAAATTTTTTGTAAGGCATTAAATTTCTTTGTATCGTAAATTAATTTGTATCTTAGATGAATTGTCCTACGCAGCATCAAATTATGACTAGGACAAATTGTGTGGGAGAGTAGATAGCCCTATGAAGCGTCGGTGAGTGGTTGGGTGTGGAGTTGAGTGTTTTGGTGAAATCCAAACAAAAAATGCAACCACATTCCACTTAGTTGCAAACTCGCCATTATTTTTCCCTACAACTAAAAGATCACTCTTCTTCTCCCCTATTTACGCGTTTTACATCGTCCTTTTCCGCTCTGCACCGACGTTTTTTTTCGATTTAGTCCCGACTGGTGTGCCCCTGCGACGATTTACCCAGTTTTTCTTTTCGCACATCAATGTTGCCCCCGGGAGACGACATCCACGCTATTCGTACGCCCGGGAGACGACTACCATTTCGTCAGTTCCCCCGTTTACTGACTATCCTCGGTTTCGCACCCGGGAAACGACTAACCCAGTTTTCTTTTCACCATCAATATTTTCCCCGGGAGACGCCTTCCACGTCATTCTCACGCCCGGTAAACGACTTCCCTGTCGCCATTTCACCCGTTAACAGACTGGCCTCCTCGGTTTCTCAACCGGGAGACGACCTTCGCCGTGCCCTAAAACATGAAACGAGAATATGAAACGAGAATTTATAAAAACATAGGAAACGAGAATTTTTTTATAAAATAAGCCTTTATTTATGTAAATATGAAACGAGAATTTTTTTCGAAAAACATACTATTGAAATGATGCAAAACAAAAACAAGATTCAAAATATACATGCCAAAGTAAAACAGTAACCTTTTTATAAAATGATTCCTTCAAAATTCTTCAATGATTTAAAGGAGAAAATTTACAATAGTTTTTTAATATCTTAAAAAGTAGCAGAAGAATAATACATCAAACTATATTAAAAGAAAAAATATAATTTTAAAAGACAAGTATTGGCTAAAATAAATTTTAAAACACATTTATAAATCATAAAAAAAATAGCACCCAGAAAACTTCAAATTCCTAAAATATGCATAACGGTATATCAATATGGTTTATGCATGAAAGTAGAAAATTTAGAGGAGTCCTTTAAAATATTTAGAAAAGGAAACAAAATGTTCAAGCTATACTAATTTTAAGAGGACTTAAATGAATAAAAATTAAACATATAATCAGTGATGGACATAATAAGTTTTTTCATAGGCAAAAAGAGTTAAATTAGAAAATGAATGAATATTAGTCTTAATATATGCAAGCTGGACATACAAAAAAACTTTTTCAGAAATATTCTCAAAAGATCGGCAATAAAATTGTAAAAATATACATAAGCGGTGAAGAATTAGTATAAAGTGAACCTTTGTAAAACTTATTTCTAACTCATTTCTAATTTTTTTAAAAATATGAAGTAAGAATAGTAAAGTTAGAAAAATTCTCAAAACATTTTCAAAGAAGTTAAAGAAAAGGAATTAACAATACTAATTTACTAATTTAAAATGAAAAAAAGCATTGGTTCAAGAAAATTTATATTTAAAGGTTAGAATGTACAAAAAATATATCTAAAATAGAAAAGTTTATAATAATTATAAAAATTTAAACCATAAGTTTCTAAATAAGAAGTTAGCATAAGTTAGGAAATATGTTTCAAAATACTATCAAAAGGATATCTATGAAGAATTAGTTGGTAAAACAAGATACTTTTATTCGAATTTGAAAAGCAAGTTATATAAACCAAAAATTTTAAGCATTGCATTGGAAAGTAGAAAACTAAAATAACTGTAAATAAACTCAATGATTTTAAAACAAGTTTCTATTATGAAAACATGAATATTAGAAAAAAAATTGAAATTTTTTCAACAGATATTTAAAAATTGTTTAAAGAACAGTAATTTTAAAACCTTAAAAATTTAAAAAATTCATTTAATGATTGAAGTTAATCGACGAAAGAATTAAAGTTAAAAATGATTAATAAACATGCTTTTATATATGGGAAAAGAAATTAATTAAAAAGTTTTACAGCACGTTTTCAAAAGATGTACAGTAAAAAATGGTCAAAATATGCATAACAATAAAAATAATTTAAATGTACACTTATTCAAACTTATTATTTTGAAACTTTTCAAGGACATAATATGAAAGAAGGAAAGTTTAGGGATAATTTTAAACGAGGATTGAATTTAGAAATCACCTCCAAAAAATGAAAGAAGGAAAGTTTTAAAAATCACCTCAAAAATAGAATTTAGAAAGTTGAAAAGTTGAAGTTAGAAAAGTTGAAAGAAGTTGCAACTTTAAAAATTGAGTTTACACACACTCAACACAAGATAACTTGGTCAAGTAATCCTAACCAAAGATTTAATAAATGAAGAAGTGAAAGTTATAAAAGTATTTCAAAAGATTTAAAAATGCTAAATTGAAAATGACCAAAACATATTACATTAAATATATATTTTAAAACAAAAGAAATTTTGGTTCAAAGAAATTTGTAAGTACACTTAAAAATTAGAAAAGTCAAAAGTAAGAATTTTTAATGGTCAGTACACATGATATAAAAACAAGGGTCTATACATGAAAGTAGAAATTTTCAAAACATTTTCAAATGGTCAAGTTTCTATTATGAAAACATGTTGAAATTTTTTCACAACATGAAAAGGTTCAAAACTATACTAATTTTAAAAGAGATGACTTGGTACAAAAAATTTTAAAATTACACTTGATGATTGAAAAGTAAACTTTCAAATATGAAAGTAGTATAGTAAGAAAAACGATTGAAACATTATAATTCAACATGAAATAAGTATCTTTTTAAACAGTACGTTAGCCTTAAAAAATTTCAAATATTTTTTTAAAGGTGTAAAAGGCCTGGTTCAAAATATACTTATGAATTCATTCAAAAAGTACACTTCTACATACTCATTTCTTACAAGCCTTTCGAAGATTTACAACTTAAAAGCAAGAAATTTAAATTGGTTAAAAAAGATGTTAAAACACAAAATGATCAAAATATGCAAAAGAGAAAATATACTATTTTTAAAAGAGAAAATATAATATTTTTGTAACATATTTTTAAAAGAGAAGAAGCTTTTAAAGAGAAAATATACTAGTTCAAAAAATTAAAAACTTAAAAAACTAAAGAAGTTAGAGAAGTGCAAAATAACCTTTTATGTCTAATTGTAAAATATATGGGTCACAACTTAAAAACGTGATATATGCATGTGATGAGAACTTTGGGGCGAACATCACATATTAGGCACTTTACTGCATATATGCAAGAAACGTGATATATTTCGCAAGGCTTCGGTTGCTCTTCACCTTTTCAAGTTGAGCACTATGTAAGCAAAAAAAAACTACCTTGTATTGTATGTTAATAATATCTGGTGGCTTTTCTTTTCTTAAAAATACTCAAGTATCCCATATATTCTATAGAATGTATATTACATTTATTTCAGGTTACTAGCTATTATTTTCGTGTAGCCAGACACCCACACAACAAGCACATGTGCACATCTGGACGCACAAAGATCCCACAAAGGATTCAAAACAGTCAAGAAGAATAAGTTAAATACTTACTACTAGGTAGAAATACAGAGGTAAATATCAATCTTGTCTGTTTATTGATCCTGCCCAAAGCTTTAATAAATGAAGATGGGAAAGTCACACAGGTATTTCAAAAGTTTTCAAAAATGCTAAAATTGTAAACAACCAAAACATACTATACTAAACTTGCCTTTTAAAAAAGAAATTTTGTTTTGAAGAAATTTGAAATTACATTTAAAAATTAGAAAAGTGAAAAAGTAGAAATTTTCAATGGTCTATACATGAAAGAAGAAATTTTCAAAACATTTTCAAATGGTGCGCAACATGAAAAGGTTCAAAACTATACTAATTTTAAAAGAGAAGACATGGTTTCAAAAAATTTGAAATTACACTTAATGTTTGAAAAATAAACCTTCACAAATGAAAGTAAGAAAAATAAATTAAACCCTATAATTCATATATGATAGTAGGATAGTTTGAAAAAAATTCAAATATTTTTTGAACTGTATAAAAGGAATGGTTCAAAATATACTTAATAATAATGAAGAAATCATTCAAAAAGAACACTTCTTCATACTTATTTCTTACAAGCCTTTTAAACATTTACAACATAAAAGCAAGAAATATAAAAGGGTTTTTTTAACATTTTTAAAGTATACTAAAGAAAAATGATCAAAATATGCTAAAGAGAAAATATACTAATTTTAAAAGAGAAGAATCAATGGTTCAAAAAAAATTAAAGTTAGAATAGTGCAAAATATCATTTGCCTGTCTAACTGTAAAATTTTGAATAGGATTTTTTAAAGTATTTAACAAACGATATCAATGAAAAACAAGACACACAAACAATTTTTTATTAAAATGACGAAAAAGGTATAGGAAACAAAATGTTTACATTAAAAGGAATAAACCGACTATTGTCAAGCCAATTTGGCTTACAACCCCTGTCAACCCACTAACAACTCCCACCCCCCAAAGACCTCATTCAAGGTTCTTGCCAACTTTGCTGAAATTATTGGCACTACAGTGTTAATGATCTTTATTGATCATTATTGGTTGCATAAGACATGAGAAATGTTATCTGTGTCCAAAACTGGTACATAGTACTCATTAAATTGACAACATAACACTAAACCATAGTTCACATATTTAAAGTTAGTGAAAATACCCAAACTGCCCCTCTAAAATATATGTACGTTGTGATAAGAACTTTGGGACAAACGTCACATATTAGACGCTTTATTGCATATATTCAAGAAACGTGATATATTCACAAAGCATAGGTGGTTCTTTGCCTTTTCAAGTTGAGCAATATGTAAGCAAAAACAAACAACCCATACTAATAATACTTAAGTATCCCATATATTCTATGAAATATATATACATATATTTCATGTTACTATCTAGTATTTTCGTGTAGCCAGACACCCATACAACAAGCACATGTACAACAAGCACATGTGCACACCTCGATGCACGAACATCCCACAAAGGATTCAAAACAATCAAGAAGAATAAGTACTTACTACTAGGTGGAAATATAGAGGAAAATATCTCAATTCAAATATTTGAATCTTGTCTGTTTATCTTTTTTGTGCAAGCCTACCCAAAGATTTAATAAATGAAGATGTGAAAAGTCAGAAAAAAATGGTAAAATTTTTTTTAAATGCTAAATTGAAAATGACCAAAACATACTATATTAAATATATACTTACTTTAAAACAAAAGAAAATTTGGTTCAAAGAAATTTAAACATACATTTTAAAATTAGAAAATTCAAAATGTAGGAATTTTCAAAGGTCTAAACATATGATAAAAACAATGGTCTATACATGAAAGTAGAAATTTTCCAAACATTTTCAAAAGGTGCACAACATGAAACGGTTTAAAAGCATACTAATTTTAAAAGAGAAGACATAGTCCAAAAAAATCTGCACTTAATGATTGAAAAATAAAAATTCACATTTGAAAGTAGGAAAGTAAGAAAAATGAATGAAACACTATATAATTCATATATGAGAGTAGTATAGTTTGAAAAAATTTCAAATATCTTTTGAGCTGTTTAAAAGGACTGGTTCAAAATATACTTTTCAGTGAAAAAATCAAGCAAAAAGTACACTTCTTGATCCTTAATTTTTACAAGCCTTTCAAAGATTTACACCATAAAAACAAGAAGGGTTTTTAGCATATCTGTCCCTTAAATCTTGCGTATTTTGATATCTGTCTCTCAAATCTTGGTATTTGCTCTCCCTTAAATTTTAAACTTGTAACCTTAATAGTCCCTCTCTAAATTTCTGTTAAAATCTAACGGAATGGGAATATTCCGTTAGATTAATGGGTTACTTGGGGGGTTAGGGTTAAGATTGGGGTTAGGGTTAGGAGGGGGAGGGGGCGTTTCGGGGGGAGCGCCCCCCTTCCCCCTCCGCCTCGTCTGAGGCGGAGAGGGAGGGGCGCCTATTTTCTGGGGGCGGCGCCCCCTCCTCCGATGTGCGCCTTGTTAAGCCCCCTCCCCCTCTGCCTCAGACGAGGCAGAGGCGGCGCCACACCCTCCCCTGTTTTTTAGGTGGGGGTAATTAACCCTTAATTAAGGGATTTAATGATTAATTAAACGTAATTTCTTAATTAACTAACTATAATCGTTAATTAATCGTTAATTAGTAAGGTTAACGTTTAAAATTTGAGGGATTTAAGAGCAAATACGAAGATTTGAGAGACAGACATCAAAATATGCAAGATTTAAGGGACAGATATGCAAAAAACCCCAACAAGAAATATAAAAAGAGTTTTTAAAACATTTTAGAAAGATATTAAAGACAAAATGATCAAAATATGTTATAGAGAAAATACAATAATTTTAAAAGAAAAGAAGCCTTGGTTCAATAAAATTTTAAAAATTAAAAAACTAAAGAAGTTAGTGCAAAATAACCTTTTATGTCTACTGTAAAATTTATGGGCCACAACTTAAAAAACAAGCTTCTATATATAATAATAAAATTTTAGATAAGATTTTTAAAATATTTTAACAAACATGATCAATGAAGTGTTGCAAAAACAATTTTTCGATTAAAATGACAACAATGTTAGAGAAAACAATGTTTACATTAAAAGAAATAAAACAACTCATGCTAAGTAAATTAGGTGGAAATAGTGTTTGAGGTGATGTGGATCCCATGTGGCGATGTGACATTGCCACATGGGACAAAGTCACATCACACCCTCTCAATTGTAATATAGATATATTTATTAAATATATACTTACTACAAGGTGGAAATACTTACTACTAGGTGGAAATAAATAGGAAAATATCTATCTCAGTTTAAATATGTTAATATTGCCTGTTTATTAATCCCAACCAAAGATTTAATAAATAAAGATGGGAAAGTCGGAAAAGTATTTCAAAAGTTTTTAAAAATGCTAAATTGAAAATGACCAAAACATACAATATTAAATATATACTTACTTTAAACCAACAAAAAATTTGAATCGAATAAATTTGAAATTACATTTAAAAATTAGAAAAGTCAAAAGTATGAATTTTTAATGGTTTATACATATGATAAAAAACAATGGTATTATACATGAAAGTAGAAATTTTCCAAACATTTTCAAATGGTGCGCAACATGAAACGGTTCAAAACAATACTAATTTTAATAGAGAGAACAGGTTCAAAAATTTTTGAAATTGTACTTAATGATTGAAAAATAAATTTTCATATATGAAAGTAGGAAGGTAAGAAAAATGAATGAAACACTATAATTCATACATGAGAGTAGTATAGTTCGAAAAGAAATTCAAATATTTTTTTGAACTGTTTAAAAGGACTGGTTCAATATTTACTTGTCAGAAGAAATCATTCAAAAAGTACACTTCTTCATACTTATTTCTTACAAGCATTTCAAATATTTACAACATAAAAGCAAGAAATATAAAAAGTTCTTAAAACATTTTAAAAAGATGTTAAAGACAAAATGATCAAAATATGCTAAAGAGAAAATATACTAAATATAAAAGAGAAGAATCCTTGGTTCAAAAAAAATAAAACATTAAAAAATTAAAGTTGTTGGAAACGTGCAAAATAGCTTTGTATGTCTAACTGTAAAATTTATGGGTCGCATCTTAAAAAACAATCATCTATATGTAAAATTAGAAAATTTTGGATAAGATTTTTAAAATATTTAAACAAACGATATCAATGAAAAATATGTCACAAAAACAATTTTATCGCGTAAAATGACAAAAAGGTTATAGAAAAAAAATGTTCGCATTAAAAGAAATAAACCAACTCATGTCAAGCCAATTTGGCTTACATCTCCTGCCAACCCGCTAACACACACACACACACCCCCCCCCCCCCCCCCACCCCCCCCGCGGGGGGGGAGCACAAAAGTACATGGTACTCACTAAATTGACAAATATAATGCTTTTAACCATAGTTCACATATTTAAACTTAGTGAAAATGACAAAACTGCCCCTCCCCTGAAAAATATGTATGTTGTGAGAAGAACTTTGGGGCAGACGTCACATATCAGACACTTTACTACATATATGCAAGAAACGTTATATATTTCGCAAGGCTTAGGTGGCTCTTCACATTTTCAAGTTGAGCACTATGTAAGCAAAAACAAACTACCCTCAACTGAATGTTAACAATAATTGGTGGCTTTTCTTTTCCAATCCATATTAATAATATTAAAATATCCCATATAGTCTATGCAATGTATAATACAAATATTTCAGATTACTAGCTATTATTTTCGTGTAGCCAGAGACAGCCATACAACAAGCACATGTGCACACCTGGACGCACAAACATCCCACAAAATATTCAAATAAGTCAAGAAGAATAAACTAGGTGGAAATACAGAGGAAAATATCTCAATTCAAATATGTGAATCTTGGCTGTATATCCCCCCTCCCAAAAAAACCAAAAACCAAAATGAAAAGGAAGAAAAAAGATGGATCTATAACTTTATCCATTCACATAAAACAGAATACTGTGGGAACAAGACAACCCTTAGGTAGAGTAATGAAGTTGATACCTTATGAAGTAATTGTATATTAATAACATACGATTTTGTTGTGTGAGATTTTATTTGTTTTGTGCAGATCTTACACCATGGGATGAAAACAGAAGTCATCAATAATGCTCTAGAAGCGGCTTCAGGTTGCTTTGATCTGCGGCGGAGGAGAAGGCTGAATATGAATCAACTGACATATCAAAGCCTGTTAGATATGGAGCAGCATTAGTAAGGCAAGAGAGCTATCTAAGCTGTATGAATCAACTGACATGTATGGAATTATTTTCAATCACTTTAGTTTATTGTATTCTTACTGGTTATTCTATCACAACTCTTAGCATGTAAAAATATTTCTAGATTATTACAGCTTATAAGTCTTCATGGGTCTTCATTGATAGACGGATTCTAAAAATTTCGGAACCAGTAAGATACTTCAACCCAACCTGGATTCTAAAATGCTAAAGACCTTGAGATAAATGATGCCACAATGTTATCTACTGCCTTCTTATTTCTTCTTGCACCCTTCCCTAAATGTTATTTATAAGTAATTTTATTGTAGAATTCGACATTTATAAACTCATTGAAACGTTGGAAATATTTATGTAAGGTAGAACCAAAGAAATTTGAGGTATGAAATATGATTATACTGTCCAAAGGTGTTTAGATGGGTTAATACCATCTAACCATCTACGCTTTGCCAAAGTTCTAAAATTTCATTTATCCCTTTTAATCACATTCACCCAATCAAATACTCCCAAATCAAACAAATAATGTAAAAGATACTTGTTATATTGGACGAAGATATTTGATCTAGGTTAGTTTTGCAACTATTGAAGCATAATCGTGTAATCCCATATACAAAATCATGTAACTTGTGATTCAAGAATGCTGGATTCATGACTAGAGATGTGCATTATACATGAAGGCTATTAGGTATGAAGTATCAAAGAATGCTGAGCTTCTTTCAAATGCTGGAGGTGTGCAAATGACTGTTGCCTGCATAAAAATTTGTACATAAGTATGTGTGCACTCAGGCATTTGTGAATGATCTAAGGATACATATGTAGTTATTTTATTTATTTTTTGACACACGTACTTAACTATCATGAATGATGCTCTCATTTAGAGAATATATGGGAAATCGTGTTGAAGTAAGAAGTGTAGCATTGCAAGTAATGGACACAATGCCAGCAAGTCGTGCACTAGATCAAGCATTCCTGAGAGACCAACTTGACCGTGGGACACAAGTTATTTCCAACAACTTCTATCCGCAGAGCATCATGACAAATCTTGAAGTGGGATTGGATTCTTTTTCGGACTATGGTTTCATCATCGTCCTCCTTCAAATCTGTTGAGGCCTTTTGGTCAAGGACCAAGAGAAGAACGCGTGGAGAGACATACCGCAAGTAACAGTGGCAATGTATGTCCACACAGGAGATTATATGGAGGTTCTGAGAAATGGCCAATACGAGATCATTCACCAAGCCATTCTGAACCCTGAAAAGAAGATGATCTTTATTGCCAACACCCTTGGTCTTTCTCTGTATTTATTTTCAAGCTATTTTATTATAATTTATTTGGATGTAGAAGTTTTGACCTTGTAGTAACAAATGACTAGAATGTTATTGTTTGCTTTTAGTTTGGACTTGTGAGAAATTATTTGATGACCTCTACTATGACTTTTACTATAACCTCCCAATAGGTATTTGACACGTGGCACAAAGAAAATTAATTTTGGATTTTTCTATTTACTTAACCAAAACATGGGTGAGGGGCTCGGATGTAACTTCACAAAATTAATTAAATCTCAAATAATCTCAAATAAACACTAATCGCCATTCTAATTTCTACGGTTTGAGCCAAAACAGAGGTGGGGTGAGAAAAAATCAAATGTAACCCTTGACCTCCTTTGCTATCGTCCCCCTCATCACCCCAATCAAACCCCTTTTCTTCCCTCTGAAATTCCCATCCCCCCTCCATCCTCTCTCTCGTCCTCGCCCACGACATCCTCAGGGACAAAAGCGTCATTTTCTCCTCCTCCCCAGCCGGCACGTCTTCTTCCTCCTGGAACCGCTCTCGCATTCGGACTGCTCCCCCTCCCAAAAAATCTACCCGAAGAACAATCAGACGCACCATCGACACCACTACCGGGAGCTTACAACCGCCGCCGCCAAGTGGAGTTCCAATGGTTCTTGACAACGTTGTCTGTCCGACCTTGCAGCAGGCGGGCGATGGTGGCCCACTTGTTCCCGTATTGCTCGTGCGCGGCCATTATGACGGTGTCCTCGGCAGGCATGAAGGACACGTGCTGCACGGCCGGGCAGAGTTGGTTGCACCACCGCAGGCGGCACGACTTGCCCGACCAGCCGAGGACGCCGGAGCTGATCATGGTCCAGTTCTTTGGCCCAGTGCTGTTTCGCCAGCTTGATCAGGTGCACGTCCTCCTCCGGGGTCAACGCCCCCTTGATCTTCTCCTTGCTGTCCGTCTCCATTCTTGAATTTTCTTGATTTTTTTCTCACCCCACTTCCGATTTGGCTCAAACCGTAGAAATTAGAATGACGATGGGTGTTTATTTAAGATTATTTGAGATTTAATTAATTTTGTGAAGTTACATCTGAGCCCCTAACCCATGTTTTGGTTAAGTAAAAAGAAAAATCCAAAAGTAATTTTCTCTATGCCATGTGTCAAATACCTATTGAGAGGTCATAGTAGAGGTCATCAAATAATTTCTCTGGACTTGCGGTGGTGAATTAATTTCAATTTAATTTGAATATAAAAGTTCTAATTTTTAAATATTTGTGATATAAATATTGTTATTTAGAATCCAAAATGATGTTATTAAATTGTTATATTTTGAAATTTGTGTATATTGTGTGCTCTGAAATAAGGAAGCAAAAATGTATGACAAATAAATATTTTGAAATTTTTGTAACGATATTTTTTTACAAAATCACCAACGATTCATTTTGTCAATGCAAAGCAATAGCATCAACGGAAGATAGCATTGCAACTTTGAAATCACATGACAGTCACATACATAATTACACCGTGACTCAAGTGCATTGCAAGTGTATAAGGTCATGTGCATCGTAAATGCAGCAGTTGATGTGGCATCTTACGTGGATAATCCTCATATATTTTGCATGTGAGCATTCTATGTGGCATCCAATATGAAAATATATTAAAGGAAAATTTTAAATATTTAAAATCAATGACAACAACCATTCAACCTGTTGTTGCAGCAAAAAGTTACTGGTGCTGAAAAGTACTAACAGTATTTGCTCCACACACTGGTGACTATTGATGCTGTGAGTACATATAGTTGAAATAATAAGTTTTGCGTGCCACTATAACAAACTTGACTATTAATGCTGCACAGTCTTCTAGTGATGATACACTTAAAAATTTGAAAAAGTTTGAAAGTTGAAAAAAGAACAAATATCTCAAAGTAGGAAACAATTAGCCGCTAAGACAAGCTTCTATACATAAAATTAGGAAAAGTTAAAAAGAATTAACAGAATATTTTCGGAAAAAAATTCACCAAAGAAAAGGCTCCTAAAGCAACCTTTCCAAGTTGAAAATTAAAAAGATTAATAGAAAACAAATTTTTATCCTTTGCAGTAGAGAGTAGAAACCTTAAAATTTAAAATACATATTAAAATACATACAGTTATTACGAAGGAGCTTTTATCTATGAAAGTAGAAAAGAGAAGGTAGAAAAGAATTCTACATCTTTCAAAAGATGTGACACAAGAAAAGGTCCAACTATACTATCTTTAAAGAGAAGAGCTAGTTCAGAGAACTTTGAAAATAAACTTAAAACTTGATAAATAAGTTTACACATGAAACTAGGAAAGTTGGATAAATAACTAAAAACAAGTTATCATATGTAAAACTAAGAAAGTTTGAAAGTTTTTTCAAAATATCTTCAAAAGAAGTGAAGAGATCAGTACACAATATATACATCCATGGAAAACAATTTTGATTCAAACTTATTTGAACTTACATATTAAAAACATTCCTCAGATTTTAAAATATGAAAGCATGAAATTTAGAGAAGTTCTCAAAACATTTTAAAATGTTAAAGGAGAAAAGAATCAAAATATGAGATAAGTCTTCATTCAGAAAAATGTAAAGATGCGTACAAAAATTAAAAAGATTAGAAAGTTGGGAAGAAAACTTTTTATATCTAAAAATAAAAAAGTTGACCAGGGCTACAACTTTTAAAAAGAAAACTCTATATATACAATTAATGATGTTGAATAAGATTTTTCAAAATATATCAATAAAAGATCAATGAAGAGTTGGTCAATTAAATCAAAAGTTTTTTAATTTAAAGGTGAGAAAGTTTCAGTAAACAAAAACATAATTTTTAAGCTTTGTATTTGAAAATAGAAGCTCGAGAAATTTGAAAATAGAACATAATTTTTAAGCTTTGCATTTGAAAAAAAAGATTTAGTTCAATAAAATTTTACTTGGACCAATCGAATAAACAATATCGGTGTATTACTACTATGCACAAAATCGACGCTTTTTCTCAGCCCAATCACAAAAGAACAGTGTAGCCCAATGGACGGCCCACGAGCTTGTGACCAGAGTGACCACAACGCATGCACACCAGCGGTGTGTGCAGTGCTTAGTGGGTACAGTGTGTGCAGGGCAGCAACGATTCGGCCATTCGGCGTAATTTAACAAACACATATGCAGATTTGACTGCTACGAACTGAAGCGGGACAGAGGAGACAGCGCAAGCAGGTCAAAATTCGATCGAGTCGAATCCTAGTACTATTCAGTACATTTCATGTTCACTTTGAAGGCTATTTATACATGTTTCGACTAGAGTTTCTCCAAGGTGCAAAAGTTGATCGGATGAAGGTTATTTTACGGATCATGTGGTATCTATAGATGGTAAAAATAGAATGATTTGAGGGTTGTTTAAAAACCAAAATCATTTTGTTCCTTTAGGTTTTCTTCTTCAAATTCATAACGGTTTTCTTCTTCAAATTCATAACGGTTTGATTTTCCTTGACCCAAGTGACATTCTTCGTAATCTACGATTATTGAAGCACCAATGATATCTCCAACCGGATATCGACGCCACCCCCTGACGCCACCCCCCTGAGTCAGTCATCTGTATGGATACTTGGCCATGGAGTGGTCTACAACCTCTGAAGTTGCTGTCCGGTGAGGTTCCTCCTGAGTTTAGGTCGATCCTATTAGCAGACAAATCACCTTAGGCTCCGCCAGAGTGCCCTAAGGAGAATCTCGACAAGTTTATCGACCCCATGGGAAGGGGGAGTCGTCTTTCATAAACTGTAAAGCCATTGCTCGGCTTGTTGAGAATTCAATCCTCCCCGTGATCAGGCCATTCTGCAGAGGATCGACCATGAGAGGCTACCTAACTTTATGGTCTGGCATAGTCACCAGGGGGTATTCCCCCTTCGTTCTCATTTGTGCCAAGTATAAGATTTAATCACTTCTTTATCTTGTGGAACACAGATGGCCATGGTGGCGTCTGAGTTAAGACGGTGATCCTCGACAGTGGCCAATTATCATGCCAATTTAGATAGCAAACGAAAATGAATAGCCACCGCCCAGAAAGCTATTGTGCCCAGAAAGCAATTGACAAGGCAAAAATAAATTGGAGAGGTCGTCGCTTCGTGAGGTCAAGCTCACATCGTGTGTGGAAGAGCAAGAGGAGTTGACAACAGCAAGGAGGATGGCTGAAGAAGAGACCCTCAAGAGGCAGGCTAATCAACAACTGCTTAAGGAGGCTGCCTTGAGGAAGCAGGCCAAGGAATGACCGCTTGAGGAGGAAAGGAAGTGGAAGACGGAGGAAGCCGACCTTCGAGCTCCGCCGGTTGCGGCTGAGGACGACTGCTAAAGCGAGGGAGTGGAAGATGAAGGAAGCCGACCTTCGATCTCAACTAGTTGCATTGAATGGTGTCGACCCTTCAAGAATTGCAGAGGAGGCGATGGAAAGATACAAAGATAGCCTGGGCCCCATCCAAGAATTATTTCATGCAGGCTTTTCACGGTGTCGGCTGGAAATCAAATGCAAGTTCCCCACCTCGAGGATTGACTATATAATCAGCTGACATTGATATCTGATGATGAGCTCAAAGAGGAGATGGATGACGCCCTTGCCCAGGGGAATAATAATGTCACTGACAAGGAAGATGTCTCCTTGGAGGGTCGTCCACATCACTTAGCCGATCCATGAATTTATCGTTCTTTTTGGGTGTGGGGTTCGACTTTTTGTATTCCATAAACGAAGTAAAGTTTATTATAAGAAATGAGCGTTCGTCTTGTCGTGAAATACCTTATTGTATATCTCATTCGCAAGGCAGTGTTGCCAGCTTGCCCCCTCCACAGCTCAGACTTATGCATGGGTGGGATGCTGAGAATGAGCTGTTGAGCAACAAACTTCTATCTCAGTCGAAGGATTTCACACGTTTTGTCGTGGAGAGTCACCCCCCCCCCCCCCCCGGTTGGTAGAGCTAGTTTAGCCCCGCAGGAAGTAACTTCTGATCATATAAATAGGCAAGCCAATGCTGGGGTAGAGATGGGTAGTCCCCGTTTGTGTAGCTTGGTCAACCCGCGAAGGGGCATCCCCTCCGTTCGTATAGCTGAGCGACCTGCAAGGGTACAAATAAGTCGTCTCCGTTCGTGTAGTTCGGTCGGCCCACGAAGGGGATGCACCTCTGTTCGTATAACTGAGTAACCCACGAGGATTTAGATAAGACGTTCATGTTCGTATAGCCGAGCAGCCCGCGAGGGTATAGGTAAAGTCGTCTCCCTTCGAATAACTACATCGGCCCGCGAGGGTATAGGTAAAGTCGTCTCCCTTCGTATAGCTACATCGGCCCGCGAAGGGGATGCTCCTCAGTTAATATAGCCGAGCGGACTGCGCAGGTATAGATAGGTCGTCCACGTTCGTGTAGCTCGGTCGGCCCGTGAACGGAATACCCCTATGTTCGTATAGCCGAGCGACCCGCGAGGGTAGTAACTGAATGCACAGAGCTGAGCACTTGAAAAGAGAACAAGGTTGACAAAATGACCTTTGTTAAAGTATGTTCGTTATATATGCATTAGCTCGACATAGTAGAAGTATTGAAAAAGCTAATTTATTTATTAATTCAAATAAAAAGCAACTAAAAGCACAAACAATGGAAATCCATACAGATGTATTCGATGTGGGTGAGGCTCGAAGTATCGCCTTGCACGCTTTAAGCTTTCGACAGTTGAGCCCTTTCTCATAGCTCACACGACCCGAGGAACTGGTGAGTGAAGCATGACCCCTTTTCATTTATCATAGCCTTTTGAGGTTCCCTTTGCTGCCTTCGTCCCTGAGGCATCAACGAATTTCCTCATATGACCATGTTTAATCAAGGCTTTAATATCCTTTTTCAACGTCCAGCAATCCTCAAAGTCGTGCCCATTATCCTGTTGATACCTGCAAAATTGATGGCGTCCCTTTTCTTGTACTTACCCTTTAGCTTAGGAGGTGGTCAATCGAAGTATCCCTCGCCCTTTGCATATGCCAGCACTTCGGCCTTTGTAGCGTTCAGGTTAGTGAAAGTGTTCTCAGATGCGTGTGATCAATCTCGGGGACTCCTTCCTCTTCTTCGTCGATCTCGGGACTCTTGGCGAGACCCGTCTCAAGGTCGAACTTCCCTCCCCCCACTAGCCTGGATTTTTGGGAGCTACCTTTGTTCCAGGTGGCCAACGCTTCTTCTGCCAGCATGTATCGAGGTTACACGGGGGTCGATGGTGTAGCAATTTCGTCAAATCTTCACAATGAATTCCTTTCTTGAGAGCTGCGATGGTAACATCGCCATTGCAGCCCTCTATATTCAACCTCTTGAGATTGAAACGCCAGAGGAAGTTCCTAAGCGTTTCCCCTTCTCTACTCCAGAGTGAACAAGTGGTCTGAACTTCGTTTTTGTCTATGCCCAGCCATGAACCATTGGCAGAAAGCTTGGGATAAGCTCTTAAAGGACCCAATGCTGTGATTGGGGAGTCCATTGTACCATTCATTCGCCGCCTTGCCCCTTTGTTCGTATAGCTGAGCAACCCGCAAGGGTATAAATAAGTCGTTTACGTTCGTGTAGTTCGGACGGCCCACGAAGGGGATGCACCTCCATTCGTAAAACCGAGTGGCCCGCGAGGTTTTAGATAAGTCGTTCATGTTCGTATAACTGAGCAACCCGCGAGGGTATAGATAAGTCATCTCCCTTCATATAGCTAATCGGCCCGCGAAGGGAATGCCCCTCCATTTGTATAGCCGAGCGGACTGCGAGGATATAGATAGGTCGTCCCCGTTCATGTAGCTCGATCGGCCCTGCGAACGGGATGCCCCTCCATTTGTATAGCCGAGCGGGCCTGCAAGGGTATTGACTAAATGCACAGACCTGAGTACTTGAAAAGAGAACAAGGTTGACAAAATGACCTTTGTTAAAGTATATTCGTCATATGTGCATTAGGTCGACATGGTAGAAGTATAGAAAAAAATAATTTATTTATAAATTCAAATAAAAAGCAACTAAAAGCACGAACAATGGAAATCCATATCGGTGTTTATTCGATGTGTGTGAGGCTCGAAGTAGCTCACTCAACGACCCAAGGAACTAGTGAGTGAAGCATGACCCCTTTTCGTTTAGAATAGCCTATTGAGGTTCCCTCCGCTGCCTTCGTCTCTGAGGCATCAACGAATTTCCTCAAATGACCAATTTAATCAAGTCTTCAATATCCTTTTTCAACGTCCAGCAATCCTCAATGCCATGCCCATTATCCTATTGATACCTGCAAAATTTGATGGCGTCCCTTTTCTCATACTTACCCTTTAGCTTGGGAGGTGGGTCGATCGAAGTATCCCTCGCCCTTTGCATATACCGGCACTTCGACCTTTGTAGCGTTCAATTTGGTGAAAGTCTTCTCAGATACGTGTGATCAATCTCGAGGACTCCTTCCTCTTCTTCGTCGATCTCGAGACTCTTGGCGAGACATGTCTCAAGGTCGAGCTTCCCTCTCCCCACTGGCCTGGGTTTTGGGAACTACCTTTGTTCCAGGTGGCCAACGCATCTTCTGCTAGCATGTATCGAGGTTACACGAGGGTCGATGCCGCCGCAATTTCATTAAATCTTCACAATGGATTCCTTTCTTGAGAGCTACAATGGTAACATCGTCATTACATCCCTCTATATTTAGACTCTCGAGATTGAAACAGTTGAGAAAGTCCCTAAGCATTTCTCCTTCTCTCTGCTCCAAAGTGAACAGATGGTCTAAACTTCGATTTTGTCTATGCACTGCCATGAACCGTTGGCAGAAAGCTTGGGATAAGCTCTTAAAGGACCCAATGCTATGATTGGGGAGTCCATTATACCATTCATTCGCCGCCTTGCGCAATGTTGTATGAAAGGCTCCGCAAAGGGAAGGTTCATCTCCCACATGTATTTTCATCACTCTTGTTTTCCTAGACGTGTTCGCGAGGGTCACACTTGCTGTCATATTTGTCCAAGGGTCATTTTGAACTTGGGCAACCGCAGAGCCGAGGTGATATTTTTCTTCAGTGGGTTGCGCTCGTCCTCTGAACCTGAGGATGGAGAATTGGAACGATGTACCTCGTCACGATGTTTGGTTTGTCGACGGGTTGAGGCGCTGAATGAATCAGCTATGTCCCATTTCGAACAATTGGGAGAATTTAGGGGAAAGATCATCTCCTCGACTCTTCCGTATGTACCCAGATTTGAGTTGTTGGGCGACGCGGCTGTAATCATGCGTGTGACGGGCTTTTTCTTGGTCCACGTCGCTCTGAGCGGGACGACAGGAGGCCTTACAATTGGTGGATGGTCCCGAGCCTTTAGATCCAGCAGAGTGGTTGTCGTTCCTCTCACCACCGTGACCCACATCGTGGTTATCGATTTAGGTCTTTCTCGAGGTGTAGTATTAGTCAGAGAGATGACTTGTTGCTCTGAGTTTGGTGGGCCATTCCACTGGCTCTTGGGTGTAAATTGCTGCCCCTTGGGGCCCAATCCCGTGTTGGTGGGCTGTGGCCCGATAACCACTTATGGAGGTTGGTTCCATAGCCGCTCTATTACAGCAGTTAACACTTAAATGTTAGCATTGACCGTCTGAGAAAATGCTTGAAATTGATCATGTGTGACCAAGTGTGGTGTTGGTCCTTGAGAAGAGGAGCTAGGAGCTTCATGGAGAATCGGGGGAATTCCCCCTCACTAGTGGGCGGCCCTACAGGCCCTTGATTGATGGGACAAACTGGCATTGTTAAAGACATGGGTGTTGACTCTGGTTTTCACATAAACGACGACAACTGTTGATTGGTAAATTCGCCACACAGTAAAGTGGTACTGACAAGGATGCCTCTGATGACGCGGTGCTTCATCGGTAAAGGAGTGGGACCTAAGGAAGTTTGAATGCTGGGAGAGCTAAGTCAAAGCTATCAGGTGAACCCCCGACCTATCTCCGAGCTATCTTTGGTTATCTGTTGTGTTGCACAAAGAAATCGTCGGAAGGGTCAGAACTGGATTTGATCCAAATCCCATCCAACACTAAAGTCAGAGACTTAAAAGGGACTGGGGGCTGTCAAGTCTGACCTATTAAGAGGTCATCTAAACACTATCACGCCGAGCTATAGAGAAAGAAATGTGAGGTGAAAGAAATATTGAGTTATCAGAGTATCTTTGTGTTTAATCTACTGAGCTCTCTTGTCCCATCATCGTTGAGACTATTTATAGGTGAGGGTTTTCCCCCTTAGTGTCGTGAATAACGGCTTTGCATTAATGATGGCATGATTGTTCCTAAAAGAAAGACAAAACCGCTACCCATTTACTTCGCCATTAATATCAAGCCCGCCCTTAATCGATCCCTTAATGCTCGGAAGCTCAACAGGCGAACATGGCTTTGACTAAGTGAACGGTTTGCTTTCCACGAAGGCTTCTTGGGTTTTGGGGCCAAGGCTTTGCTTTCCTTGTGGGCTTCTCCATCCGGGTAAAATATCCCATCTTCGCTTCGTGGGCCGGCCCAATGTAGTAACAGATACATATGGCATTCTCATGTCATGTTCATCAATGTAAAGTGTTAAAATATTTGATACAAAACATCCAAAATTGCTCAAAAATAATCTAGACTTAATTAAACATATTTTTGATATTTTTGAATATTTTTGAAGCCTAAAACACCTATTTCAAAAAGCATATATGCTGAATTTTACTCGACCTAATTGGATGAACGATATCAGCCCAGTACAATGCAAAATCACTAATTTTTCTCAACCCATTTGCAATGGAATAGTGCAGCCCAACAGGCAGCCGTGAGCTATTATCCAACATGTGCATAGCGCACGCTACACATGACATGCGCAAGCAATCGCATGCTGCATGCACAAAGAGAGCAAAGCAATTCGATCACACAAAGCAATCTGGCAAATGCGTGCACAGATTTGATGGCTATAAACTGAAGTGGTGCAGAGGAGGTCGGAATCTGATTTCAACAAAAATCCGGTTACTATTCAGCAACTGTTAGATTTTATTTGAAGTATATTTAAGGGCATTTCAACAAATGTTTCTCCTAGCTACGCAAGCTAATCCCTGAAAGCTATTTTTACGGATCATGTGAAAGCTATTTTTACGGATCATGTGACTCGATAGAGGATAAAAATAGAAAGATACGAGGGTTGTCTGAGAGCAAAAGTTACTTCTCTAAATTCATAGTGGTCTTGGTTTTCTCTTGAACCAAGTATTATTGTCTATAATTCAAGAATATTGAAGTGTTAGTAATCTCTCCAACTAGACGTACATCAACAGTTGAGTGAAATCAGGATTTATTATGTGCATTTTTCCCTTTATTTTGTGTTTATTTTTCATAAATTGCTTGTGTAGTGTGTTTTATAGAAAGTTATTAGTGTTGCTTGTTAGTTCAACGATTTTTAAAAATTACACGAGTGATTATCTACTTGATAAGGATATCAAGTTGGCATATGTGCCCAACAGTTGGTATCATCAAATTACAACAATGTTATTTCATAACATGATGTAAAAGATTATGTTACACTTGATAAAGGAGTGTGTTACTTCAAAAAAAAACTAATGTAGAAAAAGGACGTTCGACTTAAAAGGATTAAGTATGATAACATTATTGCATTTGATAGTAATATTTGAGAGGTTTAATTACTTAATTAAATCATTAAAATCTTATTGTGTTTTCTGCTACCAAGTAAATATACAATTTGGCTATGTTATAAAGTTTTCAATCTAATTAATTAATGATTACAAGTAACAGATGTTAAAACATCCCGATTTTTTTTTGTTTCTTTTAATTTATAATTAATCATGTATCGATTACAATAAGCTTCGATTGCTATAGTCACAGACGACAAATTTTGACATGTCCCCATAACATGTAACTGTTAGAATGTAGTATCAATTCTAAATTTGCATTCGTGTCATCTTGTATTTGTATCTGTGCCATGCTTCCTAGAATCCTAGAACAATTCACATTATATAATAAAGGTTACTACCAATTTGAGCAGATGATTGTTACTGCAATGCAATGAAAATATAGCAATAATTTGATGATATCTGCCAAAACAGTATTTTTAAAATAAAACATCTTTTAAAATCACAACATTTGAATCATGTTTCCAGAATAGTAGCTCATGTCAGAAGAGCAACTCGACATATTAGTATTGAATAAATTAAAATGCAACAACAAACCTGATTTGTCATAATAGCCAGATTATAAAGGAAGCTTTATATTCCACATTACTTCCTCAAAACTCTATCTCAGATATCTCTGCGCTTGCCTATTTCAATCAGGAATCAGATAACACTGAAAAGTAAATTCGTTTGCATTAACCTATAACATAGTTAATGGATAGTTAGCTAGATGACTGAGCATCGTGAACAAAATCAAAGCAACAGACAAATATATTGCAGCTAATATATAGGCATACAATAAAATATAAGAGAGCAAAATAATGCAATACAAGATAGCTCATATTTAAAAGTTCTACAATTAAGCGCCCAACATAAACCAATTCCCTTTTAAACCATTTCCTGTTTTCATGGGTTTGACTCGGTTAAAACAAATACTCACAATCGGACATTATAGCATAGAATCAAGATATCCTATGAATAGCTACTATGTGCATCAACACTTACAAATTAAAAATTTAAAAGTACAAGATATCCTTGTACATTCGGAATATAATAAAAGATGATTGAAATTGATGTTTACTATTATAGTAGTTGGTATTGCATAACCGTTTCAATTAAGTTATGGTACGATCTTAAAATTTCGATGAATGGTAAATGAAGGATATGATCAATTGATTAAGAGCACCTGAGATCTATTTATTTAATCAACTAAAACATGTTTTCGGGATCTGTAACAACAAAAATATGCAAGGCACATTGAATTATGACAGAACTTCGAATCACTTGTGCTATTTTTTCTCTTTTCTTTTCTTTTTTGAATTCCTTTGTAGTCATGATGGAATATACCACATACAAATGCTGTTGTAGAAACCTTGGGACACAGAGAAGAAATATAAAATCATTAACTTTTCAACCAGTGAATATTCTTACAAATGCTGTTGTAGAAACCTTGGGACACAGAGAAGAAATATAAAATATTTTGTATAATAAAATAGTAGTACCTTATTTGCTTTCTTCATATGAGCGTTCTCCTCCTCAGTCTAAAGCTTCTTGTTCTCTGCCCCGACAATTCTCCCACCATTCTCCCACCATTTTCTACACAAACATATCAACCACAATTGAAATTTTAAGAAGCAATAAAGATACAGAAATCTAATTGTAATTTTTACTCGTGCCTTTTGACAGAAAACCTTGGCCCTTGGCCTTGCTTAAGGAAAAATAGAGTCCAAGAACCACCATAGAAAATACTCTACAAGACTCTAAGATCATTTAGGTTGCGTAAAAACCACAGAAAATTAATCCGATGCAATCAACTTGGGATATAAAACCACGGAAAATTAAAGAAAAAGATTCGATCCTCACCCCTCTGGTGTATTCTGCCTGCAGGAGATCAAGATACGTGTCCCATTTGTTTCCAATCACCTGAGCGAATAAAGAAGACAACATCAAAACCGTAGAAAACCATGTCAACCGATCAATAATAACAAACCCTAGAATCCGAAGAGACTGGGATTTCAAGTGGCAAACCTTTCCGCAAGTGAAGCATCGCCGCCTCTAGAAGCTTCTGGCGGTCGCCATATTTTTACTCGTACCTTTTGACAGAAAGCCTTGGCCCTTGGCCTTGCTTAAGGAAAAATAGAGTCCAAGAACCACCATAGAAAATACTCTACAAGACTCTAAGATCATTTAGGTTGCGTAAAAACCACATAAAATCAATCCGATGCAATCAATTAGGGATAAAACCACAGAAAATTAAAGAAATAGATTCGATCATCACCCCTCGGTGTAATCGTCTGAAGGAGATCAAGATACGTGTCACATTTGTTTCCAATCACCTGAGCGAGTAAAGAAGACAACATCAAAACCCTAGAAAACCATGTCGACCGACTGATCGATCGATCGATAATAACAAACCCTAGAATCCGAAAGAGACTGGGATTTGTAGTGGCAAACCTTTTCGCAAGTGAAGCATCGAACGGGGATGATCATCTTCCCTCGTTCGCCTCGCCGCCTCTAGAAGCTTCTGGCGGTCGCGTCTTTATTGGGAAAGATTGTAATTAGGGGGTTTTGGGGTTTTATAGGAGGAAGATAAATGGGTAAGCGGTCCGAGCGAAGATAAATGGGTAAGCGGTCATGGTGTGAAATCGGCCCGGCCGGGCCGGCCCGGCCCGGGCCCGGCCGGGCCGGCCCGGCCCGGGCCCGGCCGGGCCGGCCCGGCCCGGGCCCGGCCGGGCCCAAACAAAATCCGGGCCGGGCCGGCCCGGCCCGGGCGGGGCGAAACCAGGCCCAGCCCGGCCCGGAGGCCGGGCCCGGGCCGCAGCCCGGCCCGGGTTTAGGAACCCGGTTACGGGCCGGGCCGGTCCGGAACCCGGGCCGGGCCGGCGGGCCTGGCGGGCCCCGGGCCAAATTAACACCTTGAGTAAGCGGGGTTTGTAGGCCTGAACCGGTTCAATAGAAGATAAATGGGTAAGCGGGTGTTAGTTTGTTACCGTTGATCCGAATTGGGTAAAACAACAAATAAATAATTTAGTCTAGGATAATTGGACTCAAGAGAATGGAGATAAGCTATTCTAGTCAAAAGGATGAGTAACCATGGCAATTGGCCATGGTTCTCTATATATTAAGTTAAGAGAGGAGGAGAAGGGACTCAAGGAGACCAAGGGTCCCCATTACCCATAGTAATGGGGACCAATGAGTAGGTAATGAAGGAGGGGAGGCCAAAGGCCTCCCTCATTCATAACACTCCCCCTTACTCATTCATCACTTTGGTCTCAGCATCTGAGGCCAAGAGGGGTGGATACTTCTGGATACAGAGTAAGTGTGTTTGCCTCATTAAAACCTTAGCTGTGGAAAACCCAGTGGGAAAACCCAACAGCTTAAGGAAAAAGAGTGCAACCCACATGTTACTCCCCCTGATCCGTACAAGCTTCAGGCTTGCAGGTCTTTCAATTGTCGCATACCAATGTTCTTTACAAGCTTCTGGCAGTCGGCGTCTTTATTGGGAAAGATTGTAATCAGGGGGTTTTGGGGTTTTATAGGAGGGAAGATAAACGGGTAAGCGGTCCGAGCGAAGATAAATGGGTAAGCGAGTTTTGTATGACTGAACCGGTCCAATAGAAGATAAATGGGTAAGCGGGTGTTGGTTTGTTACCGTGGACCCGAATTGGGTAAAACAACAAATAAATAATTTATGTTATAAACGGGCTTTTGGTGGGCCTACCCGTTAGTGGGTATCCACCCATTATGTAACCCTACCACTATAAATATAGGGCTATGGTCTCCATAGCCGCCAAGTTTATAACACGTTATCAGCACGCTCAAAGCTAAGTCGAACCCCTGCCGACGGACGGACGCGACGGACGGACGCGACGCGAACGGGCTTCCTTCACCAAACGTCGCTAGATCCGGCGGGTAGGATATAGAGGTAACTTTCTCCCTAGATCTAAATTTTACATATGCGCATATGTGGTGATTCAATTTTTTTGGATCAATCGATCAAAAATATACCGTTTTTATTGATAAAAAATCACCCTTTTTCATTAAAAACGTATTTTTGGAAGAAAAAAATTGGTTTTCCCCACTAAAAATCGGATTTTTACCCGTTCTTTTTCTCCAAAAATCGCCAAATCCCTAAAAAGGGGTTCACCCACGCCCCCCCCCCCCCCCCCCCCCCCCCCCCCGTCGCCGGCAGCGGCGGGGCCTTCCCGCCGTCGCTGTGGCGGCGGAACCCCCCCCCCCCCCCCCCCCCGCCGCAGGCGGGGGCTCCCCGCCGCCTGCCGCGCCGGGCAACCCCCGCCGCGGTAGGCGGGGGCACCCCCCGCCGCCTGCCGGCGGGGGCACCTTCCATGAGAAGGAAAATTAAGATAGCATGTTAGAGAAGACGTATACATCCTTCCATGAGAAGGATGTCATACTGATGCAACAGTATCGTGAACGAAAGTTCACAAAATACTCTGAGCTTCTCTCATGCCTTCTGATGGCAGAGCAGAATCGTGACCTCCTTCTGGCCACCCACAACTCACGCCCTACCGGCACTGCTCCTGCGCCTGAAGCGCACCACAGCTCCTTCCAGAAGAAAAGGGGCAACTTCAAAGGCAAACCCCATAAGGGTAAGACCATGAAGAAGCAGGCTCGAGGACCCCCTCCAAGAAACAACCAAGAGGGAAAGAAGAAAAATGTGTGGAAAAGAAAAGACGACGGCCAGACTTCTGCCCCCAGAAAGGACTGGGAAGATAAATGCCACAGGTGTGGCATGACTGTACACTGGTCCAGAAATTGTCGTACTCCACGCCACCTTCAGGAGTTGTACAAAGCAAGCCAGAAGCAAGCTGAGACAAACCTGGCGGTTCAAGAAAACCTGGCACCAATCAGGTTCATCGCTGAGGACTTCTCCAACGATGACCTGCTCGACTGAGGACATTTATCTACTTTATATATGCATCAACAATAAGTCCAACATCTCACAAATTGTCCAACATCAACAATAAGTCCAACATCCAGAAAAGCCACCAGGCTAAAAGAAAAGAGTCCAAGGCCCAGAACAAGGCCAACAAAAGAATACGACATAACAAAGTATAGGTGCTACGCACCGAATACAAAACAACTGTCTAACAAAAGTAAAACACACGATGACACTAGGACTGGTCCCCAGTGTCCACGTGCTCCCCGTCAAACACAAGCTCGGGCTCGGCGTCAGCAAACACCTCGTCCTCAACGAGGTACTCGGGCTCAGGATCTAACATATGTCACCCAAAAGAGTAAAGGGGCACATGTCAGCAAGTCTAAAAGACTTGGGCAAGGAAACTGAAGGTAAGGCAACTAGCAACCTAGCAGTTTAGTATGCATGACATGGCAGTTATAACATGAGTGCACAATTTAAAACATGGCAAGACAATTTTGTACAAGGGAACAATTATCGGGACAAGACAAGAGTAACCAAGCTACTATCAATTCAATCAATTCACATTTTGTAGATGTTTACGCCCTTCGCTGAATGGCATAGCATTTCAGACCGATCGGCACTAAACACTACCCAATACCCACACGATATGGAGCCTGGGGTCCCCGCACATTGAGCTCAGCTAGTAAGCCTGAGGTTGCCCCGCACATTGAGCTCGCATTCTTAGTTCACAATTCAATACATTTCGAGCGTTGGGGTTTCCAACTCATTATGCTCGCTTCTGGTCACGAGCCAGGAACACAAGTATGGCGTAGGGAACACCTAGCCGGAACACGCAATTCGGGCATTGGCTATCAACCAACACATGGCCCGCTTCTGGAACACGAGCCAGGAACACAACATTGTAGCGAAGCTACGCAATCACAGCAATACCTAAAGAATGCGAGGTCATGACAATTTATTTGCGTACAGTTAATTAAAATTAAACGTGACAGGCGAAATGCAATGACATGAACATATTCGTGTACCGTTAGTTGAAAGTAAACATGGCATGGAAATTGTGCAACATGCTAAAAGTCGGAACGAGCTTCGTTGTCAAGCTAGTTCCCCAATTTGCGCCTAGGCGAGTATCATTTCGTCGCCTAGCCTCTTTTACGCCTACAACAAGCAAATGGCCTAAAACATGGCCTAAACCCTAAGTGGCAAGTTTCACTTGCCTAGCACCGGGGATTGACGATCACTTCGTCACACGGATGCTATCTACGGGGGAAATCGCTGTTTTTGGGGGAGACAAACATCAAACACATGAAATTAATTAGGGTTTTCATAAAATTATAAATAGGTTAAGAAAACAACGGTAGAACGATTTCTTACCAAGAGGAGACGGAAGAAACACTCCGGGGAACCCTAGGATCAGATCTGGAAAAGATTGGAGAAGTTTGGAGAAACTAGGGTTTTGGGGGATTTGGGGATTTAGATGGGTTTTGGTGAGATTTTGGGGAAGATGAGAGGTGGATGGAGTGAATGGTTGGATTGGATGATGATTCTAGGGCTTGGAATGGAGGAATGGAGCTTGGAGGAAGATGGGGGCCGAAGGGGGAAGATTTTAGGGTTTTGGGTCGTGTTTGGGGAAGAAGAAACGTTTGGGAGGGGTATTTATAGGTTGAGCTGGCGGCTGCCCAGAAATTAGGGTTTTAACACAGACTAGTCGGTCAAAGAGCAACCACTGACCGACTAGTTTGGCAACTAGTCGGTCGGTCGACCAACGCAGACCGACTAAGTGCAAACAGTAACTCCTGAACGAAAATAGGATTCTAGAGTTAGTCGGTCCATGAACAAATACTGACCGACTAGTTTAGCATCTAGTCGGTCGATGAACGTTCTTAGACCGACTAAGAGTAAACAGTAACTGATACAAAAATAAGATGATGAGTTAGTCGGTTCAAGAAGCATTGCTGACCGACTAGTTTGCAACCTAGTCGGTCAACCAACGTTCTTAGACCGACTAACGATAAACAGTAACTCCTGAGAAATTTAGAAAGCTAACTAGTCGGTCCAAGAAGGATTGCCGACCGACTGGATCGTCATCTAGTCGGTCGGTGGCCCTTCTTACACCGGCTAATAAGCACAGAAAGTTCCGATACGGAGCGCGGGGCCCCGGGATCGGTTCCTAAGACTCCTAGGCTTGATCTATTAGTTAGATACGACCGTTATGAAGTCCGTCACGAATGACATACTTCGAAATCGACAATCCTAAGGAAGAAGCGAGAAAGTACGACGAATCGATCGAAAATGAAATCTACGGAGACAAAAACCACACAAGAGGAGAAAATCCATCAAAACATATATTATATTATATCAAATCCAGATTCATGAAAAGCAGTCGTTACATCCTCCCCAACTTAGGAAAAATTCCGTCCTCGGAATTTCCAAAAATTCACGAGTCCGGAAACAAAAGTGGGAAACGCTCTCGCATCTCATCCTCATTCTCCCAAGTAGACTCCCCAGGTGAACCGTGTCGCCACATCACCCTCACAAGATTGACAATCTTGTTCCGAAGCGATTTCTGACGCCTGTCCAGAATCTGCACTGGATGCTGGTCATACGTCATATCGGGGCGAACGGTAATCTCCGAAAAATCCACCGCATGAGACGGATCGCTAATGTATCGACGAAGCTGCGACACATGGAAAACATTGTGAACTCCTTCCAAAGATGGCGGCAAGGCCAAGCGATAAGCTACCTCGCCAACCCTCTCCAAAACATCAAACGGTCCAATGTATCGCGGGCTCAACTTTCCACGCTTCCCGAAACGAATCACACCACGATTCGGGGAAATCTTCAAGAACACATGGTCGCCCGGCTGAAACTCCAAAGGACGACGTTTAGCATCCGCCCAATGCTTAAAACGGTCCTGAGCAATCCTCAACCTCTCCCGAATATTCCTGACGATCTCCACGGCCTCCACGATCATCTCAGGTCCCAACAACTCCCGATCACCAACGTCATCTCAACTCAATGGCGATCGACATTTCCTCCCATAAAGAGCGGCGAATGGCGCCATGCCAATGCTCGCCTGGAAGCTGTTGTTGTAAGAGAACTCCACCAAATGCAGATGGTCCTCCCACGAACCCTTGAAATCCAACATGCACGCCCTCAGCATGTCCTCCAAAATCTGAATCGTCCTCTCGGACTGGCCATCCGTCTGCGGATGGTACGCCGTGCTGAAACTCAGACGCGTACACAAGCTCTTCTGCAAACTCTGCCAGAACTGAGATGTGAACCTCGTGTCTCTGTCAGACACGATACTCACGGGGACTCTGTGAAGTCGCACAACCTCCTGCACGATTCACGTTACATCACTATCTAAACTAGGAAAAGGAAATAAAACGGAGAGTAAAAGAATTTTACCTCCATATATCTCCTCGCTAGCGCCTCAGTGGACTGCCCTACTCGGAACGGAATAAAGTGCGCAGACTTGGTCAATCGATCTACGATCACCCAAATCGCGTCATTCTGCTTCGGACTCCGAGGTAGTCCAGTCACGAAATCCATAGTGATGTGCTGCCACTTCCACTCCGGAATCAGAAGCGGTTGTAGCAACCCGGCCGTACGCTGATGCTCCGCCTTCACTTGCTGGCAAACCAAGCACTTGGCTACACTCCGAGCCACGCTCCTCTTCATATCATGCCACCAATAATTCAGACGAAGATCCTGGTACATCTTGGTGCCACCAGGATGCACAGAATACGGCGAACTGTGTGCCTCCACCATCAGCTCCTCTCTGATATCCCCAGCAGGCACACACAACCTGGCTCCAAACCTCAGCGAGCCATCCTCATGAATCAAAAAGTCAGTCCGTAGACCGGCTTCCACCATCTCCCGAGTCCTCACCAGCTTCGGATCCTCAGCCTGGCCAGCCTTAATCCGATCCACGATCGTCGACTGTACCTGCATGTACATCAATGAAGAAGCCTCTCCAGGAAGAACAATCTCCACACCAGACTCGCAAAAATCCTGCTGCAATCTCCACTGCGAGGTCAAAATCATCACCGCTGGCAGCCTACTCAACGCATCCGGAACCACATTCACCTTGCCAGGGTGATACTGCAAATCAATCTCATAATCCGCCATAAGCTCCAACCATCGACGCTGTCGCATGTTGAGCTCCTTCTGAGTGAAAATATACTTCAAGCTTTTGTGATCGGTGAAAATCTTCACTTTCGCACTCAGCAAGAAGTGCCTCCAAATCTTAAGAGCAAACACAACGGCAGCCAACTCCAAATCATGCGTCGGATAATTCTTCTCATGAACCTTAAGCTGACGAGACGCATACGCCACAACATGCCCATGCTGATGCAACACACAACCGAGACCCTTGCCAGAAGCATCGCAAAAGATCTCAAATCCACCGCTGCGATCAGGCACAACCAAAATAGGGGCAGTCGTCAACCTCTCCTTCAGAATACCAAAAGCACTCTCACAATCACCCGACCAAACATAAGCAACATCCTTCCGCGTCAACCTGGTCATCGGCTCAGCAATACAAGAAAAGTCCTTAATGAATCGCCGATAATAACCAGCAAGCCCAAGAAAACTCCGAATCTCAGATGCTGATGACGGAACAGGCCACTCCCTGATGGCCCTAATCTTCTCGGGATCCACTGAGATACCATCTCCAGTCACCACATGCCCGAGAAAAGCAACTCTATCCAGCCAAAACTCGCACTTCGAAAACTTAGCATACAAACGATGCTTCCTCAAAATTTCCAACACCGTCCTTAAGTGCGAGGCATGCTCTTCATCCGACTTCGAATAGATCAGAATGTCGTCAATAAAGATAACGACAAACTTATCCAAAAAGTCGTAGAAAATCAGGTTTATCAGATTCATGAAAACTGCGGGCGCGTTAGTTACGCCGAAAGGCATAACCACGAACTCATATTGTCCATACTTCGTCCTGAACGCTGTCTTCGGAACATCTCCCTTCTTCACCTTCAACTGATGGTAACCACTCCTCAAATCCAATTTAGAAAACACCCTCGAACCTCCAAGCTGATCAAAAATATCATCGATGCGAGGCAACGGGTATTTATTCTTAATGGTCACCGCATTCAACTCCCGATAATCCACGCACATGCGACGCGAACCATCCTTCTTCTTAACCAACAACACCGGTGCTCCCCACAGAGACACGCTAGGATTAATATAACCCTTCTGCAAAAGCTCATCCAACTGCTTCCGCAACTCTTCCAACTCTGCAGGTGCCATACGATACGGTGCCTTCGAAATCGGCTGCACACCTGGAACAAGATCGATAGAAAATTCCAGAGCCCGATCAGGCGGCAAACCAGACCTCTCCTCGGGGAAGACGTCACCAAAATCTCGCACCACAGCTGGCCACTCCAACTCCATCTGCATAGCCACAGCCTCCACCGGCCTGGCCCGAAATCTGACAGGACCAAGCGAACGGCTACCACGACTGAACTCGAACACTGGATGTCCGGGAATCTCGAACACCACCTTCTTCCTCCGACAGTCGATCGTAGCATAGAAGCTCGCCAGCCAATCCATCCCAAGAACTGTATCATAGTTGATGATGTCGTGGACAATGAAATCAGCGAAAAGCTCATGTCCACAGACCACCAACGAGCAAGAATTGCAACCACGATGCACCGAGACCACACCATTCACCGTGACGATATTCCAACTCTTCAGAAGAGGGGACGTCGATAAGGAATGCCTCTCCACGAAGCTCCGAGAAATAATGCACATCGATGCACCAGAGTCAAAGAGGACTCGTGCAGGAAATGTGCACACCAAAATCACACCTAATCAATCAATTAACAATCAAACCCTATTCTAGCAAACAACCATGTTCAAGCAAACAACACAATTAAACAATCAAAACCAGCTCGGAAAATGACAGCTAGATTGAGGATTACCTGCGATAACCTCATCCACAGCCTCGCTCTCCGCAGCGGTCATCAGAAAAGCCTGCCTCCTCGGCGGAACAGCCTGCCGAAAAGCCTGCCTCTGCGGAACAAGAGCTACTCCACGTCCAGCAGGAACAGGCGCTCGCTGCTGCAACGGCTGAGCTGCAACAGGAGCCCTCCGCAGCGGATCCGCATGCCGACAATCCTTCGCGACATGAGAAGCATCACCGCAAATCAAACACTGGCCCAGAAACTTCCGACACTAATCCTTGACGTGGCCAGGCCTACCGCAGAAATGGCAAAACTTCGGAATCGACCCTCCTGGCCTCTTAAACTGAGCGGACTGATTAGGCCTGAATCCAGGTCTAACCACAGCTCTCGCCTGCTCCACAGGCCTCTTCCCAGCACCAACAACAGACCCCTTCCTCTGGTCCACGAGCAGCTCCTGCCTCTTAGCTGCTACCAGAACCTTCTGATAAGACTCCCGGTCAGAGGAGGTCACAAAGCTCTGGAGCTCCGAAGCAAGCCCCTGCAGGAACCTCTGAGCTCTCTCCTCAGCGTCCTGCACCATCTTCGGTGCAAACCGACTCAGCCTCATGAACTCTTGGTGATACACGTCCACCGACGAGTTCCCCTGCTTCAGATCGATAAAACGCTGCAGCATCTCCTCCTTGGCAGCCTTCGGGAAGAACTCACCCTCAAATCTGGCCTTGAAGGTAGCCCAAGCTATCGGCTCCACCGACAACTTCTCTTCCGCATCCCACCAATTCCGAGCATTATCCTTGAGTTGCCTCTTCGCCAAATCAACCCATCCAGCCGGGGTGATCTTGGCCATCTTCAGATTGTCCTCGATGTTCCGAATCCACTCATCGGCAGCCAGAGAACCCTCAGAACCCTCAAAATACGCGGGACCCAGCTCCCGAAATTGCTTCGCTCCTGGCTCAGAGCGAGGGGCATCCGGAAGGGCCCGGGCAGCTCGAGCAAGTGGAGCATTCTGGACTTGCAAAAGCACGCCCTGCTGCACTTGCATCATCTGCAACATCATCCGCATCATCTCACCGCTGGTGGGTTCCCGCTCAGGCTCCTCATCATGAGGGAGCGCACCACTACCCCCACCACGGGTGAAACGCCTTCCTGCCATCTAGTGACACAGAAAACGAATCAGATTAGACTCATAGCTTATGACATCGGACGTCGAACTTAGTTTATGGGACATTCTAATATTATTATCGCTATTCCAAAAATCGCAGTTACAGAGCGACCTGCATGGGCCACCACTAAAACCTGTCACGACCCGCTTCCCTAAAATGGAGGCGAGACGTGAAAAGGTCCGCACGAGAGTGGAGCTGTGAAGCCCCAAACCCGATAAGCGTCCACGCACAAGAATAAACAGGTCCCTGTAACCACAACAGAATAACAATAATAACACAAGGAGAGACTGAAATAAAATTCCACATCTCACAAATTGTCCAACATCAACAATAAGTCCAACATCCAGAAAAGCCACCAGGCTAAAAGAAAAGAGTCCAAGGCCCAGAACAAGGCCAACAAAAGAATACGACATAACAAAGTATAGGTGCTACGCACCGAATACAAAACAACTGTCTAACAAAAGTAAAACACACGATGACACTAGGACTGGTCCCCAGTGTCCACGTGCTCCCCGTCAAACACAAGCTCGGGCTCGGCGTCAGCAAACACCTCGTCCTCAACGAGGTACTCGGGCTCAGGATCTAACATATGTCACCCAAAAGAGTAAAGGGGCACATGTCAGCAAGTCTAAAAGACTTGGGCAAGGAAACTGAAGGTAAGGCAACTAGCAACCTAGCAGTTTAGTATGCATGACATGGCAGTTATAACATGAGTGCACAATTTAAAACATGGCAAGACAATTTTGTACAAGGGAACAATTATCGGGACAAGACAAGAGTAACCAAGCTACTATCAATTCAATCAATTCACATTTTGTAGATGTTTACGCCCTTCGCTGAATGGCATAGCATTTCAGACCGATCGGCACTAAACACTACCCAATACCCACACGATATGGAGCCTGGGGTCCCCGCACATTGAGCTCAGCTAGTAAGCCTGAGGTTGCCCCGCACATTGAGCTCACATTCTTAGTTCACAATTCAATACATTTCGAGCGTTGGGGTTTCCAACTCATTATGCTCGCTTCTGGTCACGAGCCAGGAACACAAGTATGGCGTAGGGAACACCTAGCCGGAACACGCAATTCGGGCATTGGCTATCAACCAACACATGGCCCGCTTCTGGAACACGAGCCAGTAACACAACATTGTAGCGAAGCTACGCAATCACAGCAATACCTAAAGAATGCGAGGTCATGACAATTTATTTGCGTACAGTTAATTAAAATTAAACGTGACAGGCGAAATGCATTGACATGAACATATTCGTGTACCGTTAGTTGAAAGTAAACATGGCATGGAAATTGTGCAACATGCTAAAAGTCGGAACGAGCTTCGTTGTCAAGCTAGTTCCCCAATTTGCGCCTAGGCGAGTATCATTTCGTCGCCTAGCCTCTTTTACGCCTACAACAAGCAAATGGCCTAAAACATGGCCTAAACCCTAAGTGGCAAGTTTCACTTGCCTAACACCGGGGATTGACGATCACTTCGTCACACGGATGCTATCTACGGGGGAAATCGCTGTTTTTGGGGGAGACAAACATCAAACACATGAAATTAATTAGGGTTTTCATAAAATTATAAATAGGTTAAGAAAACAACGGTAGAACGATTTCTTACCAAGAGGAGACGGAAGAAACACTCCGGGGAACCCTAGGATCAGATCTGGAAAAGATTGGATAAGTTTGGAGAAACTAGGGTTTTGGGGGATTTGGGGATTTAGATGGGTTTTGGTGAGATTTTGGGGAAGATGAGAGGTGGATGGAGTGAATGGTTGGATTGGATGATGATTCTAGGGCTTGGAATGGAGGAATGGAGCTTGGAGGAAGATGGGGGCTGAAGGGGGAAGATTTTAGGGTTTTGGGTCGTGTTTGGGGAAGAAGAAACGTTTGGGAGGGGTATTTATAGGTTGAGCTGGCGGCTGCCCAGAAATTAGGGTTTTAACACAGACTAGTCGGTCAAAGAGCAACCACTGACCGACTAGTTTGGCAACTAGTCGGTCGGTCGACCAACGCAGACAGACTAAGTGCAAACAGTAACTCCTGAACGAAAATAGGATTCTAGAGTTAGTCGGTCCATGAACAAATACTGACCGACTAGTTTAGCATCTAGTCGGTCGATGAACGTTCTTAGACCGACTAAGAGTAAACAGTAACTGATACAAAAATAAGATGATGAGTTAGTCGGTTCAAGAAGCATGGCTGACCGACTAGTTTGCAACCTAGTCGGTCAACCAACGTTCTTAGACCGACTAACGATAAACAGTAACTCCTGAGAAATTTAGAAAGCTAACTAGTCGGTCCAAGAAGGATTGCCGACCGACTGGATCGTCATCTAGTCGGTCGGTGGCCCTTCTTACACCGGCTAATAAGCACAGAAAGTTCCGATACGGAGCGCGGGGCCCTAGGATCGGTTCCTAAGACTCCTAGGCTTGATCTATTAGTTAGATACGACCGTTATGAAGTCCGTCACGAATGACATACTTCGAAATCGACAATCCTAAGGAAGAAGCGAGAAAATACGACGAATCGATCGAAAATGAAATCTACGGAGACAAAAACCACACAAGAGGAGAAAATCCATCAAAACATATATTATATTATATCAAATCCAGATTCATGAAAAGCAGTCGTTACACGATGGCACCGTAAATACGATTTCCGGTCCATCAAGTATCATTGAAGGATCATGGGAAGCACATTTTATGCTCCCCAACAGTACAAAGCTACTTATAAAAGATGTCCTTCTCTCCCCTAGCTCGCATAGAAACCTGTTAAGCTTTAAAGATATCCGCTTAAACGGATACCACCTAGAAACGGTGAGCAAAGGAAACAGTGAATACCTTGATGTAACGTCTCATAAAAACGGTGCTAAAAACACCGTCGAACGTTTTGAGGGACTCCCGTCGGGTCTCTACCACACAAGGATCAGAGCAATGGAAGCAAACACATTGGAGCACCAGAAGTGCCAAAATCAACCAGAATTCAAACTCTGGCACGATAGACTAGGACACCCTGGAAGGAATATGATGCGTCGCATCATATCCCAATCCCGTGGAATTAATCCGAAAAGCCTGACGCTACTTCGGAAGGGTACAAATCCTTGTCCCCCTTGTTACAATGGGAAATTGATTACGAGACCATCCACCCTGAAGGTGGACTCTGAGTCTCCAAGCTTCCTAGAGAGAATACATGGTGACATTTGCGGGCCTATTCACCCCGCAAGTGGACCATTTCGGTACTACATGGTACTAATCGACGCATCTTCAAAATGGTCGTATGTGTGCCTCTTGTCCACCCGCAACGTAGCCTTTGCAAAGCTACTTGCACAAATTATAAAATTGCGGGCACATTTCCCAGACAACCAGATCAAGAAATTGCGTCTGGACAATGCTGGGGAATTCACCTCACAAGTCTTCCTAAACTACTGCCAAGCAACCAGCATAGAAGTTGAACATCCTGTAGCTCATGTTCACACCCAGAACGGGTTAGCCGAATCTCTCATAAAGAGACTACAATGGATCGCTAGACCATTGTTAATGCAATGCCAGTTGCCGGTATGTGCATGGGGACATGCCATACTGCACGCTGCATCGCTGATAAGATTACGACTGTCAGGTAGTCAATCTTATTCTCCGATGCAACTTGCATATGGGAACCCGCCCGATATCTCTCACTTGAGGATATTCGGATGTGCTGTCTATGTCCCCATAGCACCACCGCAGAGAACCAAGATGGGTCCTCAACGGCGCCTTGGTATCTATATTGGTTTCGACTCACCATCGATCATTAGATACCTCGAACCCCTTACAGGGGACGCCTTTAAAGCACGTCTAGCAGATTGTGAGTTTGATGAAATCATTTTTCCAAAACTAGGGATTAACACACAGAAGCCAGAAGCTTCAAAGACCATTACATGGGACACAAAGACTTTATCCCATTTTGATCCGCGCACAAATCAATGTGAAGAAGAGATCCTGAAGATCCTTCAAATTCAGAACACAGTTCACATTTTACCGGATAAATTCACTGACAACCAGAAGATTATCAGATCACACGTCCCTGCTGCAAATACGCCAGCTAGGATTGACATACCCAAAGATGGATGCAATCCACCTGCAGCAGAAGCGGCCGTACCTCAACAAAAAAGAGGACGACCCCCAGGCTCCAAAGATAAGAATCCTCGAAAGAGGAAAAATCCTGGAGCAACAATAACGATACCACCACAGGATGCTGAGCTCAGCCCAGCTACCTCTCCACTCCTAACAACCCCTGAAGAGGAAAATATAGGAGAAATTTCATTAAACTATGTACGTACCGGGGAGGTACTGGACAGAAAAAGCACAATCATCGATGATAACTTCGCGCTCATTATTGCCACTCACGTCACTGAATACGACGATGAGACCGATCCACGCTCTCTAGCAGAATGTAAACGCAGAGAGGATTGGCCAAAGTGGAACGAGGCAATAGGAGTAGAGCTGGACTCACTCTCGAAGCGCAAAGTTTTTGGACATGTAGTCCTAACACCAAAAGGTGTTAAACCTGTAGGATATAAATGGGTATTCGTGAGAAAAAGAAACGAGAATAATGAGATCGTGCGCTATAAAGCGCGCCTTGTTGCACAAGGTTTCTCCCAACGACCAGGAATAGACTATGACGATACCTATTCCCCAGTCATGGATGCGATCACTTTCCGTTTCATTATCGGCCTATCCACGAAGGAAGGTCTGGATATGTAGCTCATGGACGTTGTGACTGCATACCTATACGGAAATATAGATAAGGACATCTATATGAAAATCCCAGACGGATACAAACTACCGACAAAGATGACAGAAAGACCTCGGGACGTCTATTCTGTCAAACTCCAGAGATCACTGTATGGTCTAAAACAGTCAGGTAGAATGTGGTACAACAGACTGAGTGAATTTCTAGTGCAACAAGGATTCACAACAAATGAAGTCTGCCCTTGCATCTTCATACGAGCAAAGGGGACATGATTCGTAATTATCGCCGTCTACGTAGACGACTTGAACATCATCGGATCTCCTGCAGAGATAGATGAGATATCCAAAAGTCTCACACAGACTTTTGAGATGAAAGACCTCGGCAAAACGAAGTTTTGCCTAGGCCTACAAATTGAACATTTAAGCGGAGGAATCCTGTTGCACCAATCGACATACACAAAGAAAGTGCTGAAAAACTTTCTTATGGACAAATGTCATCCGCTTAGCACACCAATGGTCAGATCATTGGATGTTGAAACAGACCCCTTCCGACCGCTGGAAGATGGGGAGGAAACACTGGGTCCTGAAGTACCCTACTTAAGTGCAATTGGAGCACTCCTATACCTGGCAAACTGCACGCGTCCCGATATAGCGTTCACAGTAAATCTACTAGCCAGATACAGTTCAGCGCCCTCAAAGCGCCACTGGAACGGAGTGAAACAACTTCTGCGCTACCTCCAATGGTCTGTAGACATGGGACTATACTTCAAGAAAGGTGTATCCACCGACCTGGTCGGTTACACAGATGCGGGATACAGGTCCGACCCACATACCGCAAAGTCCCAGACCGGTTTCGTATTCACATACGGTGGGACGGCCATCTCATGGAGATCCGTGAAGCAGACATCTACAGCGACCTCATCCAACCACTCCGAGCTCATCGCGATCCACGAAGCTAGCAGAGAATGCTTCTGGCTTCGATCAGTCATCAACCACATCCTCAAGACCACCGGCCTGAAGAAGGGAGATCTTGGGCCAACCACCATGTACGAAGACAATGCTGCATGTATCGCTCAACTACGAGGTGGCTACATCAAAGGTGACAGGACGAAGCACATTTCCCCCAAGCTCTTCTGGACGCATGAACAGCAAGTGGACAACCAGATCGACATCCAGCAGATCCAGTCCTGCAACAACCTGGCTGACCTATTCACTAAAGCTTTGCCTCGCAGTACCTTTAGAAAACTTGTACTAGGAATTGGGATGAGACAGCTGAGAGATGTACAAGCCTGAAGCTTGTACTTATCAGGGGGAGTTAACGTAGTGTTGTACTCTTTTTCCTTGGCTGTTGGTTTTTCCCACTGGGTTTTCCACAGTCAAAGGTTTTAACGAGGCAGCCACATTAACTCTGGATCCAGAAGTATCCACCACTGATGTTATCCATCGATCAGGGGAAGTTATAGAGACTTGTACTCTTTTCCCTTAGCCACTGGTTTTTCCCACTGGGTTTTCCTTGGCAAAGGTTTTAATGAGGCAAGCACTCTTAAACTTAGAGATCCAGAAGTATCTCCAGCCCCATGATCAAATAAGCTTCATGAACCCTGAAGTGTTCACCATGGCTTACAACAATGGATGGATAAGGGGAAGTGTTATAAACGGGCTTTTGGTGGGCCTACCCATTAGTGGGTATCCACCCATTATGTAACCCTACCACTATAAATATAGGGCTATGGTCTCCATAGCCGCCAAGTTTACAACAATTTAGTCTCTCAAATAAATAAATAATTTTGACATCCAAGTTTTGATAGTTTCAGTTTAGGGCCTGTTCTTTTGCCAAGAATAGAGGCTGGAATGGGAATAGGGGCACTATTCATGCACTATTCACCCTATTCCAAGTTTGTATTCCAAGCGGTTGTTCTTTTGGACGTGGAATAGAATCCTACGTGGCTATTCCAATTTGGTAATGATGAGCACTTTTGTATTCCAAGCTTTTTGCTTGGAATACAATGGAATCCTTGGAATGGTGGGCCCCACTCTCTAATCTCTCTCTATCTCTCCCCTCCAATTCATCCCCTTTCCACTTTTGCATTCCAACTCTCCAATTCCAAAAGAACACAAGAATAGAATGTGGACCTCACTTTCTATTCCAAACACTACTTTCCATACTCTATTCCACCCAAAAGAACACAAAACTCCATTTTCTCTCTCCTTGGAATACAAACTTTCCCTTATTCCATTTTTTCTATTCCTGCAAAAGAACAGGCCTTTAATCTCTAACCAACTGCTGCTGCAAGTTATGTACCAAAAAAATCAAGAGGTAAAAAGGATCAAATCAACAAGTCTGGGTACAAACAAGTTACAAGTAGATGTGAAGTAATATATCAAAGCTCAATAAGACCTATATTATTATCATATATCGCCTAAGCCGATATATCCGAATCCATATTAGCTAATCAAAATCCAAAACTTCAAGGCACGATTCAACTTATGAGCCCAACCCAGCCATAACCCATATATGCATGGTCTTCATTTTCAGCATGTTAATCAAAAGTATTTAATGGAAGATATTTTGTCCTCTCGTACTTGCATAGAGACTGAACCGTGTCAGGAGTGGATACAAGGTGGGAACGTGACATGCTCCTAGTCGTTGTATCAAGCATGATTTCTTCCAACAAATTAAGGAAAATCACAACAATGTTTGTTTCCTTCTTCTGATAATATTTTCCCAATAGTTTTCAATCTCAAGCTTTTCCCTATAATAGGCATCATGAGACGTGATTTTCTGAAATTGAGTTTTTAAATGAAGAAGAATGGAACTTCACCAAAGATTTTTGATAACACAATTTAGAACAGAAACTACTTTTACTGTTGAGATCATCTTATCTTCCAATGGAAACATGCATGTCAACAACAATAACAGAAAATACAAGATTGAAATAACGACAGATAACATCACTAATAGAATATATGATGCATTACATTAGTAAGCTATGAATTTTTCTCAACCCGTTGGGGGTATTTAAGAAAATTTATGAAAACTAGTGAATTGAAGTGTAGCATAAAGTGAATGATAATTAATGATGCCATTGAATTAAGGGCAATCGTAGGGATAGCTATAATAATTTGTAACATTTTAGCTTCATTTCGACCCCGCCACAAGCAGGAGGATTTCCAAATATATGACACGAACATATGCCTCCATCAAGCATATTGTTTTTGGTCCAGTTGACCATTAATTCTTAAAAAAATTCTCTCAATCTTGACGATCTCTCATCTTCTTCAATTGTATGATTTAGGAAAGAGCATCTAAAAGTTCAAATTGATGGACCACGGAACATACAGATAAGTGGACAGTGTCAAGTATTGAAGGATTTTGAGGATGCGTCCATATGGCATTTTTTCATCGTCTAACCCAAAGCTTAACAGACGTGTGAAGCAGCAGAAGAAAGAAAACCATAAAAATCGCTTTTTTATGAAAATCGTACGAAAAAATTGGAACGCTTTGCAGGATCAATACTATCTAAGGAGAAGGGCGAATCGATTTCACAAAGATAGAGCTAAAATAAACTGCTATTAAAAAGAAATATTAGAGATCATAGAGATCATACACTATGTTTTTGAAGTTACAAAAACAATTCTTTAGGCCGATGTCCCGAAGTGATGCAACACCTCATCTCAGAGCGACCACTTGCCCGAGAAGATTTCACTTTAGTTGGAACCCCCGCACCAAGCTTCAGATCAGATCCAAACTCCATTCAGTCGTTAATAGAACCTGAAAGAGAGAATTAAGAGGAAAAAGATGAATTAAAATTTTGGTCGCCTTTAGATCTAGGTTTGATCACTTAATTAGGTTGAGATCTCTTGATCAATGCTTAGTCTAAATTTGGCTAAAGGAGATGGACCCTATTTATGTTGAGTATTGGACTTCTCCCTACTTGGTGTTAATGATGAGCAAACATAAATACTTGTGACTAATCCCCTATTTTGCAGTTAATCCATTGCCTAAGTTTATTATGAAGATCTACTTGCAATTGATGACACTCAAAGATTATTGTAGGCAAATGAAATGGATTGGATGATCGTAGTTGGTGATTGAAGCTCCTAGAAGACTTCAAGCTCATGCATTGAATAGAAGAGAGAGTTCGTCAAATGTAATTTTCTTATATCTCTTCTAGTATGTAGCTTAGAAGTAAAACATTGTTGGAGCACACACACATCTTCATTTCAGTCTTAGGACATCATTAGATTAATCGTCCTTTGACTCCAACTCATTTCTATATTGATTGTGCATGTATTGTTTATAACAGTCGACTAATGAACGTTTTACAGTCGCCTATCTAAAAAACAGTCGACTGTGTTTTGTTCTACAGTCGCCTGTTATGCAAACTTTTACGGTTTAGTTTTGGGCTTCTCTGCTTTTAATTCCCACAGGCGCCTCATGAACGATTCACAGGCACATGTCCAAGTGACAGTCGACTGTGTTTTGTACATCAGTCGCATGTCTATCTTTAGCCCAAAGTCTATCTGTCTGATTACTCTGGCCAGTCGACTATTATTGAGTTTACAGTCGACTGTCCAATGGAACAGTCGACTGTCAATGCTGCAACAATCGCATGTCTGTAAGCCAATTTGTTGACTCAACTCTCTGGAAAATCTCAGGGTTTTGACAGTCGTCTGTAGAAGGAATTACAATCGCATGTTCTGATTAACAGTTGATCACTCCTTATTTTACACTTTTTTCCCGCATGTTTGCATGCCATTTAGATCGCCCAAATCATGTTTTTCACGATATATCGATGATATTGCGATGCTTTTCACGATTTGTTGTTTTTGTCGCATTTCAGGTGATTTGGAGCGATTTGGAGTGATCTCGAGATGCGCTTACTCCAGAGGGTCACCGACGACCTTCCCAAGGGGTATTTTGCTGTTGGAGAGGATCGGAAGAAGAAAGAACATCGCAGGAGCGACGAGGAGGCCAAAACAAGCTGTTTGGGCATTTTTGGTGTCCCACTCGGCCGAGTGGAGGAGTCACCCGGCCGACCAGCGAGACACCGCTCGGCCGACCAGATCGGATACGTTTCATACGTGCACTCGGCCGAGCGACGGAGACCACATCGGCCGAGTGACGAGATCCCGTCCGCCCGAGTGGCGCCCAGACGAAGCCATTCAAAAATCGCCAACTTACTGTTTTTCGTCTGCCTGAGCTTCAGAAGATCCACTCGGCCGAGTGGCAAATGCCGACCGCCCGAGTACCAAGAAGCCAACGGCCGAGTGACGACAACTCACTCGGCCGAGCCGCCCCCGAAGTGAAGACCCCTGAAGATCAAGACTTACTGGAAATTTACAGGGTTTCTCACTCGGCCGAGCGACTTTTGTCACTCGGCCGAGTGCGACGCGCTGCCTATAGCGAAAATTACGGATTTCAGGCCGCGCAGGGGTATTTTGGTCACAGTTTTCTCTCTTCTTAAATAGCCAGGTTGATTGGAACAAGCACGGTCATTCGTCCTCCCTGTGTTCGATAACCCGCTCGCCGCTATACCGTGCGCTTGCGGTAAAACTACAACCGTTCTTTGGGTTACATTCCGGAGCGATCAAGTTTTTGGCGCCGTTGCCGGGGAGGCGATTGTGTTTGATCTTACCACCCTAGCTATTTTATTATTATTATTTTATTTCTTTATTTTTCTTTTACCTAACCCTTCCATTGTGCTAATCACTTCTTTGAAACTTTGTTCTCCTGTGCATGAACACGAGATCTACAGCGGACCCTGAAGCTATATTATTTGATCCCGAGATCGAACGTACCGCGCGGAGAATTAGAGCGGACAGGAGACAAGATCGGGAAGGGAGGTTTATGACCAACCCGGAAACTGCGGACCAATTAGAGGCAAGAATGGCGAGGATAATTTCTATTCGAGATAGGCTTCGGCCTAAGACCTCTTCTACGACCTCATCCATTGCCATGCCGGAGTTGGCAGCTGACAAGAACTTTGAGCTGAAGACTGGACTAGTGGTTCTGATGCAGCAGGATCCATTTCATGGGAATGCCCATGAAAATCCCCACTACCACATCCAATTATTCTTGTCGAAGTGCGCCACATTTCAGATGCCGAGGGTCTCCATCGATGCCATCAGACTGCGTCTCTTCCCCTTCACGCTAAAAGACAAGGCACTCTATTGGTTGAGGACGCAGGCTGAGGGAGTCTTTACCACTTGGGACGAGTTGGCAAGTACATTCATTGATAAGTTCTATCCGCCCTCCAAGACGGTGAAGATTCGGAGCGCTCTTATGTCTTTCAAGCAAGGACCCCAAGAGACGCTCTATGAGGCTTGGGAGCGTTTTAAAGATCTGCAGCATCAATGCCCGCACCATAGCATTGAAGATTGGGAGCTAGTTCATAGCTTCTACAATGGTCTCCAACCGGGGACCAAACAAATTATTGATGCCGCGGTGAATGGTGCTATCTTATCAAAGACTCCCGAAGAAGCTACGGCCCTAATTGAGGAGATGGCATCAAACAATCAACAATGGGGCGATGAGCGAGGACACTTTACGTCCTCCTTGAAGCCAACTACTATCTATGAAGCGAAGGCCGTAGCGGAGCTTACAAGCAAGTTTGATTCTCTCCACAAGGTAGTGGAGAGACTGGAGAAGTTTATCACGGAGCCCCAAGGAACCCCTTCCACCTCCGCACCAACGAACCAAATGTGTGATTGGCAAGACCAATCTCAAGCCATGTATGTGGGAGGAGAGCAAGGAGAGGGATCCTTGGAGCAAGCACAATATGTCGCGGGGAACCAAGGATATTGGGCCAATCCGGCCACAAGAAATCATCCCGGTTTCTCTTACGCCAACAATGAAGGAGCTTTGAACCCACCACAACAACCACCTCAACAAGCTCGACCACCACCACCACCCCAACAACAACACTATCCACCGAGGGGGCCTCCACAACAAAATTTCCAACCGAAGCAACAAGTTCCACCTTATAGGCCGCCCGGATACAATCAAGGGTGGAGAAATCAAAATCAAAACCCTCCACAAGCTCAACAACAATCCGACTTCGAAGCTAGAGTGGAGGCGTTTATGGTCGAGCAAAATAAGGTCAATGCTACCTTGAAGGCGGGGCAAGACTCCCTTACAACCGTTGTAGCTCAAATCTCGGAGCAATTGGCGTTGCTCAATCGGAATACTCAACAATTGCCGGCGCAACCCGAGCAAAACCCACGGGGCAACACCGGCCACATCAATGCCGTAGTTGCCGTTACTACTAGAGGCGGGAAGGATACCACCCCCGCCATGATTCCTACCGAGGAGCCCGTGGAGGAAAGTTTGGAGCCAATTGAGCCGGTAGTTGAAGTTGAGAAGGAGAAAGAGCCGCAAGAAAAGGAGAAATCTAGAGCGGAGCAATTGATTGAGGAGAGGCGCTTCATGCCACCGGTCCCATTTCCCCAAAGGCTTGCTAGAGCGAAAATGGAGAAAAGGCTAGCAAAGTTTCTCGAGTATCTGAGAGGGGTTAGCCTCAACATTCCCTTCCTCGACGCCATCGTGGAAATCCCCACATATGCTAAATTTTTAAAGGATTTGATTTCGGGGGGGAAGAGGAAGGAAAAGATCATGCTAGCCGAGGAGGGCTCTTGGTTCACCAAGAGAGAAAAGGAGCCGGCCAAATTCAAAGATCCGGGGAGTTTTCGGATTCCTTGCACCTTGGGCGGCGTCCCTTTACAAAAAGCGTTGGTGGATTTAGGGGCTAGTGTAAGCCTCATGCCTCTCTCCATGTTCCTAATGCTAAACACCGGGACGAAGTTGAAACCTACCGACATGCGGATACACTTAGCCGATGGACGGATAACAAGGCCGGTAGGGATCGCCGAAGACATCCCGCTACAAGTCCCGGGGGGAATATGCTTGCCATGTGACTTCGTGATCATGGACGTTAAGGAGGAGGGAGATACGTCATTGATACTTGGACGCCCGTTCCTCGCCACCGCCGGAGTCATTGTCGACGTGCGAGAAGGTACCCTAACTTTGAACGTAGGCAACATCGAGGTGGAGCTTCACATTCCTAAGGCCATGAAACACATGCCTTACCACGAGGAGCTTGACTACATGGACCTCCTTGATGAGGTAATTGAGGAGGCGATCCCTCAATCCATTGGCGCTCAATTCGATGAAGATTTCAAGGAAGGCCCGGATTTAGGCCAAGATGAGAAGAAAAATGATTCCCCCGACCTCTCCGCTGAAAATGATGAAGGCGACGTTGATGTCGCAAGGATTCGAGAGCTCTGCAAGCTCTCAAAATTGAAGTCTCCGAAGAAAGCTCCGCCGATACGGAAATCAGCGTCACCGGTGAAGCCGTTGACCGGAGCAAACGCTAGCTTGGGGGAGCCCCCCCAACACTATTCGAGACGGGAGACCATCGAGGGAGAACACGCCGCCACAACTTCCGAATCCAAGCATTCTCCCCGGAAAGTTTGATGGGTGCATCTCATATGCACCAAACATCCCGCATTAATTGAAAATCATAGGGGGTCGAGCTCACGACCTTAAACGAGCGCTTGTCGGGAGGCAACCCGACGGTTATTGCTTTATTTTCACTTTTCTTTTATTTTTGTTTTAGAAATTTTTAGTGTTTTGAGTCGTTCGCCCAAAAATCTTGTGATAACGGGTCCTATTTTTCCTGACAGGAGAGGAGAATGAGGTACACATCATTAGGAGGATGCACGAGACGATGAGGAGCGCCCCAGAAAGGCGCTCGATGCTTAGGAGGAAGATGAAATCGACTGGAGGAGGAAAGACGGAGTTTAGAGCCCAAACGAAGACAAACAGCAGAAGACAAGGCTCACTCGGCCGAGTATACTAGTCACTCGGCCGAGCACACAAGTTCGTCCGGCCGAGCCGCTCACAAACGAGGGAAGTCTGTTGTACCCAACTCTCTGTTTATTTTTCCTGATTTCAGATAACTGCTACTCGGCCGAGTATATATATTCACTCGGCCGAGTAAAACGGATACGCTCCTAGGACGAGTCTTGCCAAGTAGCTTGAGCCACTCGGCCGAATGGACTTACTCCACTCGGCCGAGGGTGGCAAGGCCACTCGGCCGAAGCGTAGCAGGGAGGGATTTTTCTTTGAAGTTCACTCAGCCGAGCGACCTAGTCACTCGGCCGAGTCGTAACTTTTGCTATATAAAGGGCGGGGTCGGGCGCGTTTTTCGAAACAAACTAAACCAATCGATCGCCCGACCCTTCACATTCCCAACGCCCGAACCCTTAGCTCGTTCCCCCACTCGCCCGACCGACGCCCCGCCGCCGCCGCTCGGCCACCCACCGCCGGCCGAGCCGCCGCCGCTCCTCGCCCGAGTCGCCGCCGGCGGCCACGTCTCCGGCCACCTCCGGTATCGCTTATTTAGCCTATTTCTCCTCTTTTTGTGTAATTTTCTAGGATCCATGTGCTTAATGAACCCCAAACCCAAATTAATTTCTATTTCTATCTATTATACCCCTAATGCCCCGTACGTTTTGAATATTACTCGCTGATATCTCCATTTCATGCGCAGGTTATTTTTGGGAGCTTAGGGGAGCCCAGGGAGCTTCCAGGGACTGATTTGGGCTTCGCGAAGGCGTTGTCTTCGCACGCTTCCATTGCTTTGCACTCGCGGCGTGTCGTGGTATACTCTTTCCTTTATTTTGCACACGCCGCACTTTTCACGCTTTTTGGCGCGCGCTCGGGGCCCATATGCCGCCCCGGACACGGCCGAGGTCGAGGAGAGCTTCCGCCAAGCGGAAGCGGTCGGATGATACCGGCCCCTCCCACGAGTTGGAGGACTCTCCTCCGCCTTCTCCCACACACCCCGTCCACCCAGCACAGCCTGCAGGCCCCGCACACCCAGCACAGCCTGCAGAGCCCGCACAGCCCATACACCCCGCACAGCCGCTCCCTGCCGCTCCACAGCCACCACCTCCGGCTCCACTTATCGGGCCGCTGGGGATCACGTTCCGGAACGACGCACACCGTGTCGCTTTCGAGCGTATCTCCCAGCGCTCGATCGTACCCTCCAGGTTTGCACACCTTGCCGACCTAGGACGCCTGAGGGTACTAGAGGGGATGCTCACGTTGTACGACAACGTGGGCTGGCGAGATTTCTTTCAGGTGTCGGCGGATACGTTTACCCGCCCGACACTTGAGGTACTTAGTTCGATCGCCCGGACCGACGAGGGATGCTCGTTTCGGTTCATGGACCGGGAGTGCCAGGTCACTCTCGGTATGATGAGAGCCTTCTTCTCGTGGCCCGATGTCCCCGGGGCCGACCGAGGTTACGCCCCCACCCATATCCCCCCGCCTTCCTTCGACGCCGGTGCCTTCTGGGCCCGGATTACGGGTCTTCACGCTGCCTTTGACCCTAGTAGTGCCAAGGCCTCGGCCATTGTCCATCCCCGCCTCGCTGCCTCTTTTGTATTCTTCTTTCGTTACTGCTGCCTCCACTTCTCACCGTCCTGCCCAGCCTCGCACTGAGGCCATGCCCCCACTTGCGAGCGCAGCCCCTTTTGTTCCCTTGCCTGCTGAGCCCGTCACCTACGCCACCAGAGTACGCCAGCCCCGACCTGCACAGCCCCGACCGGTGCGTCCCTCTGCACCACCTCCCCCTGACACTGTACTTCAGAGCATTCGTGCTCTCGAGGGGGCGGTGAGTGGCCTCAGAGGCGACCTTCGGACCCTGTCCGCCACCGTCACTGCGATGGATGGCCGCTTTGACCTGCTCCCGCACATTCATTACTGTCTTACCCAGGTCCTGGAGCGTCTCCCACGCGTACCCCCGCCCACCCAGCAGGTTCCCACCCCCACTTCCACACACACTCAGCCTGCTACCACTTCCACACCCACACCCGCTCAGCAGCCTGCCCCACCACCACCACCACCACCTCCGCCTCAGGACGGAGACGGCGCATCACCACATTCTTAGGCACCCTTTATGCCATCGATTATTTTTGCCGTTGTGCTGCCCGTTTTTGCTGGGTTCTGATGCATTTTTGTCCACCCCCTCCCCTCACTTATTTTGGGATTCTCATCTGATCGTATCTTTATATATCTTTTTTGGGAGAGAGGGAGAGTTTTTGGTGCCACACCTATATATCTGTATCACTCCTATATTTGCATGCATCATGACCACATCATATTTTTTATTTCTTCACTTTTATTTTCTTTTTTCCACACATGCATGCACCCTCACTTACCCCTCACATTACTTGTCTCTCGGTGTGCCACACTTTGCACATTGAGGACACTGTGCCATTTAGCTTGGGGGAGTGAGTTCTCACGTTCTTTTTCGATTTGCCACCTTTATTTTTAGTTTTTCACACCATTTTCCGCTTTTGCACTTATTTTCATCATTTTTCTTTTACTTTACCATGCATCACGTTTTTCTTATTTTTCTGTGTGCCGCATTGTAAATAGTTCTATTTTCCCTTTATCTTTATTTCTTTTTTTTCATCTCATGCTAGAGATGACTTTTCTGTGATGATGATGACGTGGAGTTAGCTTACTCTATTTGCATGCTTTATTTGTCATGTCTTAGACTTTATTTCTGATATCATATGCTATGACTTGCCTTGCATCTAGAGATAGTAACCCACACTTTTTCCACATGAAAATGGATGAAATTTTATTATTAGCTGAGTCTGAATATTCATATGTATGCTATCACAGAAAACACACCAAGATTCACGCATTGAATGCTTATATCTGGAGTACCGATTTCTTTTCCTACATCACTTCTATATGCATGAATTGTACATTTCACTTCAGGATGATTGAATGATGTTAGCTATGATAAATCTGGATTAGTTAGCTTTTTTGTGATCGAAACTGAGTAGATTAGATTACCCTGCTGAAGTTGTCGTGCATGTCTTATAGAGTGAACCGAGAGATATATTTATTTCTTTCTCCACAAATCTTGAACATCATTTCTCTACTTTTAAAATCATTGGTGAATCTCCCCTTAACGATTCTATTATATGGCATTTCCCCCGCTATTAATTCCTAGCTCCAAATTTCCCGAATTAAAAAAAAAAAGAGAAAATATTCTTGTATATCATTATCTCTCTTTGAGTTGGGATCGTTGTGTATATATGCTATATCAAAAAAAAGAGAAAAAACAAAAGAAAAAAAAAGAAAAAGAAAAAGAAAAGAGGAAAAATCCTCAATAAAAGATCCCATCTCACTTTCTTTCTTTCTTCTCTCTTTTCGTGTTCATTTTTATTACTTTTGGAGCTTTATAAAAATGGGGATGTGAATATTTTTTATGCCACCATGCTTATAGATAAGCTTGGGGGAGGGAATCCATTGATGTGTGAGAGAGTGACTACTTGACGTTGCACGACAACCTAGGCTAAGTAATATTCTATACTCGGTGAGATTATTTCTAGCTTTACAAAATCCAGAAATCTAAGCCTAGCACTCATATCATGAAATCCACACTTTTCTATTCTCTCTATTCTATTGTGTGATACTCTTATACTCCTCATAGCAAGCATTCAATTGAAAAGTGTGTGATCTGCGATTTGTATACCGCTTTAAATGATTCAGACGATGTTAATTCTAAAATTATTCCGTTTTTCATGATTATATCGTTGTTCGTGGGTTTTCTATTTCTATTTTCACTATTATAATATGATATCAAAATAAAACTCTTTGACATGTATTTTTCATTCAGTGCATGCTATATGAGTAAGCGGAACCCACGTCCTGAGAAAATGATCTAGCAGCTTCCCTCTTCGCTTCTTTCTTTCTTCTTTGTTTTCATTTCGTTTTTCATTCTTCTCCGCTTTTCATTTTTCATCTTTCGCCGTTTTCGTTTTCCGAATCCACCGGGTTCGCCTTTTACTTATCTTCCTCGAGGACGAGTAAGAGGTAAGCTTGGGGGATTTTGATCACTCCTTATTTTACACCTTTTTCCTGCATGTTTGCATGCCATTTAGATCGCCCAAATCATGTTTTTCACGATATATCGACGATATTGCGATGCTTTTCACGATTTGTTGTTTTTGTCGCATTTCAGGTGATTTGGAGCGATTTGGAGTGATCTCGAGATGCGCTTACTCCAGAGGGTCACCGACGACCTCCCCAAGGGGTATTTTGCTGTTGGAGAGGAGCGGAAGAAGAAAGGACGTCGCAGGAGCGACGAGGAGGCCAAAACAAGCTGTTTGGGCATTTTTGGTGTCCCACTCGGCCGAGTGGAGGAGTCACTCGACCGACCAGCGAGACACCGCTCGGCCGACCAGATCGGATACGTTTCATACGTGCACTCGGCCGAGCGACGGAGACCACATCGGCCGAGTGACGAGATCCCGTCCGCCCGAGTGGCGCCCAGACGAAGCCATTCAAAAATCGCCAACTTACTGTTTTTCGTCTGCCTGAGCTTCAGAAGATCCACTCGGCCGAGTGGCAAATGCCGACCGCCCGAGTACCAAGAAGCCAGCGGCCGAGTGACGACAACTCACTCGGCCGAGCCGCCCCCGAAGTGAAGACCCCTGAAGATCAAGACTTACTGGAAATTTACAGGGTTTCTCACACGGCCGAGCGACTTTTGTCACTCGGCCGAGTGCGACGCGCTGCCTGTAGCGAAAATTGCGGATTTCAGGCTGCGCAGGGGTATTTTGGTCACAGTTTTTGGACGATTTTGGGGGGTATTTAACCCCTGTTTTTACCCTAGTTTAGAGAGCTTTTCTCTTAGATTTTTGCAGCTTTTTAGATTAACTTTTTAGCTTTATTCTTGTGATTGGAGAGGAGACAAAAGTTGATTTTTGTTGGATTATTTGAAGAACTCCATTGGTTTGTGTCTCTCTCCTCTAAAAAATTCTATTTTTATTGCTTATCTCAATATTGTGATGAATTCTCTTGTTTATTTCATTGATTATTTTTGTGTTTGCGCTATGAATTGTGAGTAGTCTCCACGTCTTGGGGCGTGGGGATGAACCCTACAAGCCCAATTTCATATTTATGATGAATTGGTAGAAATTTTGCTAGAATTGTTATTAGGGATTAGTTTGGGAGCGATTTACTACGGATAGCTAGGAGTTCATACCGATTGGGATTTGCAAGAGATTGGATCCCAATTCGATAGGAAACCCTAGAAATCCGAATTGGGTTGGAATCGAATTTCCGTAGTATCGGTTTGCAAGAGATTGGACCGATACTAGGGTTCCCGGTTGCAATTCCGTGCCGATACCCGTTTGCAAGAGATTGGACGGGTAGGAACTATCCCAACCTAGGTCGTGGGCCGAGTTTGCACGAGAGTGGGCTCGGTGCACGATTGAACGATGATGTTGATCCTAATGCTAGTTTCCCTAGGCTAGGGTTTGCAAGAGATTGGACCCGAACCTAGGATAGCTATAGACCGGCAACAGCGCGAGAGCGTGAGCTTGGTTCTACATTCAGTTGCAACTAGTTCCTCCAAAATCTTATTCTAGCAATTTAGATACCGATGAACCACATTGACGAGATACGGTGAGTAGCGGGAATTCCCCATTCCCTAGACGTTCTTTATTTGATTTGATATTTCCATACTTTGTCTGACGATTGTGACAGGATCGCCAAAGGCAAATTTCTCTCTTCTTAAATAGCCAGGTTGATTGGAACAAGCACGGTCATTCGTCCTCCCTGTGTTCGATAACCCGCTCGCCGCTATACCGTGCGCTTGCGGTAAAACTACAACCGTTCTTTGGGTTACATTCCGGAGCGATCAACAGTCGACTGTCTTATCTTTATCAACCGTCTGTCCTGTTCTCCCAGACTTTTTCCCGAATTCATCAACTTACCCATCTTACGGCCAGTCGCCTGTAGTAGGATTTACAGTCGCCTGTTGGTTCAACAGTCGAATGTCTATGCCGCATCAGTCGACTGTCCACGTGGTAAGTTACCGTAATAAACTCGCACCTACCTTATCTAACTGTGCAACAGTCAGCTGTGATTTCCTCTACAGTCGACTGTCGTAGGCTCAGATTCTATCCGTTTAGGTTTTTCTCACGGATTTCAAAGCGGTTTTGCTGAATTCGTTTGTAAGGTTTTGAGAAACCTATATAAGGATCATCTATTGTTCCATTGAGAGGTTACTCATTCTTCCAAGTTTCATTTTGCTAAATCTCTCAAGATCAAAGCCCTCAAAAACCCTAAACCCCTAAGAATTCCAATCTTCAATCTCTTGCTCTCCAACCTAGAACTAAAGAGATACTTCTAGGCATTTGGTGCAGTCAAGAGAAAGGGCTTTCCTCTCTTCCAAGAGAGTCTTTCAACACACAACACACTTCTCCTTCAAGTTCTACTTCAAGACATAAGTGATTGTAAGTGTTGCTTTCATATTTCATAACCTTCTTTATTTGAATTTACTCTCGGGTTGCGAGAGTGGTTTGCTTGCTCCCAAGTTGTTGGAGTCAAGGTCAATCGATTGTATTTCGATTTCACTTGTAGGGTTGCTACAAGTGGGTTTTAAGGAAACCTCAAGTTAGGGTTCTAACTTGAGTATCCGGTTGTTAACCAGGTGGAAGGGACGTAGGATTATCTGATACAAGTCAGGAAGTGACTTGGGTAATCCGAACTCTTGAAACATCCTTGCGTTTGCATTTATTTCATTTTGGGTTTATTTCTATTCCGCACTATTTTGTTGGTTAGGAATTTAAATTAGTGTAACTATCATTTTAAATTGCTTAAACACTATTCAACCACCCTTCTAGTGTTTTCTCCATAGCCATGGTCCTTACAATTGGTATCAGAGCGCAAGGTTATAGCTATGGCATCCAACAACAACCACGTTCCTCCACCGACTTCGTACAACCACGATAGTGATGGAGCGTCCACTCTTTTTCGAAGGTCAATCAACGGTGCGTCCTCCGCGTTTCAATGGCACGAACTTTGGCTATTGGAAATGCCGGTTAGAGACGTTCCTAAGGAGTGCTTCACTTTGGAGAACCCTCCACAAGGAATACGTCGAGCCCACCGAAGAGGATTTCGAAAAATGGACGACTTTCGAGAAGTCCGCCGAAGTCAACAACGCAAAAGCAATGAACGCTCTTCATTGTGCGTTAGGCCCGAATGAGTTCAACAAGATATGCACATGTAAGAGTGCATATCAAATTTGGAACCATCTCGGCTTTACCCATGAGGGAACGAACAAGGTGAAACTTTCTAAACTCTATGTTGCCGTGCAAAACTTCGACATGTTTCATATGCAGGAAAATGAAAGCATAGCATCAATATATGAACTGGAAGCTCTTGGTCAAACATACACCGAACCAAAAAAAGGTAATAAAGATCATAATGGGAATGACCTCCAAATGAGAAAGAAGAGCTATCGCCATCGAGGAAGTCAATGACTTGAAGACTTACATAGTTGTGAATCTTATCGGGACTCTCATGTCTTATGAAGTAAGGCGAGAGAACCGATTAAAGATTCGAGCTATGATGAATCCTTCGGAGGCCAAGAAGAAAGCTTTGGCATTCAACGCCAATTCCTCATCCTCCGATGGTGAAGAATCAGAGAATGAGATGGACTTGGGTGAAATGTCCCAAATGGCGAAGAAGTTCCAACGCTTCTTTCGCAAAGGTAAATTTCCCTCTAACAAAAGATTTGAGCCTACTAATAATTCTGGCTCTCTTTGCTTTAAGTGTAACAAGCCAGGGCACATCAAGAAGGATTGCCCAATGCTATGAAACAAAGAGAAGTGGAAGGATCCAAAGTATCACAAGTCCGACAAGAATAAGAGAGATAAGAAGAAAGGACTCGTCGGTACATTCAATGACTCAAGTGGAGACCCATCAAGTGATTCCGATGATGAGAAGGTTGAGAGTGTCCACATGTGTTTCATGGCACGAGAAGATTCACTCTCTGATGAGAGTGATTCCGACATGGATGAAACCGAGGTAACAATGGATGAGTTATGTATTGCTAATGAAGAATTATTTGCTAGGCATCAATCTTTAATGCTTAGATATACTAGCTTAAATAAATTGAATGTTAGCAATCCAGCCATTCCATGCATTATCTACAATGACACCATTGTTGATACTTTAACCCTTGAGAAAGCGAATTTAGCTTCTCAAAATGTCACTTTGAGAAATGAGGTGAATACCCTCAAATCTCAACTAGATCAAACACATTCTAAGGATAATAGTTATTTAGTTTCACGACACACACAATTGGGTTTAGAGAATGATTCTCTTAAAACCCAAGTGCACGAGCTCAAAGCACAGGTGTCCACCTTGGAGACCAATATTTCGTCTCTTAAGGAGAAATATGAGCTCATGTCCTCCTGTATTGTGAGATTCAATAAGGGAAAAGGATAATTGGACGATTTGCTTGCAAACCAATTTCCAGCCACACATCGTGTTGGTCTTGGTTTTGTGAATACAAATGCATCCAATGCTCGCACCTCCTATAGTGGTGTCACTATAGACTTTGTGAGGCCATCCTCCGGTGCATTCACAAGTGGTGTCAAAGACATTATAAGTAGCAAACATACCAAGAAGGTCACCACTTCACCGTCTCCTCTTTTTGGCAAGAAACACACTAATGGTGGTAACCAAAAGAGAATCCATGCTTACATGTACACAAACCTTTTTCCACGTAGGAAATCTCCTTTAAGCTTACGGGGTGGAGCTCGATGAACCTCTCCAAAGCCGGCAGAAGCACGCTGATTATGTTGGTTGTTATGGCTACACCCATCGGACACGTACAAATCCACACACGAGAAATACTCATGTACGTGCTCTTATACACCCACATGCACATACGCATCATTCTTACATGTATGCACATCCTCCACATGTCATGCATAACCCGTATGTTTCATATAACATGCATGTTTCCAAGCATACATATAATCCTCATTTGTCATATGCATATCGACCACCACATGTTTATGCTAGAAACCATGTTCCTAAGAAGCATGCACCACATAGAAATCTAACAACTATGCATGCAACTAGGAAAAGGACTCCTAAAACATACACCATTTGGGGTCATAAGAACATTAGCTTAAATGATAGGAATGCATATGTTGATTCCTATTTTCATGATGTTATCAATAATGGTAATTATGTTGGAAAGCGGAAGTCCACTTGGACTTGGCTTCTAAAGGGCTAATCCCCTTAGGCCCAACAAAAATTGGGCACCATGAGCTTATGGTATATTATGTAGGTACCCAAGAGAAAGAAAAAGAGCAAGAAAGATCAAACTAGCTTTAAAAGGAAAGGATGGATTCTCGACCGTGGTTGCTCCAAAGATATGACGGGAGATCCTTCATTACTCTCCGAAGTGATTAGCATCAAGAACGGTGCAACAGTCACTTTTGGAGGTAACTAAAAGGGAACCATCATTGGAGTAGTTATAGTCGGAAACCCCTCCAAACCTTTAATTACTAATGTATATATTGTTAGTGGTTTATGTCACAACCTTATCTTCATTAGTCAACTTTGTGACAAAGGTTACAAGGTTAACTTTGAAGAGCGTATGTGTGAAATTGCTGATTCTAATTTGCATGTTTTATTTAGCGGTATTAGGCGTAAAAATATTTATTATTTAAGTTTGCCTAAAACCGTAGAGCATTGCTTAGTTGCTAACATAAATGAACAACTATTATGGCATCGCCGTTTTGGTCATGTTCATTTCAAGCACTTATATAAGTTAGCTAAGCATGATCTAGTTAAAGGTTTTCCAAAATTTGCTTTTAGTAAGAAAAACTTTTGTGATTCATGTCAAAGAGGTAAACTTAGTAAATCATCTTTTAAGCTTAAAGAATGCATTACTTCTAAGAGGCCCCTAGAACTACTTCATCTAAATTTGTTTGGTTCAACTAGAACCGCTTCTATAGGCAATGCTCAGTATGGATTAGTTGTCGTTGACGACTTCTCTAGATTTACTTGGGTTTCATTCTTAACTAATAAGAATGAAGCTTTTGAAGAGTTTACATATTTGCGAAGAATATTCAAAATCTCTTAGGATCCACCATTATCACTATCTGTAGTGATCATGGAGGAGATTTTGAGAATGAGTCTTTTACAAAGTTTTGTGATGACACTGGGATAACTCACAATTTTTCTTTTCCTCAGGCTCCACCACAAAATGGTGTTGTAGAGAGAAAGAATAGGACTCTTATTGAGTGTGCTCGTACTATGCTCCATGATAGTCATCTTGGACTACAATTTTGGGCAGAGGCGGTGCACACGCCATGTTATGTGCTCAGTAGGATCCTAGTGAGACCCCGAACGAACAAAACTTGTTTTGAGTTATTTTATGACAAAAAGCTTCAAGTTAAATATTTTCGAGTTTTTGGTTCAAAATGTTTTATCAAGAACACTTTTGGTAATAAATTTGAGCCAAGATCCGATATAGGGATTTTTTGTTGGATATTCCACATGTAGCAAAGACTACCGGATATACAACAAAAATTCTTCAACGATCGAGGAATCACTACACGTATCATTTTATGAAGATTTTGATTTTCCTCATGTTAATGATGATAGTGTAGATGCTATATGTGATTCTCTTAATAATGTAAAGATTAATGATTCAATTATTGAGACTAACACTACTAATAAGATTGTTGAAGATGTTCCAAGTGATGCAGGAATACCCAAAGCTTACCCAACCGTTTGCAACCATCCACATGACCAAATTATTGGAGATATTGGTGTGGGTGTTCGAACGAGGTCAAGAATTGAAGAATTCTCTCATTGCACATTTGTCTCTACCATGGAGCCAAAGAACATCCAAGAAGTTTGTGAGGATAGCTCGTGGACAGTGGCAATGGAAGAAGAACTCGTGCAATTCGAGAAAAATGAAGTTTGGGAGCTCGTTCCTCTTCCAAGTGGTCATCAAGTTATTGGGACCAAATGGATCTTCAAGAACAAGACCGATGAGAACGAGGTCATCACAAGGAACAAAGCAAGGTTATTAGCTCAAGGCTACCTATAAGAGGAATGTATCGATTTCGAAGAATCTTTTGCCCCCGTAGCTAGATTAGAAGCTATTAGATTACTTTTATCTTTTGCATCTCATAAGAATTTCAAACTATTTCAAATGGATGTTAAAAGTGCATTTTTAAATGGGATTGTCAATGAAGAAGTGTATGTTTCTCAACCTCCGGATTTCATTCATGAAAAATTTCCAAACCGTGTTTTCAAACTTAAGAAAGCATTGTATGGGTTGAGACAAGCTCTTAGAGCTTGGTATGATCGACTCAAGACGTTTCTTTTGGATTTATGTTTTAAAATGGGAGAAGTTAATTCAACCATTTTCATTAAAAATTATGAAAATGACATCATATTGATTCAAGTTTATGTAGACGATATAATATTTGGTTCTACTAACTTCAATATTTGTCAAGAATTTTCTAAGTCCATGAAAGATGAATTTGAGATGAGCCACATGGGAGAGCTCAACTATTTCCTTGGATTACAAATTCGACAAATGAAGATGGGACTTTCATACATCAAACCAAGTACACATGGGAGCTTATCAAGCGATTCGGGATGGAATCTTCTTCAAGCAAAAGGACTCCTATGAGTACGACAACCCATCTACACAAGGATGAGAACGGAAAAGATGTAAACGTTCGTCTATATTGAGGTATGATTGGTAGCTTACTTTATTTAACTGCTAGTAGGCCAGATATCATGTTTTCTGTATGCTTGTGTGCTAGATATCAAGCTAGACCCAAAGACTCACACTTGATTGCAGTTAAACAAATTTTTCGTTGTCTCAATCATTCAGTAGATTATGGGTTATGTTACCCTAAATCTAGCACATATGAGTTAATCTCATATAGTGATGCCGACTTTGCCGGATGCAAATCCGATAGAAAAAGTACTAGTGGCACTTGCCATTTCCTAGGAAATTCCTTAGTCTCTTGGTTTTCCAAGAAACAGAACTTGGTATCATTGTCCACGACTGAAGCGGAATATATTGCCGCGGGTCTTGCATGTGCACAAGTTCTTTGGATGAGACACACTCTTAGAGACTATGGTGTCAATTGTGATACTTGCCCTATCAGAGTTGATAACCAAAGTGCTATATGTCTATCCAAGAATCCGGTACATCACTCCCGTACCAAACACATAAATGTGAGACACCATTTTATCAATGATCATGTAGCTAAGAAGGACATCATCTTAGAGTACATTGAAACCCAAAAACAAATTGCCGACATCTTCACAAAACCTCTTAAAGAAGATTCATTTGTGAGGTTGCTTGGAGAATTAGAGATTATAGGTGAATCTGAAATTTAGGAGCTCAAATTTCTTGGTAAAACACTTTTTGAGCTCATATCATCATGTTGCCTCTCTTCATTTGATATATCATATATTTGTTTTAAGAAAGGCAATTGAGATTTCTGTGATTACATGAGTTTTTCAGATTGTTTTAAGAGATTTATGTTATAAACGATTTATCGTTTGATATTGATTTTTTAATGAGTTTATGATTAGATATAGGTCCTAGGGTGAGTGTGCATATCCTCTGGATTTTAACCTCACTGTGCATTTTTGGACCAGGACAGACGACTGTCTTTCCTTCGACAGTCGATTGCCATATTCTATCCATTTTGTCTACAGACTGTATCTTTCGCCCAGGTGACTAATGACAAATTTACAGTCGACTGTTGGATCAACAGGCGACTGCATTTTAGTCATCAGGCGCTTGTCTATTTCGTCAGTAGTCTCTGTCTTTTCATCAATTTTATTGATTCTCAGTCAGTCGACTAAGGGGTATAATACAGTCGACTGTCCCAGGGACAGGCGACTGTATGTTACTCAACAGTCGACTGTCTGTCATCCTAAGCTTATTTCTTATCATTTCATCCAGTCAACTGTCTTTTGTTCAGTAGTCGACTGTCTCCTATTGTGGCAGTTCGCTCAATTGATCTGAGTCGTCGATTCTTTGATCCAACGGCCCAGAATCTTTTACCCCTTCGTTAAATCGTCGAGACTTTTCATTTCAACGGCACAATTTCTCTCCCCTCCGATTGAAAATCGTTTGTCTTCCCCGCTTGAAAACCTCTGTCGATCTCTCCTTCGACTATTCCGAGCCGAAACGAGGTCTCCCTCTTTCGATTGGTTGCTCGTGTGAAGCTCTTTCGTTGATCGTCATTTTTAGGGTTCGTGCTCTCTCGGTTCTTGTTGTGTGCTTGACCTAGTGTCTGTCAATCGACAACATGGATCTCTCTGGTCATGTTTTTCCTAAGGAAACTTTCGACTTCCTTGATGATGTACCCTCACCTCAACCCACTGATCCGGTACCCTCTTCGCCTCCTTCATCCGGGGAGTTCCTGAATATCGTGGTCGGTGACCCCATTCCTTCAGCAAATGTCACTGAACACTCTTCTCATCCTGATAATCTACCTCCACGTTCTCCTCCGTCGGTGCCCCTAGAGGATTTCCTCCTCGCTAGATTGAGTGACTGTGTATCGTCTCTCGAGAAGCTTGCTGCCTCTATGGATGAGAAGCTCATTCTCCTTCTCGAGCTTCAATACAAGTCTCTCATGCTTCATGTCTTCCCCATACCTGCCGAGCTTCAGGCCATGTTTTCTAAGTCTGAGGATACTGCCCATGTTGATGTTCCTCCTCCTCCTGGCTTTGTGCCGGTGCATTATGTGGTTCAGACCCCCGTTCATGCTCATGCAGAAACCTCTGCCGCGCGTGCATCGTCTTCCAAGAGGAAGGCTCTAGCTTATCCTACTCGCCGCTCTGCCAGGCTGATGTTCCGTTCGTCTGGATGTCCCTCGGATCCCACTGTTATTAACATTGACTGATGCTGCAGTTGATATTTTGGTTCACTCACCCTGAGACCTAGATCTCTTTTGTTTGATTTTGTTAGGGTTGAGTAGTTATCTGATGTTGTCTGAGCATCATGATGTATTTTGTTCTTTTTGAGTCACATGTATGATGTATTTGATGGACATGTTGATGTTCATATGACCTTGTACTCATGTAGTTTTTGTGAGAGAGAGAGAGAGAGAGAGAGAGAGAGAGAGAGAGAGAGAGAGAGAGAGAGAGATGATGTTGTAGTTTCTTCTTCTGTGTCACACATTGTGTAATTGCTTATCATATCTGTGTGAATTATGAGAAATTGTCTCCATATATGTTGTATTCCTCATGTGATGTGATGTAAGATAATATGTTTTCTTCGTGTATCTCAAATGTTGATATTGGACTTCCATTCCCTTATTCACATAAGTTTATGATGTGGTTTTATGAGTTTTTAGTTTTATACATCTTTGAACTCTCTGATTGTTGATAGTTTTTTATTTAGCGCGATTGTTGTTGTTATTTTACTCTCACCTTTTGGATAATGCCATGGGGGGGAGAGAAATAAACATATAGTTTCATAATGAATGTGCTAAGTATATGCTAATAACACTTGAATCTAAGATTGAAGTTGCCTTAGATTCAAGGGGAGTAAGATACAATGAATAGGGATTTTAAATCATAGATTTCATGATTTCATTTCATTCATGCATATCTTATTCATTTGCTTCAATTGTTATATAGATGCCCTAATATGTCTTGACTAACTTGATTGGCATCTATGTAGGGGGAGTAAGTTTTCATTAAGCACAATTATTCATCTTTTTGTTTATGTTTGTTTGTCATCATCAAAAAGGGGGGAGAATGTTGAGTATTGGACTTCTCCCTACTTGGTATTAATGATGAGCAAACATAAATATTTGTGACTAATCCCCTATTTTGCAGTTAATCAATTACCTAAGCTTATTATACAGATCTACTTGTAATTGATGACACTCAAAGATCATTGGAGGCAAATGAAATGGATTGGATGATCATAGATGGTGATTGAAGCTCCTAGAAGACTTCAAGCTCAAGCACTGGATAGAAGAGAGAGTTCGTCAAATGTAACTTTCTTATATCTCTTCTAGTATATAGCTTATAAGTAGAACATTGTTGGAGCACACACACATCTTTATTTCAATCTTAGGACATCATTAGATCAATCGCCCTTTGACTCCAATTCATTTCTATATTGATTGTGCATGTATTATTTATAACAGTCGACTGGTGAACGTTTTACAGTCTCCTGTCTCAAAAACAGTCGACTGTGTTTTGTTCTACAGTCGCCTGTTGATCACTCCATATTTTACACCTTTTTTCTGCATGTTTTCATAACGTTTTCATCGCCCATATTGCGTTTTTCACGACTATTCGACAATATTACGATGCTTTTCACTATTTCTTGGTTTTGTCGTATTTCAGGAAATATGGAGCGATTTGGAGCAAAAACAAGATCAGAGGATTTTCACGCACTTCGGAGTGTCACCCATGGCTTATTTGAGGACTTATCAGCAATGGAGGATGAGCAGAAGAAGAAGGAATTCGATAGGATCGACGAGGGAGCGAAAAGAAGAAGAAATGAGCTCAGAAGCACATCACTCGGCCGAGCAAGACTGCTCATTCGGCCGAGTGAAGGATCACCCTCGCCTGAGTGAAACGGATACGAACTGAAGATTTTACACGTTTCCTTGGCTGAATAAGGAAGTTTCAAGTAAGAAATCTCACTCACCCGAGTGGTACAGAGAATTCAGACAGAGAAGAGCCAAAGTTACTGGAAATTCTGAGGAGCTCCACTCGGCCGAACGAATAAGACTACTCGGCCGAATGAAGAAGACTACTCGGCCAAGCCACCCCAAGAGACAAACCCCTGAAAACCTCGAAGTTACTGTTATTCTACAGGGTATGTCACTCGGGCGAGTGACAATGGTCACTCGACCGAGTGACCCACTCCGACTGCTACCAGGAATGCGAATTCTGGGCTGCGCAGTGGCAGTTTTGTCACTATTTTTAGACGATTTTCGCTTGTATTTAAGCCTAGGTTTACCCTAGTTTTAAGAGAGACTTGAATTATTTTTTAGAGACTTCTATTAGGTTTTAGACGGCTATTTTTTGGAGAAAATCTCAGCTGGAGATCATTGGCTACATTATTGGTTTGTTCTTTCTTGTTAAAAAACTCATTTTTATGAATTGTTTCTTATTTGCAATGAATTGTGCCATGATTATTATTGTTATTTCTGAGATTTTCATGATGGTTAGTGAGTAGTTCCGTCGTTCTAGGGCATGGGGATGAACCATATGGATCCGATCTTTGAATTGTGATGAATTTATAGATTTGTTGCTAGAATTGATAATGGTTAGGTTGTGACCGATTTATTACGAGTAGCTAGGAATTCATATCGAATGGGATTTGCAAGAGATTGGATCCCAATTGATAGGAATGCCTAGATATTCGATTTAGATTAATAATTGAAGTTCTCTAAATTTGGTTTGCAAGAGATTGGACCAAAGCTTGGATTTTTAATTATAATCTATATTAATATTCGTTTACAAGAGATTGGACGAATACGAACTATCATAACCTAGATCGTAGCTCGAGTTTGCACGAGAGTGGGCTCGAGATGCGATTGGACGATGATGTCGATCTTCACGCTAGCGGCTTGGGTAGGGTTTGCACGAGAGTGGGCTCTATTCTAGGTTTGCTATAGACTGGCAATAGCACGAGAGCGTGTGCTTGGTTCTGCATTAAGTTGCGACTAGTTCACCTATATTCAAGCTTAGCAACAATGAATTTATGATCCACAAGGATGAGAGACAGTCCGTAGTGGGTATTTCCTATCTCTAGACGCCTTTTATTATATTGATATTTCTTGCTATTTGAACGATTATGACTATTACATCAAAACTATTCTTATTCTCTTGATAGCTAGGTAATCAAAGTGAGATACTGTCATTTGTCCTCCCTGTGTTCGATATCTGCTCGCCACTACACCGTGCGCTTGTGGTAAGACTACAAGTCATTTTTCGGGTGTATATCAGGACGCGATCAAGTTTTTGGCGCCGTTGTCGGGGAGGCGACAATATTTTTATTTTCTTACTTAGTTATTTCCTTTGTTTTATTATTTTTATCTTTTTATTCCTCTATCGTGCTAACAATTCCATCGAAGCTCTATTTCCATGTGCATGTACACGAGATCGACGGAGAATCAAGAAGATCTATTATTTGACCCGGAGATCGAGCGTACCGAAAGGAGGCTTAGAGCAGAGAGAAGACTTGTTATAGAGGACGATTGTATGAACCGTCGGGAGACACCGGTGGAGTTAGCGGCACGCATGGCTAGATTAATATCTATCAGAGATAGGCTTCGGCCTAAGATTACTTCTACTACTTCATCCATTGCGATGCCGGAGTTGGCGACGGACAAGAATTTCGAGCTAAAAACGGGACTAGTGGTTCTAATGCAACAAGACCCATTTCATGGAAACCCCTATGAGAATCCACACTACCATCTTCAATTATTCTTGTCCAAGTGTGCCACCTTTCAGATACCCGGTGTACCGGCCGATGCTATTCGACTGCGCCTCTTTCCATTCACTCTCAGAGACAAAGCTTTATATTGGTTGAGGACGCAAGCGGAGGGGATCTTTACTACATGGGATGAGTTGGCGAGTGCTTTTGTGAACAAATTCTACCCACCATCTAAGACCGTCAAGATAAGGAGCGCACTCATGTTCTTCAAGCAAGGACATCAGGAGACTCTATTTGAGGCATGGGAGCGCTTTAAAGATCTCCAACACCAATATCCCCATCATAGCATTGAAGCATGGGAGCTAGTACATAGCTTTTATAATGGACACCAACCGGTCACCAAGCAAATCATCGATGCAACCACCAACGAAGCCATTCTATCTAAGAAACTGGATGAAGCTAAGGCCCTACTAGAGGAGATGGCCTCTAATAACCAACAATGGGACGACGAGCGAGGAAATTCTATATCCTCCTTGAAGCCAACAAGCATATATAAGGCTAAGGCCGTAGCGGAGCTTTCTACGAAGTTTGACTCTCTCCACAAGGTCGTGGAGAGATTGGAGAAGTTGATCACCGAGCCGCATGGAAATCCCGCCACATCTACGCTGGAAGGCAATATGAGCGATTGGTAAGACCAATCTCAAGTTATGTTCGTTGGGGGAGAGCAAGGAGAGGGCGCTATTGAACAAGTCCAATATGTTGTGGGGAACACTGGTTATTGGGCCAACCCAGCCATGAGGAATCATCCGGGCTTCTCATATGCGAAGAATGATGGAGCTTTGAACCCACCACCGCCGCAACAACCTCAAGCTCGGCCTCCACCTCCACAAACTCAATATCAACCAAGAGGGCCACTACGACAAAGCTACCCGCCTAGGCAACAAGCGGGACCGTATAGGCCACCGGGTTATAATCAAGGGTGGAGAGCTCCAAACCTACCACAAGCGCCACCGAGTTCGGATCATGAAACTAGGGTGGAAGAATTTATGGTGGAGCAAAAGAAGATAAACGCTAGATTAACGGCTCAACAAGACTCTCTCAATACCGTCGTGGCTCAACTAGCGGAGCAACTTGCGTTGCTTAACAAAAACACTCAACAATTACCGGCTCAACCGGAGCCAAACCCATGGGAAAATACCGGCCACATTAATGCGGTAGTGACGGTTACTACTAGGGCGGGAAGGACACTACTCCTGCCATGGTTCAAACCAAGGAGCCGGTGGAAGAAATTTTGGATGACAAGGAGCCGGCAATTGAGGAGGAGTGCCTAAAAGAGCCACAAGAAGGCGAAAATTCTGAAATTGTTAAGCCACGTGAGGAGCGCACCTATATGCCACCGGTGCCTTTCCCGTAAAGGTTGGCGAGAGCAAAGATTGAGAAGCAGCTAGCTAAATTCCTAGAGTACTTGCAGGGAGTAAGCCTCAATATACCTTTCTTGGACGCTATTGTAGAGATCACGTCATATGCCAAGTTCTTGAAAGACTTAATTTCAGGAAAGAAGAGAAAGGAAAAGATAATGCTCGTCGAGCAAGGCACATAGTTCACCCGGAAGGAGAAGGAGCCCACAAAATTCAAGGATCCCGGAAGCTTCCGCATTCCATGCACACTTGGAGGAGTCCCGCTACAAAAGGCTTTGGTAGATTTGGGAGCAAGTGTGAGCCTAATGCCCCTAAGTATGTTTGAGAAATTGAATACGGGGACCGACTTGAAGCCTACAGATATGAGAATACAACTTGCGGATGGTCGGGTTATTAGGCCGGTGGGGATTGCGGAGAACATATCGCTCTAAGTATCGGGAGGAATTTGCTTACCGTGCGATTTCGTAATTATGGACATCAAGGAGGAGGGCGACACATCGCTAATCCTTGGACGCCCCTTCTTAGCCACCGCTGGCGTGATAGTTGACGTGAGAGAGGGCACCTTGTCTTTAAATGTCGGAAACATCGATGTAGAGCTCCATATCCCTAAAGCAATGAAGCATATGCCCTACCAAGAGGAAGTGGATTACGTGGACCTCCTCGATGAGGTGATCGATGAAGCTATACCACATTCTATTGGTGCCTTGCATGATGACGGCCTTGAAGAAGGCCAATTTTCTAGTGATAGAGAAAAGTTGGAAGACCCTCCAGATGACTCCATGGTTGATAACAAAGACCTGATGTCGCAAGAATCATGGAGCTATGCAAGCTCTCCACGGCCAACAAATTAAAGAAAGCTCTGCCGGATAAGAAAGCATCATCATCGGTGAAGGAAAAGAATGGTACAAGTTCTAGCTTGGGGGACTTATCCCCCAACACTACCCATGATGAGGGGAAGCCGAGGAAACCCCACGAGCATCAACAATTGAATCCAAGTGGCCTTCCCAGCAAATTTGATGGGCGCATCTCACGTGCGCCAAATATCACGCACTAAACGAATATCTTAAGGGGTCGAGCTCAAGACCTTAAACGAGCGCTTGTCGGGAGACAACCCGACGGTTTTATAGTGTTTTTAGTTGAATTCTATTTTTTGTTTTGGATTTTTCTTAGTGTTTAGAGTCTAGAGTCAATGAAAATCGTGACAACGGGCTCTATTTTTCATGACAGGAGATGGAGAACGAGAAATCATTTACATGGAGGATGACCATGGCAAGGGAGAGGGCTCTAGGAATGCGCTCAGGCCCCAGGAGAAGGAAGAAATTGACGGGGACGAGAAAAATAGAGAACAGAGCAAAAACAGAGAGCCGAGGCAGAAAACAGCAAGCCACTCGGCCGAATGAACTTTTCATTCGGCCGAGCGAAGACTCTACTCGGCCGAGTAGAGTACCGATCAGGGAAGATCCTATAGACCCACTCTCTATAATTTTCTGTAGTTTACAGTGTTTATTGCCACTCGGCCGAGTCGAATGACTATGTTACTCGGCCGAGTGAATCTAATACCATACACGCTTCATTATCACTGAGCGGCCGTGCTACTCGGCCGAGTGGAACTTGTCCATTCGGCCGAATGGGAAAAGCTGCTTGGTCGAGTCGTAACTATAGGGAAAAATTCGAAAAATTCTTTAACGCCGAGCCGTTTGACCGAGTGAACGCGTCACTCGATCGAGTGACCCAACTATATATAAACCCAGCGGGCACTGCACGAATTTCGAAAACCCAAAATTCCCAAATATTCTTCGCAACGCCCGAACCTCTTTGACTCCGCTCGCCCGAATATCACCCCTCCTCGCCCGAGCCGCCCACCACCGCCGTCGCCGACCGATGCCCCTGGTCGCCGACGATCGGCCGCTGCCTGCACCCGCCGGCGCCGCCGCCCCTTCGTTGTTTTGCCACCATTTCGCCCCAAAACTCCTATTTCTTCTCCATTCTCCCAATCCGTAAGCCCATTGCGCCCCAAATTCAAATTAATTCGTATATATATCTATTATACCCCATCTCCCCATATATATATTGATATACATCGCTGATTTGATTATTTGTTTTTCAGGCTAGATTGGGTGAGATTGGGGGAGATTCAGGATGCTTCTGAGCTCCGCGGAGGAGGCGTTTCTTCGCACACTTCACTTTTGCTCTCGCGTCATGCTCAGGTATACTCGTTCCATTTTATAGCACTTCACATATCATTTGGGTGGGCACGCCTCACGGGCCACATGCCCCCACGTCTTAGGCCACGCACTCGGGAGCCCGCTTCCAAGCGGTAGAGGTTAGGCGATCCTGGTCCATCTTCTGCTAGGGCGGACTCCCCTCCACCTAGCCCACCACCACCCACACAGCCACCTCATACCGCACCCATTCCACCATAGGCACCGCCTGCCCCCGCTATCGATGCAATGGGGATCACGTTCAGAGACGACGCCCAGCGCGCCAAATTTGAGCGTATCTCCCATCGCTCGATCGTAACCACTAGGTTCGCGCACCTCGTTGACTTTGATCGCCTTGTGGTACTAGAGGGGCTACTCCAGTTGTATGACAACATGGGGTGGCATGATTTCTTATCGGTGTCGACGGATACTTACATCCACCCGACACTAGAGGTCCTTAGCTCTATTGACAGGACCCCAGGAGGATGCTCCTTTCGTCTGATGGATCGAGAGTGTGAGGTCACTCTCGACATGCTTAGAGCATTCTTCCAGTTGCCTCATGTCCCGGACCCTAACCGAGCCTACAGTCCCATGCACATCCCACCCCCGGCATTCGACACGCACGCTTTTTGGACACGTATCACGGGATCTCCCCCCGCCTTTGACCCCTGTCGGGCCAAGGCCTCTGCGATCCTCCACCCATACCTCCGCATTGCACAGCGCCTTATGGCGACCACTTTTCTTGCGAGGTATGTGCCGGGGACGATGTCGACGCCAGAGCTCTACATTCTCTACGCGATGACACGATCGCAGGCCTTCGACTGAAGAGGAGATGTTTTGGTCCCCACCGTTGAGATTGATATCGCCAGTTGGTACATCGACCGCATCATTATTTCTGTCGACGCTCGTACACCCATCTGTTGCGACGGTCTGATTACCCTCTTGGCCCTTTTGTGCGGAGTTGACCTCCCTGCTGGCTTGCTGAGACCCCCGGGCCCCATCTCACTCTCCATAGATGTTATGGCCTGCATGAGGATGCTTTGTCCTCATGGTCAGCCCCACTGGGTGTGGCTGCACGGTCCCCACAGCGCCGATTATATGATTCTGCCGAGCCCTGCTCGGACGCATATTAGACCCGCCGGCGGAGAGTGGATTTGAGCGATGGATCTCCTTATCCCCGCCGTGTATGTGCTTGAGCCTGAGGGTGCTCAGCAGGAGCCCCTCCTTCCACCCCTTGACCCCATGGTACTCCAGCATGCTCTAGATCTGTCTACACCTCCCGACACCTCTGTCCACACTTTTGTCCGTGTCGGGAGCACTTTAGCTGAGTCCACCACCACCACCACCACTACCACTATGCCCATGTCTATAGATCCCATTTCTGCGGCGAGCCCCGAGAGTCCCCTACCATAGTTGAGTGCGGCGAGCCTTCTTTTGCCTCCGCGATGGAGACCCTCTCATCATTCTTGTTTTCGACCCATGGGGAGTCATTTTCTGCGCACTTCACGGCCTCCCCAGCCGTCGACTCTTCTGTCTCCACTACCGCTGTATTCTTTGAGAGCGTTGTGACGTCTGTCCCCATGTCTGTGTCACTGACCTCTCTGCCCACCTCGTCGCTTGCCACCACTTCTGCTTCTGCTTCTGCTCTATCCTCTTCGACCTTGCCTG